>VZTN01018824.1:160444-224041 GCA_013400515.1 Erpornis zantholeuca | reverse complement strand
ATTGATAAGGCAGCTATTGATAGGGCAGCCATTGATAGGACAGTCATTGATAGGCAGCCATTGATAGGCAGTCATTGATAGGGCAGCCATTGATAGGGCAGCTATTGATAGGGCAGTCATTGATAGGGCAGCCATTGATAGGGCAGCTATTGATAAGGCAGCTATTGATAGGGCAGCCATTGATAGGCAGCCATTGATAGGGCAGCTGTTGATAAGGCAGCTATTGATAGGGCAGCCATTGATAGGCAGTCATTGATAAGGCAGCTATTGATAGGGCAGCCATTGATAGGGCAGCTATTGATAGGGCTGCTATTGATAAGGCAGCTATTGATAAGGCAGCTATTGATAGGGCAGGTGCATGCTGTGGGAGCCATGGAACCCACAGGCTCCTCGCTGCCCTGCCCGAGGTGCCTGCAGGATGGTCTCAGTTTCCAAGCAGGGCTCTCTGAGCACTCAGGCTTTTGAAAAGCGAAGCCAATACCTTGGCCCAGGAGGGACTGCAAGCAGAGGCATTCAGGCACTCTGCTCTTGGCCTGCTGCCTGCTCGTGCATTGTGATGGCAGCATCACAGCTCCCCCTGCCAGGGAACAGCTCCTGCTGCTGCGAGCACAAAACCTCAACCAAATGGAACCAAAGAGGATGAAGTCAGGATAAATTTGCAATTCGGAGTTACACCTGAATTCCTCTTAATAGCAAAAATCTTTTGACTGGATTTGGGTTCCTGTCCTGGTGAAAACATCCCAAAAACGCTCATTAAAAAGGAGATTAAGCCTTTTGAGACCAAATGCACTTCCTAAGAGATGCTTTGCTGGTGTTTTAACCACGAACATTTACACTGTGAGCATGTTCTCCCACAAGAGTGGATGCTGGATATCCCTCAGTACCAGGACGTGAGGAGTACTGGGAATGAGGCCTGCAGGTTTCCCTGCTGGGACCCTGCCTGCACAGCAAAGCTCTGCTGCATGCCATGGAAAATGTAATTAATCACTTGATACTGGAGAAGTTGGGTTTTTTTAAACCACTGGGTTTTTATCAGAGTTATAATTCTGACATGTTCACATGTTAGTGAGGGCAAAAGAGGCTGCTCCATCCCTGGCAGTGTCCAAGGCTGGGCTGGACGGGGCTGGGAGCAGCCTGGGACAGTGGGAGCTGTCCCTGCCCATGGATCAGCTTTAATGTCCTTCCAGCCCAAACCAGTCTGGGGTTCTGGGGTGATTCTGTAACTCTGGACCTGAGTGTCGGAGGAAACTTTCTAGAAATGTCCAGGTGTGGCCCTGGAGGATGATTTGCTGATCCTTTGTTCCAGAAGGTGGACAGTGGAACCCAAGGAGCTGCTGTGGAGCCCAGGGTGAGACTCGAGCCCAGCAGAGCTGGTTGTTGTGCAGTTGTGACTGGGGCATGTTTTGTGAGAGCCACACAAGTCTGGACTCTTTGCAGAAGCACTTTGAAGCATTAAGGGGAGGGGAGGTGCTGGAAAATGTGAGCCTGGAGAATACACAGAGGGCAAGTTCTGCCTGTGTATCCTCGAGAAATGAGAAACCAGGAGAATGGACCTTTGAGTGGGGTCTGGAGATTTCAGTCCTGTCTAGGTATAAAACAGCTTGAGGAATGCCATGGACTTCACAGAAGGGCAATGATTTGGGGAATCTACTTAAAAAAAAAAAAAAGTATAAAGTGCTATAAAACATGCCTTGTTTCAAGAGAGCACTATGGAAATAGAACAAGATTCACAAGTAATTCATCTCAGACTGTGGACTGGTGTGTATGACTCTGCAGCAAGAACATTAATATCTGTTAAATTCTCCAAATTAGCTTAAACATTCCAGAGAAAGGATGTAATTCTCAGTTGTATAGGGAAGGAATTCACCCTTCCCCCAGTCTTTCTGCTTCCCAGAGACTCGAGAGAAATGCTAATATCAAGTCAACCTATTTTTGTTCTCCCCTTTAGTAATGGGGTCCAGATTGGTGGTGACTGAAACCACCAGAGGAGTTGTGTGTGCTGGGTCAGGAGGTGGTGCTGAGGGTCCAGCCCAGGCTGGAGCTCCCTCCAGGCTGCTCAGAGCTCTGAGCTCTGCTCACAGGAGGTTTTGTGGGGCACTGCTCACCTCTCACGGGGCACAGCTCGGGAGCTGCTTGTAGTGCCAAGTAAGAGAGGTGCAGGACTGCACTGGATCAGCCTTTGGTCTATCGCTCCTTTTCTTCACATTTATTAATTTATTGCCAACCTTAATTGGAGAATTATAAAATCTTGGGGAAGATTTTAGCTTGTTTTGCCCAAGGGGCTATTGGAAGGTGAGGCAAGAGGACAGATTTGTGTCCGTGACGAAGCGCAGCGAGGGGTGGGGAGGAGAACAGCGGGAGAGGTTTTTCGGGAGCCTTGGAATGAGTTGAATAAACAGATCTGAACCTGCCCCGGGTACCTGGGCTCGCGTTCGGCCCTGAGGTGGTCAGCGGTGCCATCTTGTGTTAAGTGGGTGGTATGTTTGGGAAAAGACGGATACAGATTCCTGATAGCCCTTGGGAAAGGGGCTTGGAAGAGCCTTTGAGCACTGCAGGTGTGAAGTGAGGAGAACAGCGAAGCCCAAAGGTGTCTGAGGCAGAAAGGCAGAGGATGATCAGCTGAGACACACACAGAACTGATCTGCAGCTGGGACACTTGCGCTCGAGGACTTTGCCAGAAGATTTTTTGCTTAAATGGTGATTTTTTCACCCTGCTCCAATAGCAGCAGTGCATGTGGTGGATGCCTGTGGGCTCCCCGAGCACAGTCACTGCTGTCAAGCACTGCCAGGAGCTGCCCAGGGAGGTTTGGAGTGCCCATTCCTGGAGGGGTCCCAGGAAGGGCTGGAGGTGGCACTCAGGGCTCTGGGCTGGGGACAAGGTGGGGATGGGGCACAGCTTGGACTCGGTGATCCTGGAGGGCTTTTCCAGCCTCGGGGATCCTGGGATTCTCTGGTTCCATGTAGGGATGACTTTGCTGATGCTTCTACTTCCAGTGCTTGATAGAAAAGCAGGAAAACACTGAGGAAAGTGGATGCAACCCCTGCCCTTGGCAGCAGCTCGCCCTCTGTGGCTGCCCCATACAGGACTCTCGTGGCTCCCAGTCTGTTTGCAGCCATCCCCACGCTGGAGCCTGGCCAGGGCAGCCTGGGCAGTGCAGAGGATTGTAGTCCTTCTGTTTTCCTTTCAGGTTCCTGAGGACTTTTTTCTGAGGTGCTGGAACTCCCAGATGTCATTGCTGATGAATTTGCATCCTCAGCAATGGGAATTTGAGTACCTGGTCCTTCTAAAAGTCAGATTGTTCGTTTGCACACAGGGAAAATACACGTGAAAGGAAAATTGCTTTTTCTGCTGTGGGAAAATCTTCAGTGGAAGTTGTTTGAGCATCAAAGGTTGTTCTGAGGCATTTTGGGGGTTTAATGACCAAGGAAATTTTCAGTGGAAGCAAAGTGAATTTTTTTGCTCTAGCTGTTGACCAAATTAGAAATGCTTCTCTAGGCTGACCTGCCATTAGTGTTAGGAGGCTTTGGCCTTGGGAGGGCATTTCAGAGCTGATGTCCAGTCCCTGGCAGCTTCCCTGAGGCAAAGCAGCTCAGCCAGGCTTCAGCGCCAGAGGTTTCTGCACTGAGACCAATCCAGGCACAAATGTCTGTGCAGTGAAGCCTGACTGCAGCACGTGAAGAAATCCGTGGAATAAAACCTTGGGGAACACGTTTGACCTTCACAGAGCCAAGTGGGAAATCTGGAAACACAGGGCCCTGCAGATGACTCGGGGCCTTCAGTTAAGTGGTGTTCTGGCAATGAAAGTTTATAACTGTTCAGGGAAGGCAGCTTAGGCCGTGCAAGAAGTGGGAAAATCACTAAAAGACGCTGGAGGATCTATGGGATTAACATTTCTGAGTGGGGAGGGCTATCCTGGATGCAGAAGTTTCTCGAGATACAAATGCCGAGGCAGAAAAGAAATCTATGGGTGGGAGCTGCCTCTCTGGGAGCCCAGCAGGACAGGATGCAGGCTGGGAGTAAAAGCAAGTAAAGAAGTAATTAAACCAAATAATGCTGGAATAAGGAATGACTGGGCTTGGGAAATAAGAGGGGTTTGCTGCTAGCAGAGCAGCTGTGACCACTTGTCCTCTCCAAATCACTGACATGAAAGGTTTTATTTCCTGTGGCACATTTAGTAAAATGTAAGGCCAAGTTTTAATTTTGGGGCTCATGGAAGTTAATATTCAGAGTGTAAGGGATCCACGCAGGGGTGCCACAGTACTGAGGACACAGAACTTTTCTTTGAGTAAAACCACAGAGCATCCTCCCCCAGCCTCCCTGGGGTGGTGCTGGAGGCTCAGCCTGGGCAGGGTCTGTGGGTCCCTCCTGAACCTGCAGGGACTCAGCAGACACAGAGCAGGGCTGGAGCATGAGGGTCCAACCCCTCCCAGCTCTGGGTGTGCCCCTCGTCCTTGGGGAGCCCTTCGGGAAGGGAAGGAGCGATCCCAGCTCAGGGAGTGATCCCAGCTCAGTGATCCCAGCTCAGGGAGTGATCCCAGCTCAGTGATCCCAGCTCAGTGATCCCAGCTCAGGGAGTGATCCCAGCTCAGTGATCCCAGCTCAGTGATCTCAGCTCAGGGAGTGATCCCAGCTCAGTGATCCCAGCTCAGGGAGTGATCCCAGCTCAGTGAGAGATCCCAGCTCAGTGGTCCCAGCTCAGTGAGAGATCCCAGCTCAGTGATCCCAGCTCAGTGATCCCAGCTCAGTGAGTGATCCCAGCTCAGTGATCCCAGCTCAGTTTGTGATCCCAGCTCAGCGCTGTTCCCTCCCTGCTGGAGCAGTGGCACAGCTCCAGCTCTGATCCCACAGGGATCTGCTCTCCCGGGCCGGGTGCCAGCCCTGGCTGGGGCCCAGCTGGGATGGGGGCATGGAGGAGCAGTGTCTCTTCCCAAACACAAACACCCTGCGGGGAATGCCCGGCTCAGCTGCGCTGGGCATGGGGCTGAGCACGTCACTCTGGCTGCCCGCCATCCCAGCAGATGATTTATTCTTTTCTGTAGGAATCTGCTCCTCAGGCTTCTCCTGTAGAGTCATGGATGATATCACTCAGTGCTCGGCACTGGCAGGACCCGAGTGGAAGCAGAGGTACAGTCCTGGCAAAGCCCTCGTGTCCTCTCTGTGTGGTGGGGAGGGTTTGCAGCCTGTACCTCTCTCCCTGCTGGGTTGCAAAGTAGAATTTGGAGTTATTACTCTGTGGTCTCCTTTCCTTTTCCTGAGTGTGTCTGGCAGGGGGGATCCAGCCTTTTTTTGTTTATTATAAGCTGTTGTGACTGCAAGGTCTGTGGAAGGATAGAAGATGAGTGTTAGAGACCCGGAGGGTACCCAGGGAAGGCACCCTTCCCTCAGGTGGTGTAGGGCAGAAGGAACTGGCTCTGCCTCTGGGAGTCACTGCCCTGTCCCCAGGCTGGCTGTGCCTCAGTGCAGACACTGCTGTGCCTGAAAACAAAGGTGTTCTCTGGCCCTTGGGACGATGAACATTAAATAAAAACAAGGCCTTTTTTGGGTCCTATGCCCAATGTGCATTGATCTCAGTGTGCAGCTTTGGACTCAGCTGCTGTAAGGACATTATTTGAATTTGGAAGCAGCATTCTATTTGATATAAATACAGAAACTCAGTTTTTTTGGTGTTTAGCTGCCTCCCAGCCTTTCCCAGTGATGAGAACATTATGATTACAACAGCATGAGCTGCATGATGCAGGCTTTAAGTCAGTGTAAAGGTGCTGTGGACTAATCTGTTGATTTCCACATGGGAACAAAATTGTACCATCAGAGAGCATCTTCCTACTGGTGTAATTCCAGGCACAGTGCTGTTTTCAATAATGTAATTATGATAATTGATGGTTTGAAATTGTCAGGGTCAATTTATTTGGCAGCCATGCACTTGGCAGCCAGCTCGACAATGCAAGGATTGACAATAAATGGCAACCTAAGGGTGAGGAGAGGCAAATTTCAGATTAAAGGGACTGGGTTTGCTCAATGTTTGTAAATCCCTGGGTCCCAACCTCCTTCACCTTCCTCGGAAAGGCTGCACCCAACACCATGGGCACTTCTGTCAGCACAACCTCTGCCTTTAATGGTGTGATAGAAGGATTTCCAAAATAGATTTTTATGATGGATTCAGGACTTGGCATTCCAGGCAGAATCTAGTTTTCTCCCCAGGAAAGCTAAAGGTTTGTGTGAGAAGATCAATAATGCCAGGCAAAAGAACCTTTCATCCCCAAGAGAGCTAAAATATTCCCTTGTTTGTTTTTCCCCCTAATTACTTTTCCTGTCTTGGTTTAATCTGTAGTGCTGAGGCTTGTCAGCACCTCTAGCCTTTACTTCAGGACTGATGTCTTGGGAACAGGAAAAAAAAGCAATTTCCATGTGGTGTCTCCCTGTCACAGCTGCTCCCTGGAGCCCACTGACTTTGCTTTCAAAGGGCCCAACTCTGGGCCCATATAAATGGAAAAAAACTTAACTGGAGTCAGGAGAATTAAGTTCCTTAACACCAAGGCTGAGGCTTCCGCCCCTGAGCCCGATGTTCTGTCACTTGCAATAAAATCTTCCAGTTTCTGTTGGGTCTCTCATTTTCCAGAGAAGAAATGTCTCAGAAAGAATGATTGCCTCGGAACACTTGCCTTGATTTTGACTTAGTAGAATCTTAAGGCTACTTCAGATGTAAATTGTCGAGTTTACAGCTGAAGGGAGAAATTGTTCTGAGGAAGAAAATGAACCTTCTATTTGGAAAATTACTTCTCAGAAAAAAGCATTGCTCATAGTTTTTTTTCCAAGTGAAGTGATTTCTTGAAACATCCCCCGTGTGCTTTCCATTGTGTCAGCTGGCACTGCCACGCACCAGAGAAGTTTCTCAGGAGGCTTCCAGGAAGCTTTGCTGCAGCATCTCCTGGGCAGGGCTGTAGAGCCAGGTTTGCTCAGCCCAAGTGGGACCTTTAGGCTTTCATTTCTGCAGGGTTTGGTTCCCTCTCTTGTCCTTAGCAGAGGTTTGGTGGCCATTGCAGCGCAGGGGATTTTTGCCCTTGTGCCACACTCAGTGTCTGAGATGAAAAGCTGTGAGCTGGAGAGCTCAGCTCAGCATCACCACCAGTGCTCAAGTCACTCTCCACTCCCTTCAGGACTGATGTCCACAGCTTTCCCTTGCTTTTCTTGTCGTTTCACTGGGAATGAACCACTCCAGTTTACTGATGCTCATCACCACTGCAAGAGGATTTTTGTTCTTATTGGAGAGAGAGAACATAACCCCTGGAAAGCCTGTGGGATGCTGGTGCCAGACAATGCATCCTCATAGTGCCTGTGTAATGTCTGACCAGGCCTCTGGGTATTTGTTAAAGACTCTTTGTGAACAGTGAGGTGAGGACATTTTGCATTTGGGCAGTCAGAAGTCTTAGAAAGCTGCTGCAAGGGAAGATGTCAACAGAAGCTGCTGCAAAGCTGTGCTTTCATTCACAGGTCTTTGAGGAGATGCTTTCTTGGGTCTGGTTCATTGGGACTCATTTCTCTGGCTCAAATTCACCTTGAATTTGGGCATCAAAGGGATTTTCAAATTCTAGGTCAAACTCATTAAAAACCCCGAATCTTACCTGGTTTCAGCTCTGACAAGAAAGAGTAAATCTGCTCTGCTTTGGATACCAACCCATAAATCACAGGGTGGGGTATTTGAAGCTTGGCCCAGAACCTCTCTGTCCAGGAGTCAGTTGTTGCTCCAAAAGTTCATGGCTTTGTTCTGAGCGAGCTCAGGGAGGTTCAGTGGCTCAGGGAGGTTCAGTGGCACATGGAACATGTCAGATTTTTGGGAGATTGCAAACACAGCACCCAGCTTTTGGATCTGGGAGTTTGCTAGCAGGAAGCTGTATCTCTGAGACCGAGCCCAGCTGCCTGATCAAAGACTTTTCCAGAGGTAAAAATCCCAAGCATCCCTTCCCAGTCTCTCTGGGGAGCCAGGGCAGCTCAGGGACCCCTCTCCCCTCCCAGAGGAACCAGGGCTTTCCCGGAATTCCTGCCTGCCTGTGGTTCCTTAGCCACTCCTGCAAAAATGTATTTTTTATTGAATGTTATTCTAACCATAAAACTTTTAAGCTGTTCAAATACTTTCCTTTGTACCGTAGACATCTGAGACTACGAGACATTAACAAGTAAATGTACTTTTTTTTCGGCTGCTTCAATCTGCTGAGGAGTTTTCTTTGGACTGCTCTGCCCTTGCCTTGTAGCAGAGGAAGCAAGGCTGAGGTCTGATATCGGATCTCCTCGGTAGCTGTCTCCCCAGACTGGAGGTGTAGGTGTGTTTTACTTTGAATTAAAAAAGGGACTTTATTCCTTGGCAACTCATTTGCTCGCTCAAGACCCGGAGATGTTTAAAGCCAAGAGATGCCATTCTGATTCTCTTCGAGCCCTCTATTAAGCCTGTAAGCCTTGCAGGAGCAGAGCACATATTTTAGTAAGACTCAGCTGAAACATTTCAGAAGATGGAATTCAGCCTTTTCCATAGTTATTTTACAATTAATATAATGAGCTCTTTGATTCCTGCCACCTCATGTCTGCACTCAAGCCACTAGAGCTGACTTCACATTCACTATATTTTTGTTATTTTTATAATGGCCTCATCTGTAATTGGGCCAGGAGTGAACTGTTGTGAGCCCCTCTCCAACATGTAGGGAATAAGGTAAGGAGATGAGGGATGAGCCCACAGGACACCTACATCTGAGCCCCCAGCAGGGTGGCTGGAGTAGCTGTCCCCTGTTCTGCTGGCCAGGGTGGCTGAGGGAGGCTTGGGGCCTGTGTTCATTGTTTATAGGTTTTGTGTCTCTAGAGGGGCTGTGGTGCTGCCTCACTATCACAGGCAGGGCGTGGAATGGGGATTCAGCACCAGTGATCTCCTAAGCCTTTAATGCAAAAGGATTCTCCACTGTATATAGACAACAAAACCTTTAATTCTCACCCCTGTGAAAGTAGAGTATGTGTGCATTTAGTGCCCAAGCACTTAAATCATGTTCCACAAATGAAATATGGGAATAGATGAAATCAAAGTATGTTTTTACATTATGCTGACTGCACCGAACTTCAGGGCCTGTTCTTGCAAAAACACCATAAATTGCTGACACCCATCATGGGATCCCAGGATGGTTTGGCTTGGATGGGACCAGGTAAGAGAACTGCAGCAGATGCTGCACACAGGGGTCAGTGGTGGCCACTGCTCTTTTCTCAAAAATAGGGCAGCTTTAACCACGAAGGCCAATTTTTCCTCCAAGAGAACCACAAGTAGAGCTCTAAAGTTACACCTCAGAGGTCTGTGCAGTGTTAGATTTTCACTGCTTTTTATTCAGCACAGGTTTTTTATATGTTGTGTAGGAAGTTCAGTGTGTTTAACACCTGATTCGCTCTCTGTAACACCTGATAATTTGCATATGACTCTTTTGCCACCTCTCCAATGGGAAGTGTTTGAATTGTTGATTTTTTTACCAACCATTTACTTACTCGAGTGCTACCATAACAGATAGAAACGATTGCTTCCCTTTGATCCAGGGTGGTGTTTTGTAAAGTCTGTTTACAGCAAGGTCTTTAATTTCAAGCCCTTCAGTCGATAGCCTGTTAACCACATAACCCTGACACAGATCTTGACACGTAACCCTCTAATTATTTTTCACACCACAAATGTTAATATTTACCAGGTAGAGTCAACCCCCAAACCACAGAGCGCAGTTTGCATTGTTGGTGGCATGAACTACACATTAGCTAAATAAAAACGTTAACCCTGCACTAATGTAAGTAGATAAACAGATCTCACTGCTGAGCACGGCTCAAACAGCTCCGAAAACGCAGAAATGTTTCTGGATTCCTGCACACGAGACAGAGCTCCCAGCCCAGATCACACACGACCAGGTCTCCAGGAGCTGAGACTGTGGGAAGTCTCTGGGGCTGGAGGCACCAGGACTAATCCTCTGTGCACAGGCTCCCCCTGATGGAAATGAAAAATACGAAACAATGCTTTTTCCCCCTCCCGACTCGGACAGGACTCGGGGCTGGTTTGTCCGGAGCCACTTCTCGTGTTTTGGCGTTCAGTGTTTGAGCCGCAGACGATTGAAGGAGCTGCTGCTGCTCTGACACACGGCGAGGATCGATGGCTTGTGAGTGTTCATGCTCAGCGTGCCTTGAGCTGCTCTCACATCGGGGATGCCTTGTGGCACCTGTCAGTGAGGAGGGCAAGAGAAGCTCTCTGTGTAGAGAGAGGCCGGGGGTGTCACAGTGAGAGTGGTGGCTCTGCCCAGACACCCCAGCAATCCCACCCTGGGCATCCCTGGGAGCTGTGGCAGCCTCGGGGCTGTGCCCATTCCCTGGGGAGCCTGGGCAGTGCCCAGCACCCTCTGGGGAAGAGCCTTTCCCTGCTCTCCATCCCAAACCTCCCCCTCCAGCCATTCCCTCCTTCCCTGAGCTCTGCCCTCAGCTCCTCTGCTGCAGCTGGAGCAGCCCAGTGCCCTCAGCCGCTCCTGGGTGGCCCCTCCAGACCCTTCCCCATCCCCGGGTATCTCCTCTGGCCACTCTGGAGCAGCTTTGGCTCTCTCTGATGCTGTGGCACCCAAAGTGCCCCAGCACTGGAGGTGAGGCTGCCCCAGCCCAGAGCAGAGTGGACAATCCCTCGCTGGCTGCTGTCCCCAGCACAGAGATGTCCCTGCTGGCCCCAGGGCACTGCTGACTCAGATCCTGGCCATGGACCAGGACCCCCAGGCTCCTCCCTGCAGCAGAGGGGAAGAAACTGTAATTAATGCCAGAGCCAAAAAGTGGCCAATTTACACCTTGTTTCAGCGCAAGCTTTGGTGGATAATTCCTCTTCCTGAATTCTGTGGAAGTTAAAATGACTG
This sequence comes from Erpornis zantholeuca, assembly GCA_013400515.1. Classification (NCBI taxonomy): domain Eukaryota; kingdom Metazoa; phylum Chordata; class Aves; order Passeriformes; family Timaliidae; genus Erpornis; species Erpornis zantholeuca. The sequence continues at coordinate 213,148 of VZTN01018824.1, read as the reverse complement.
TGAGTGTTATGGAAGAAGAGGCTCCTGCAGCAGTGGAATTGTTCCCTTCTCCAGGCAGAGTCTGAGAAGCCCTCGGTGCTGTAAGTATGGCCAGGGGTGGTTGCTGGGGTGGGCAGGGAGGCTGCAGGGCTGGGGTCCCTGCGCCAGGAAAGGTTTTAGGGCAGGGCAGGGCGCGGGGGTGCCCAGTGCCCGGTGCCCAGCCCCAGCAGCAGCCAAGGCAGGCTCATTACGCCTGACATCCTTCCCTCAGCACTAATCACTTTTCCATTTCAACAACGGCTGTTTACAGCAGCTGCTGCCTTATGTTTGGTTTGATCCCGGTCCAGATTTTGCAAGTGATTAAAATGCTGCTAATAAAGATATTTTAACTAGGATTTGCATGTTGACTTGCCTTTTCCAGCTACAAAGATCTCCCCGCTGCCGCTGCCCGTGGCTGCCTGGCCACTCCAGGGGTGCCCTGGTGGCCCCAGCCCAGCAGTGCTGCCGCAGCCAGGCCGTGCTCCCCTCCCCGGGAGCAGCAGGGAGGTTGGGGCAGGGCTGGGTTCTGGAAGGGATCCCTGTGCCCCGTGTGTGCACGATGGGGAGATTATCTTACACGCATTCCCTCGTGTGTGCTCCCTTGGTTTACCACATACTCGGCTGATTCCTGTCGGAATATTCTAATTGCATTCATATGCTCTAATAGCGAGGGCAGTTGCAAATATTTCCAGATAAAAGCTGTGCCACTGCCGAGGGCTCTGGCTCGGCCTCGTATCCCTGGTTACACCAGACACTGGGAGCAAGGAGACTTTCCTGCCTGTTTAAAATGATCCCGGGGAGCAGTGAGCAGCAGGTTTGCAGTCCCTGCTGGAGGCTGCGTGGCTCTCCATCACCCCGTGCTCCATCACCGCCCGGGATCGGGGATGGCAGAGCCCGGGGAGCAGCTGCCTGTGAGCCTGGGTACCCGGAGCATCCCAGCACGTGTTGGGGGAGGTTTGGCAGTGCCAGGGCTGCCTGGCAGGAGGGAGAGGAGCAGCAGAGGGTGCTCTGGCTGCACCGGCGGGCTGGAGCCTGAGCAGAGGGTGTCGAGCATCCCAGCCAGCCCTCCCTGCTCCCTGCCTCTCTCAACCCCCCCTCCGCCGATGGAAACTCTCCCTTCTGGACTGGGAAAAAAAAAAAAAAAAAGGAGAAAAAGAGGGGAAAAAGAGCTTTTGGGCGAGTGCCAGCGAACAGCGAGGGGCTCGTGGGTTGGCATCTGGACGTGACGCTCGAGCAAAGCAGCTCCCCTGGAGGCGTGCGGGGAGCGCTCCGTGTGACTCAGGCATTTCTAATTACTGATACAGAAGAAAGCAAAGCTCGTGGTGGGTTTTGTTCAGCCCTTCATTCATGCCTGCAGCTCCAGAGTCATGCTGCTGGCTTGGCTTGAATGACCCCCAGGACACAGTCCCTGCCAGAGAAATAAACTGCGTGCTCGTGCCAGCCCGAGGCAAGGGGAAATGGATAAAAATGCAAGGACGGAGAAAATTCATGACAAATAGAGGTTCAAAATACTGTTTAATGACCACGCTGCTGATGTAACTGTTATTGGAAATTCCTGCTGAAGGCTGCATGGTTTGCCAGACAAAGCCCAGGATTAAGATTGGGTTTCTGTGGCAGATTATCTGCTCTTTTTATATCACCTCGCATCTCCTTCCTCTCTTTCTTTTTGTCTGTCACACTCAGTTAGCTTGTAAACCCTTTAATTCTGCTCTGCACACATCCACAGCCTGCCTGGATGGAGACCTGACTTGAATTATGCCTTGAACTGCTTATACAGTACTAATTACATTAATAATAATTGACTTGACTGGGCTCTGGATCAACCTCTGAAGGAATACATTTGCATCTCATTACTTACCCTGGTGGAGTTCTGCATGTGTTTGTGGAGGCAGGAGGGCCTGGAGGGGCCCCAGGAGGACCCTGGGCAGGGGTGAGGGACACAGCCCAGCCTGTGGGACAGCTGGAGCACCAGGACCTGTTTTCAGTGGGTTTGTGCCAGGATGCTTTGGATGTCACTCCCTGGAAGGTGCAGGTGATGTGAAACGTGGAGGGACCCAGGCAGGTTAAACAGGTTGTTTGCTCCTTTCTCACAGCAGAGGCTCCATCTCCTGAATTCTCGGAATTGCAGCTGAAAATGCTCCCACAGATGTTTTAGGTTTGCCCCAACGTTTTAGGTTTAGGCTGTGGGCAGCCTGTGTTGTCCTGGGTTCAGTAAATCCAAAGGACAGTGACTCCCTCAATCCAGCTGAGGCATTTGTTGGTTCAGTGAGTGTTTTGTTGACATGGAATTGTTGGGTCAGATACTCACACCTGAATTTCTTCTGTCTCCCTGGAACACCTCAGTCTCTGAGCTGCCTTGTGGGACTCCCTGAGTAACCAGTGGGGAAGGAAACACATCTCAAGAGGCACTTTTATCCCTGGCTCTGTGGGAATCAGGTGCTGCAGAGAGCATCCACAGCAGACAACCTTGCAGCAGCAATGTCATCTCTGAGTGCCAGGAAAGGCTGGAGGTCTTTGGGGTTTGGTTTGCAGCATGCATACAAACACTGCTCTTTGATATCCACATTGGTCCAGGGGGAAATCTGTTGGGAAAGAACCTTTGATTTCTGCTTTCTGAAGGAAAATATGCACATCTCAGTTCCCAGAGCGAAAGCAGGGAAGCCAAGGCCTGTTAGGAACAAGACATAAGAAGAAATAAGAGAAGTAAGGAGGAAATGTGAAGACAGAGATATTTAGCAGTTTTTCTTTCCTTCAGTTATACCTGGGAACTCCCTCAAAGCCAAAGGGAAGGGCTGAGAGTGCACAGGAGGTGCTAAAGCCATGGCAGAAGGAAACAATGAGTGTTGGTGTTTGTGGGGAGCCCTGGTAACACTGAGCCCCCCAGGCAGGAGTGAGAAGAACAAGCACAGGAGTGGAGGTGACAGCAGTGGCAAACAGCCACCAATGGGATAGGAAGTAAACAAGAACCTAAAGGCCCCAAATGAGACTTATTTTTCTCCGGTGAGTCATGACCAAGAGCATTATTTCCTTTCAGCATTAGAGATCTGAATTCCTACAAAGTTCCTTTTCTCATTCAAACGAGGACACATCACTTAGGGTCTGTTCTGGAAACACTGATCAAAACCTTTACTGGAGGCCTTCCCCCAGCTTTCCTGGGTGCTTCCTGAAGGAATGGTCTGATCAGTGCCTCAGGCACCCACGAGACTGGAACATGTGTGCGGTGTCATGCCTGTTATATATTTTATAAAATGAGATACTTCGCTATTTTAAACCTTTGAATGTTCGTGGCTGTTCCTCACTAAAGGAAGGATGACAAAGTCTGTGAAGGTGTCCCAGCACTGGTTATGTTGGTGTCTGCAGCTGAGAAGTTAAATTAACAGATTATCCCTCTTGGGTTAATTAAAAAGCATGTGTTGATCAGGCCACCTTCTCTCATATCTTGATATTCTCATTAAGTTAATAAAACAGGCAGACACCCTGCCTGCTCCACAGCCAACAGGAGATACATTAAGTCTGTATTTCATTAGCTAACAATATATTGACATTATCATATGACAGTTTCTGGATATTAACATTTAGCCCCTCTTATCTCTGGTACATTCTCCTAAGGATCTTGATGTACTTTCAAACAGATTCAGTTTAATCCCACTGTCCTTTTGTGTGCTAAAATTGTATTAACATCCTTGTCACACACATCAAAGAACTGTATGGCAGGGAGTGTTCCATAACCCTCAACATTTGTTGCAAAGCATCTTGCAAAATGCAGATTTTAATATCACTGTGGCATTAACTTTGAATTGAAATCTACTGAAAGATCTAAAAGTTGTTCATTGAGCAAACACTGTTCAGATGAGTTAAACAACTTCACTGGCAATTATAAACTTGTGCAGTGTTTTACTGATTATTTTAAGTAAAAACATGATGCTAACGGGCTTTTATGCTTGGGATGCTTGAAAGAGAACGTGGTCATTTAACCATATCTGAAAGGTAAAAGATTTTGTCCTGGTCAGCTCCAGTTTCAGCATTCCAAGGTTTCCTGGTTTAAAAAGAGAAATCCCAGTCACTGTAGCTGCTGCTCCCTGGGACTGCTCAGGGGTAGGAATGCTCCCTGGAGGAGTGCAGCCTCTCATGGCACCTTCACAAACCCCACGTCCAGCAGGCTGCTCAGGGAGGGACAGGGACACAGCCTTTGGGACTGAACCATGTCTTTTCCACACTCATGGAATTTCGGCTGCCGGATGGAAATCCTGGTGCTGAGCTGGGGAAGGCACCGACTCTGTGGGGCTGTGCTGAGGGTGCCCCACACAGGCACTCCTCCTGCTGGGCCTGGGTAGCCCAGAATCAGCTGGGATGGAAAAGCTGATGAAAAAACCTCATCACCCAGAGCGTGGCACTGAGCACCACATCCAGTCTGACATCAAACACCTCCAGGGTGGGGTTCCACCACCTCCCCAGGCAGCCCCTACCAATGCCCAGTCACCCTTTCTGTGAAGAGCTTCTTCCTGATGTCCAGCCTGACCCTCTCCTGGCACAGCTTAGGGCTGTGTCCTCTTGTCCTGTCGCTGTCCCCTGGGAGCAGAGCCCAGCCCCGTCTGGCTGCCCCCTCCTCTCAGGGACTTGTAGGCAGTGACGAGGTCTCCCCTGAGCCTCCTCTTCTCCAGGATAAACACCCCCAGCTCCCCTAGCTGCTCCTCACAGGCCTTGTGATCCAGACCCCTCAGCAGCCTTGTTGCCCTTCCCTGGACACGCTCCAGCCTCTCAATGTCCTTCCTAAATGGGGGGCCCAGAACTGGACACACCACTCGAGGTGCAGCTTCAGGAGTGCTGAGCACAGGGGAAGAGTCACTGCCCTGGTCCTGCTGGCCACACCATTCCCCACCCAGGAGCAGATGTATTTGCAGTTTGCTCCTTACCCCAGCCTGCCTGTGGGCCAGGGAGGTGATGGTTGTGCTCTGGCTGTGGTTTGTTCCCTCTTGTTTCCGAGTGTGGGAAGCGCAGCTGAGCGACGGCAGAAGGCAGACGTGGGTGCTGCAGGCTGAGCTCCTCACCCTGCAGGGCTGCCAGGGCAGGGACTGCAATCCCTGCTGCTTGTCTGGGGTCTGGTGAGGAGTGTAACCCTATATTCTCTGCGTGCTGGTAGGAATTCTCCTGCCTGTGTGGTAGGAGGGGAGAGCACAGCCAGTATTTCATGCACTCCTCCAGCAGTGAGTGAGTCATTTCCTAGCGTCCCTGGGAATTGCCCTCTGTGCGTTCTGGGCATCTCCTTGGCCACTCAGAGGTGAGGACAGACTGCAGGGGAAGTGCAGAAAGGCTTCAATCCCATCTCCAGCTCGAATGGGAATATTCTGACAGTGTATTTTATCTCCCTTTCACGAACCAGGCTTTATGGCTGCACTCACCTCATCCTTGGGAATGCCTCTGAGGCTGAATTTGTCAATTGCTTGCTGCAGGAGAGCCCCAGAGAGCATCTCCATAGCACTCCATCTGCTCCATCCTCAGGGGGAATATGAGAGCATCCTGCCCTCAAAGTGACCTCTGGCCACCCCAGTGTGGGACGTGCCAGGCCCCTCCTGGGGGCACTCCAGGCCAAGGGATTGGCACCGGCAGCCCCTGAGCCAGGGGTGCCTCTGGAGCAGCACCTCTCATGTAGGGATGGCTTTATAAAGTGTTCCCAGCATTTAACAGCTGCTGCAATCTCTCTCTTGAGCTTTTGACAGCTGCCACAAGAGCCCTGAGAAAATTATGTCTTCATCTGGAGGGGGTGTGGATAGTCATGGTGTCCATGGTGTCCATGTTCTGATGGTGATCACAGAATCCCACAATGGTCTGGGTTGAAGGGACCTTAAAGATCATCCAGTCCCACCTCCCACTGTCCCAGGCTGCTCCAAGCCCCAGTGTCCAGCCTGGCCTTGGGCACTGCCAGGGATCCAGGGGCAGCCACAGCTGCTCTGGGCACCCTGTGCCAGGGCCTGCCCACCCTCCCAGGGAGGAATTTATTCCTAAAAAGAAGGACTGGGAAGAGAGCTGCAGGGAAGGTGAGCAGGAATGGAACCAAGGCTGACAAGGAAGGAGGTTAAGGATGACCATGCCTTGTTTTAGGATAGAAACACTCCTACCCAGCATCCACCCACTCCAAGCAGCCTGTTGAGATGCAGGAGCAGGTCCTTTCTGATGAGAGCAGTAGGCAGAGCAGCAGGTTGCCCAGCTGGGACCACTGCCTTTAGAGGGCCTAATACCAAGCTCTTCTTGGCCCCAGAGCAGCAGCTGCCTCCAGCCAGCTGTGGAGCTTCATCCAGCAAAGATGAAAGGTGGATATTTCCCTGCCAAGCAAATATCTTCCACCTGGCAGCCTCTCAGTGCCTACCTGTGTCTGCTGCTCGTCCTGACCCAGGAGCACAAGCTGTGAATGGTTCCTGATTCCCCTGAGGGAGTGTCCTGCTCTCACTCCCAGAGCTGAGAGAGAGCACCAAGGAATCCATTCTGGGGTTGTAGGGGACAGCTTTTGTGTGCCAGGGAGTGGCACAGCTGTGTGGGGTTGGGGCATCCCCAAATCCCCTGGGATCCTGGGGTCCTGGGGGAGCTGGGACGTTGTGCTCTGTGCTGCCACTGCTGGGCTGTGCTGCAGGAGCAGCTGGGGCTGTGGTGCCCCAGAGCCCCGAGATCACCCCAGCAGGGCCCAGGTGATGCCTTAGGTTTTAACTTTTACATTTTTCAGATTCTGTACTGCTAGTGTAACTGTAGCTTGCTAGGTGCTGTGATGCTGTTTTCTTGTGCTGTTCTCTGTGTGAAGATAGACATAACAAAACCTCTAACTTGCCCTCCAAGGACATCCCGAAACAAGAACTGTAAACCATCATCTAGGGAAGAGGGGGGCAGGCTTGGGGGGAGTCACATCATTTGCTGGATTCTGGTTGGTGAATTGATATTGTTATAAAAGTGTGAAGCACTCGTGACCAGGCACCCATTTTGGGATCCACTGAGGCAGGACCTCTGGACCCCGAAGTGTGCACCTGAAGGCCTTTCAAATAAATACCACCTTTACTCCTTTGTTCCTGTCTGGTCTCTGTTTTTAGGTAGCCACTTTAAGGCATCACAGGCAGAGCTCACCTGATCTTCCAGCCATTTCCCCTCTCAGCAATCTGTGCCAGAGCTCCTTGGGCAGTGTGAGATGTGTGACTTGCAGGTACAGAACAATGCAAAATCTGTTCTTGCGGTGTAAGTCGATTTCCATGTACAAACCCTCCTCTCCTCGTGCCACACCAGATCAGCCTGGAGCCGGTGGAAATCATGTGCTGCTAGGAGCCTGCGAGAGATTTATGCCATGGGAACAATGGAAGCCTGTTGTTCCGATGAGATGATATATGCTGAACGTTTTCAGACCATATATTTAACTAGAAAAAGTTTCAAAGCTCTGATATATGCAATAGAAGACTCATTATGCTGTACAGATTTGTACTCTCCCTAGTCTGATCTGATTGCGCCTCTACATCATCTCCTGCCGTCTGTCAGTGCCTACTGGAGCACTCGGAGCTTGGGACTAATCCAGAAGGGAGGGAGAACATCCAGGAGGGAGTGTGGGATTTTCTGCTGATTGACTGGAATGCAGTGTGAGGCTGCGTGTGCTGTGCTGTGGGGACAGCTCTGGAGAGGGCATTAGCTCAGCCTGGGAGCTGGGACAGCTCTGGAGAGGGCATTAGCTCAGCCTGGGAGCTGGGACAGCTCTGGAGAGGGCATTAGCTCAGCCTGGGAGCTGGGACAGGTTCGGAGAGGGCTTTAGCTCAGCCTGGGAGCTGCAAGTTGGATAAATGGGAGAAGGAAACCCCATTACTCACTGTATTTGTTTGAAATATAAATGTACATACAGACAGTTGCCCAGGTTGGCAAGAGGTTCAGTGCCACACTTCAGCCATCCTGTGTCTCAATGTGCCCACCTGAGGAAGAAGTTTAGCAGCTCTTAACTGCCTCAGGAGCTGCTCCTGACACGACAAACCCATGGGCATGAAGTATTCCAGTACCCTTGGAAAGAAGCTGCTCACTGGTTTTTCTGCTTAGAAAAGTCCTGGAGAGACTTGGCAGTGTCCTGGGACAAGAAATTCCTGGCAGGTGCCTCCCCAGGGCAGCAGAGCACAGACCTTGCTCCGTTTTGCTGCTCGGTGTCACCCAGAGGCTGGATGGGCACTGCCAGGCTCCCAGGCTGATCAATGGCCAGGATGTCACACCCAGCTGGGACATATTTCACAGGGGATTGTCCCTCCCCTCACGTTCCCAGGGTTGCTGTACTCACGGCCCAGGCCAGTTGTGAGCATGTCTGAGGGGAAAAGTCTGCTCTGCATCTTCATCAAGGATCTTTAAAACCAGGCTGGAGATTATTTGCCTAAAATCATGCAGATTCAGGGTTGTATTCTTACTTGCAAGACTGTTTCATTTCCCTGTAGATAGCAACAGAATAAAATAATGAGATGAGAAATAAAAATAATTAGATTATTCTCTTTAGAAATTCCTTAAAATATGTGACTGTGGCAAAGGCTGGGGTGTGACCTGTTCTGCTGTGCTTCTGAGAGATAACCAAGTCTAGCAACTCGTCTTGGCTCTTGGTGTCTCCCTGAAAGCCTGGACTTTTGGGTTGGAAAAGATAATTTCCTAACCATATGTCTAATGATTGATTCCTCTGGATGTATATTCAGCATGTGCAATGCTCTCTTAAGGGAACAAACACGGCTGTGGTTGAGTCAGCAGCATGGGAACACTCATTTAATCAGTGTTTTTTAGTCAATATTTACTAACAAGACAAAACAACTTTTTGTTCTGTGGGGAATATAACATTGTATTTTCTAATCTAATACCTTATGGATGAAATCCTTAGTTAACCCCTTACAGGTTTTCCTCGTGCATCACTAATACAAACAAAAATGAGTTTCTTTAAAATGTCACTTGAATTTGATCTATTAATAATATTTCTCTAGAAGTTTTCCAGTGAATAACTTTTAGTCATCAATGATTATTGCTTCAACTTAATGACCTGGCCTCATCATTAACATATGGTAGAGTACCACTGGTGAGGCCAGACACGTTTTAGTGAGAGCTGGACCCCGGGAGAGCTGCAGTGTGGAGTTTTCAGGATAACCTTGCAGAGATCATGTGAGCTCCCATCCTCTGCTCCTGATGGGGCAGCAGCCTCCAGTGCCTTTTACACTTGGTTCTTAATTTGTTCTGCTGTTGCTGCAAAGAAAAGCAATGGCAGGAGAATATTAGGAGTGCAGGAGAGTCCTGCTGGTGGCTGATGGATCCACACTGCCCTCCCTGAGGATATCCCAGGCATCGGTGACCCACTGCTCCCTTTTGGATTTTTGTTTGCTAAGTTTAAGGACCTTGGAATGTGCCAGCCTGCACCAAGGTCCATCTTAGCATGAGAGCTGGGGAAAGGAGTGTTTTGCCCACAAATGCAGCTCTGTGTTTGACTGACCCGTGGCTCTCCTTCGGCTGTGACCCACGCGCCCCATGCACGCTGCACCATGGAGAGAAGGATCCCTCTGCTTCCCTCGCCCTCCTTCCCCTGGCAAAGCCATCCTGGTGCAGCCCTCAAACTCCCCGTGGGACAGTGGAGCAGCTTATCCCTTGTGCAGGAAAACATAAAACTGGAAATGAAGGTTGTGCCTGGGAGGCAACATTAGATGTGAAAACATGGGGTAGCCAGCTCGGTTTTGAATCCCTCGCTCCAATCTTGGCTTTTTTACAGCAAAGCATCCCTGGGATGTGCTGTGTGCAGCCCCAGTCCTGGAAAATAGATGTTTGCAGACTGAAATGAGGGCTGCTGGAATGGGTGTCCATGTGAAAGAGCAGTCCCTGTGAGTGCTGGGTTCGGGTGGTGCCACCCAGGTTTGCTGTTGTCCCCTGGATCTGGAGACACTCCCTGAGTGCTGCAGAAGAATGGGAGATTGGGCAAAACAATGGCAAGGCCACAGCAACAAGCAACACGTGCTCCTGGGGAGCACAAGTCAAGTCATTCTTGTCATCAGACATCCCAGTCACCTGCTGGGATACCTGGGGGAGAAATTAGGGCAGCCAAACACATATTGTTTCTTTTGTTGGAAGTGCCAAGCCCGGTGGAGATGAATTGGCCATCTGTTCCCTCCCAGCCACGCTCTGGCAAGCTGTAAAGCTCCTTTTTATACCTTGCCACTTTCCATCAGTGCTAACAAAAGTCAGGGGGAGTTGTTTGGTTTTTTCCCAGAACATTCTCTGACAGTGTGCAACCAAGAGCCTTTTTCCACCAGGCTGCTCTCCCCTGGCCCCGCTGTGTTTGCACAAGACATTCAGGTACCTTATCTCTGAGTGGGAGAGTAACCAGACACCTCCTGAGGCCTGAAACCCACCCCTCAGTGGACTGCCCAACAAAGAGCTCTTGTCCGAGCCAGCACTGCTCATCCTGGTGTCAGTCCCCACGCCTCGCCCTGCAGGACAAGCCACGGCTCTCCATTAGGGCTGGGGTCACAGCCTCCTCCCTCTGTGCTCCTTCCGTGGCCCAAACGAGTCATTAGTTACATCCTAATTGATGCTGAGGGCTGCAGGGGCATCCTCTGACAGGCTTTGGGAGTCCCCCAGTGCCTGGATGCTGAAGCTCCCCTTGTGTCTGATGAGGTGTGTGTGATTCCCTGTGCCAGTGGTTGCCATCCCATCGTCCTGGGGTGGTTTTATCCCTGTGGCAATGTGGAGCTGAGCCCGTGTGCAGTGCACCTTACAGAGCCCTGCATGTTACACATCAACCACATGTGCATTAACTGATGCCTGACTCTGCTGAGCTTTAGTCCATGGGGACACAGAGCTCTGTGCCCATGGCCACTCAGGGCTAGGGAAGGAGCTCCTGGGGAGGCAGAGGGGACAGGAGTGACTCTGCTCTCTGAGAAGATGAAGCTCCTGTCTGGAGAAACGGTTTGTATACATTCAGATTTTCCAAATTCCTGTAAATACTTTCACTAATAATTCTTTACAGTGTTTTTCCCTTCCTGAAAGGCTGTGTCTGAGTGCAGGACAGCCAGCTGAATTCTCCTGTGTTAGCTTTGTGTAGGTGCAGGTTTTGAAACTCCACTTTGCTGAACAAAATTACAGCTTTAAAAGACATTTCTGAGCTTTGTAAACTTGTCAGTGAAGCCTTGCTGTGTTCAGTTTGATGTTTTTTTAGTATTGCTGACAGAGAAACAAATCAGACACTGCTTTGGTTCCAATGTGATTTCTTGCTGTAGAAATACAAAAAAAATTACATTTGAATTTTCCCCCTGGATAGTTTTACTGGAGAGATATGAGGGAGGGCCCCAGGTTTGTGTTTCTCTTTCAGAAATTTTTATTCCGGTTTCCTTTCCTTGGCATAGACATCCCATGTCCTGCCTGCATGGATGGTGAGCACTGGAGCAGTCAGGGATTTTGGAACCCCAGCCCCTGCCCAGGGGGTGTTTTTGGAGGCTAAAGCCCCCCAAATTCCCACCTTGCTCTGTCCTGACAGCAGCAGAGCAGTTTGCTGTCAAAAGCCCATAAATTGAAATAAGTGGCATCAAACAAATGTCCTGTGAGGACTGTCAGGCCATGACACTGTGGAATAAACAATCCCAGCCTACTGAGATACCTAATTAACTTCCGTGTGATTACTGGAGTACAATTTAATGTTTGGGTGCTGGAAGGGAGCCAGGGAATATTTACTTCCCATCTCAGCACTGCAGATTGCTGCTGGCAGGTAACTAAATCCAATAATTAGCAGTGCAGGGGAAGGCAGGCCTGCTGATCTCTCTCCAAACGAGTGATAATTGATCAGATGAAGGGAGGTGTAAGAAAGGCTTGGAACTGGAGGAATTGGGAACTCTCTGGCTCGGGCACAGTCCCTCCCTCCCAGAGCAGAGCCCCTGCTCCCTGCAGCCCAGGTGCAGCACCGAGGCAGGGGAGATGTGCACACTGCAGGGAATTTGATCCACAGGCAGCCTCTCTGTTCCAGAAGGACTTGCAAGCCTCTGTGCCTCAGCCTTACCCTGGGGCTCCCTGGCTTTGGTGCAATTTGCATTTGATACCAGTGAAACAACAAAGGTAACGAAGCCTCTTCAGCTGAGTTTTGTGATCTGGGTTTTGTGTGTGTTACAGAAGGGAGACAAACTGTGATTCTTGCTTTGCATTGATCCATTAGACAAAATAAATATCTTGGGGCACTTGAAACTTGCCTGGCATTAATGAACACCCAGGAGTTGTGCCAGAGCATCGCTGGTAATGCACCAAAATGCCCCAGTTTTGTATTTCACCCTGAAAGGTTCCTAGAGCTGATCACATGGAGCTGAACCCGGCCAGCAGCTGCAGCACAAACCTCTGAGCTGAAACCCAACACTGACAGCGAAGTCCAGCCTGATGGGTGGCAGGGAAAATCACTGCAGAGGAGAAGGACTCCTCCAAAAAGCGTGCTGGGCTCTAATAGCGACCTGTCTGCTTGGATTATCTGCACCAGGGCCTTTGGCTGAGACTCCTGGTGAAGGCAGGGCCAGGCAGAGCTGCTGCTGCTGCTGTGCTCACTCTCACCCTTGGAGCAGCATGTGGGAGGGAATTTTCTTTTCTTGAGTAGTTCCAGGCTCCTGCAGCCAGGAGAGAAGTTACACTTACCCTGCACTAAACCATGGCAGGCTGGTGGGCAGTGGCACATGGCATGTATCCTGTCCCTGTATCCTGTCCCTGTATCCTGTCCCTGTATCCTGTCCCTGTATCCCTGTATCCTGTCCCTGCATCCATCCCTGTATCCATCCCTGTATCCCATCCCTGTATCCATGCCTGTATCCATCCCTGTATCCATCCCTGCATCCATCCCTGTATCCATGCCTGTATCCATCCCTGCATCCATCCCTGTATCCATGCCTGTATCCATGCCTGTATCCATCTCTGTATCCATCCCTGTATCCCATGCCTGTATCCATCCCTGTATCCATGCCTGTATCCATCCCTGTATCCCATCCCTGTATCCATCCCTGTATCCCATCCCTGTATCCCATCCCTGTATCCATCCCTGTATCCATCCCTGTATCCATCCCTGTATCCATCCCTGTATCCCATGCCTGTATCCATCCCTGTATCCATCCCTGTATCCATCTCTGTATCCATGCCTGTATCCATGCCTGTATCCATCCCTGTATCCATGCCTGTATCCCTGTATCCCATCCCTGTATCCCTGTATCCATCCCTGTATCCATCCCTGTATCCATGCCTGTATCCATGTCTGTATCCCTCCCCTGGATCCCTCATGTGGCATTGCCCCAGTCCTGGTGTTGCTGGGTGTATTTTCAGAGCCTGGCTTTGTCACAGTGATTTGTGTGGCAGCACCTGAGGCTGCCTGAGGAGGCTGGGAAGGGCTCAGGGAGGGAGTGCCAGGCTCTGGCCCAGCACTGCTGTGAGCTGGCAGTGAGGGCAGGAATTCGGGAGCTCAGCAGCTCCCAGGGAGGGCACATCCCTCTAGGGGCTTCCCTGCTGCCTGCCCCTCCCTGCCCTGAGCAAACACCTGCCTTCCAAGGCTTCACCCTGGTTCTTCTTTCACTGTCTCCTGATAAGCAAATGCAGTGCTTGGGGTGAAGGGTGGAGACTGCTCCAAACCAGGAGCCAAGGGCTTGGGGAGTGCAGAGAATGTCCTGTCCTGTTCCTCAGTGCTCAGCGTGGGCCCAGACATGCACAGGGAAACAATCCCACACGTTCACTCTCCCCTGCACCCTTCGGAGGCAGCCTCCAACCGTGGCAGTAAATCATCTGCAGACACATGACACAGAGATTGTCAGGCTCGCATTTTTCCACTCTGTGCATTTAATTTGACTCAACAGTGTCGCCCCAGTTTCTGCAGATTACGGAGTCCACGCTCTCAATCATTTCTATTGCTCCCATAAGGAGGGAATTTCGCTTTATTTCTTTCTCATGTGCTTGCACCTGCTGTGTTTTATTGTCCTCTTTAACCCTTTCTCTGCACGGGTGAGCTCTCCCAGGCTCTGCTGTGCTGCAGGAGCTCAGGGCTGCTGCATGGCTTGCCTGGAAGGCAGGCTCTGGAGGAAGAGGAGGGGAGGCAGAGAAATCCATGGCGTTGTGCACCCTGATGCCCTCCTGGGAATCCACCCCTGGGTCTGGAAATGTGGATTCCATTTTTCCTTTGTAAGGAGCAGTTTTGCCAACCCTGTACTGTCCTTTTGTCCCCCTGCAGGCCAACAGCTGTAGGAATGATGGCTGATGAGCATCCCTCAGATCCTGCTGGGATCCAGAACAGAGCAGTCAGAGAGTTTCCTCAGGCTTAGCTTCCTGTACCTATGCCCCGTTAGGATTCCTGACTCGCTTCTCTTCTTGCCAGCCCTTCCTGGTGGTGATTCGTTTAATTAACACTGTGAATGTCCATCCCGCTCTCTGGAGGTGCTCATGGCATTGCTGTGCCTGCTGCAGTCACACACCAGCGCTCTGTTCCAGGCTGCAGATGATCACAGCATCACTTACACCACGATGTGGTTTTCTTGGCAGCAGCTCAGCTACTGTCATGGCTGGAAAGAGATCAGAAGGGAAGGCAGCAGGAGAGCAGGAGCTGAACCCTGCATTGGAAAGATGAGTGTGGCAGTGGCTGCAGAGTGTAAAACTGTCTCCTCCTCGCAGGTACAGCTTCCCCCTCCAGGTGGCTGCAGGGATGTGAGCAGGAGGAGATGCAGGTTTGCTTGGGTGTGTTTATAATCCCTCACTACATTCCCCTGCTTAACCCCACAGCATCTTAGCTCCAGCTTCTCCCAGGTACATACTCTGAGGAAAATCCCCCAATTCCAGACTCATGCAACCTTCACTGTTCCTGCTGACTTCAGTGTTGTTCCTGTAGGACATCCCAAACCTAGCCAAATATTTCCAGAGAAGGAATTAATTATAGAGCACTCTTCCCATGTTTTATGACTTTAGCCTGAGTTCCCATCCAAGAACTGAAGAGCCCACATTTGTTTGATTATCCACTGCAATGTTTGTTTTTCTTCCCATCAGACAGAAATGGGCTTGTCAGGGCTGCTGTCCCTGCAGGGGCTGGGAGATGTGGCTGGGAGGGAGGATGTGTGAGCACAGCCCTCCGTGAATGAGTCGGAGCAGTGTTCATCACCCCACCCACCATCCTGCCCACCTTCCTGGAGCATCCCTCCAAGGCCACTTTCCTTCTGGGTGTCCAACCTTCCATCAGCAGGGAAGGAAAATGATGTCTGCAAAGGTGCTAATTGCCTGTGTTTATCAAAAGCCCGAGGGCCTGCAGGAAGCTGGGGGAGCATTTCCAGCTCGGAAAGTCCTCCCTGCCCAGCTGCTTCCGAGAGCTGGCCCAGGGTGATTTATGGCCCCCTGGGCTTTCCTGCCAAAGCTGAGGGTTTAGGGCAGGGATGATTAGAAGTGACTGGCCTGGTACATGGGTCAGGCTCTGATAATGAACAAAACATGCAAATTGCTGTTTACAAATGACAAAAGCTGCAGCAAATTAATGCTCCACAGCATGGCTCTCGAGGAGTGAGAAAGCCAAGAGGAGACCACTCAGGTAGGGGAGGTTTTTGGGCAGAACTGATCCAGCTGAAGGCTGTATCTCAGTCCTTTAGCACTGCAGGGTGGGGAGAAGGATCATGCACAGCCAGGCTTCATCCAGAGGGGTCAGTGGCAGGAGGCTGCTGGCTGTGACTGCATCATCCAGCTCTGCAGAACCCCAATCCTCTTCTGGCCACACCAGCGCTCCACCAACTCCATTTAAAGGTGACAACAACTTTGAATTTAGTAATGAAAGGATAAGGAATACAAAAAAAAGGGGCAGAATTCATCAGATTTGAATCTTCAGATTCTAAGGCACTTGGTTAAGGAACTCACCTCTAGCTGAGGATACAGTCCTGGACACAACTACTAAAGTCTCCTTTGACTGCTGCTGGCTTAGGAGCACTCCCTATGCAAATACACAGCAGGGGAAGTTGGTGACTTTTTGCTGCAGGAAAGGTCAGGAAAACCTTCAATTTTCGGGAAACACTTGGCCATTGAATGCTGCTGCCAAAGGCACAAAGCAGAAATACATTTGCAAGTCTGTCAGACAAGAAGAGTATTAATAGGGTTTTTAATATATGGAAGTGTTTTCAAGTCATTATCATAAAAATAAGATTTCAGCAGCTTATAATGCAGGAGGACTGCTGAAGGGCTTTAGCTGGGGAGTTTATCATTTCTCCAAGAGGCTGTGAAGGATGTTTGGCTAAAAGGAAGATGTTCTCACTCAGTATTGCTGAGGAAGCTGATTGACTGTGAGTGGGTGTCAGGTCTGGGTACAGCTCAGCCTGGAGAGGAGCCCTGGCTGAGAGGGGCCCTCAGCCCTGGCTGTCCCTGGCTGCAGGGAGGCTCAGAGCAGCCCCTCTCAGCCAGGGCTCCTCTCCAGGCTGAGCAGCCCCAGCTCCCTCAGCCTTTCCTGGGCACCGAGATGCTCCAGGCCCTTCCTCAGCTCCTCCAGCCCCGCTCCAGGAGCTCCCTGGCCCTGCTGTGCTGAGGGCCCAGAGCTGGGCACAGCACCCCAGGGATGTGTTTCTAAACCTGGCCTTCCTAAGGATATTAATGAGTCTGGTTATAAACCCCTTGCAGGAGTAGGACTGTGCTGCTCTCCTGGGGGAGGCTGTTCCCAAATGTAATTAGACATTTGCTCTTAGGTAACTTTCCTTGTCTTGGAGCTTTTACTGTCACTTTTATTAATGCGTTTTTGCTTTGATACCTTTCTGATTTTCACTGATTTACACATCTGAGGACCACTGGGGACCACTGGCCTTGCAGCCTGGCCCATTCCTGACACTGTTTTATTCATTTCTGCATTTTTCTCACATTTTGTGCTGTGTTTGCAGCTAAGGCAAAATATCTTTTAAATTCCCGGAACACCAACTAGAAAAATACTTTGGTGCCTGACCTCAGAGCAGCTCAGGCTTCTCCTGGTGCCCAGCCTGCAGCCCTTGTGGGACCAGCAGGGCACTGCTGCTCAGGTGGGCAGGCAGCATCAGCTGCCTGGAGATCCCTCCTGGAGCCAGGCTTTCCTTTCCCTCTGGCATCCCAGCAGAGGAATTACATGGGTGCCTGATCTCCAGCAATGGTCAATGCCCTCGTGCTCTGCCTGGTGCTTGAGGAACAGGACATTTGGGGCTCCCTGGGAAGCAGGAGCCGTGCCAGGGCAGGTCCAGCCCAGTGTGCTCCAGCATTCCCAGCCAGCCCTGCACTGGGAACGCTCATCCCTGGGGATGTGGGGGACGGAGCAGAGCCAGAGCACACGAGGGAGAGAGGTCCAGCCACAGAGTGCACTCTGCTGTGCCAATGGACTGCAGAGCTCTGGCCCTCAGTGCTCACTGCTGGCAGGACAACAGCAGGGAGAAAAACAACCCCTGAGCAGTAAATATGGGCAAAGCTTTCCATGCGATGGAAAAGTACAGATGCATCTGCCTTAGAGTGTCAGAGCCCTCGACAAGAGCTCTTCCCACCCCCCCATTTCCTGCTGGCTTTCCTAGAAATGGATGCTGTGTCCTCAGCCCAGGGCCTCTGGCTGCTCTGCTGCTCCCTCACCTGCTTGGATGCCCCTTCCTCCCTGGAACTGCAGCACCCAGAGGAGAGCACTGCACAGAGCTGAGCTCTGGGGCTGAACAGCCACGCAAGTGGAGCTGCAGAGAGAGAGTGTGCAGGCACTGCCTGCTCCCTGTGTGCATGTAGCTCACAGGGTCACTGGGGCTCTGCTCTGCACACTGGGCTTCTCTGGGTTACTTGTCTGTGTCTGGCTTTTTATGTAACATGAGTTCTCAGTGTAGAGCAGAGCTGGTGGATGTTTCTAACATAATTCTTCCAAAAATTACTGGTCTTTAAATACGTCTACAATGTCCATTTGGCAAATTCCCCTATTCTAAAAAAGTTATGTTAATAGCATTAAAGTACTTCAAATCCTTTAAGGATTTTTTAAAAAAAATTTTGGTTGCTTTCAACTGGAATTTTTTATAAATTAAAACTGTGGATTTGCAAGAGCCCTCTGTTCTTGAAAATTATCAGCTATTTCAAAGTATCTTCAGTCCTTTTGCACTTCTCCTATTGACTTTTGAACTATTTGGCTGTTCCAGCCAAGAGCAGCAGAAGTCATGGAGATAACTCCCAGGTCCACCCCGGAGGGCCCAGCTGGGGCACGGAGCTGGAAGGAGCAGAGGGAGCAGGAGCCCAAGCCTGGCACTGCCCTGGCCCTGACACAGAAGGGACTGGACTTGAGCTGCATCCCTTTGCCACTGCCTTGAGCCTCAAATGGGTTCCTAAAAACAGAGAGCAGACAGGAATGAGGGAATAAAGGAGGGATTGGTTGGAAAGGCCTTCAGAGGTCACACCCTGGGGGTCTGGAGGCTCTGCCTCAGTGCATCCCAAGGTGGACAACAGCTCACAAGTTCTTCACACCTTTATAGGTTTGCTCCATTTGCATATCAGCATAAATTCACCAATTAAAGCTTTAGCTAATGATGGAATTTGCCCAAGCTTGCCCCCCTGTCCCCAAGATTGTGGTTTGCAGTTGTTGGGCCTAGGAGGGTCTGGGTGTCCTTGGAGAGCTGGAGAGGCTTTGTTGTGTGTGTGTGAGCATGAGAGAACAGCACTGAACGAGCTCCAGGGAACTGCAGAGTGACACTGGGCAGGGCAGGGCTGGGAAAATATAAAAATTAAAACCTAAGGCAACAGCCTTTCACTGCTCAGATTCCTTCTGGGTGCACCTGGGAATACAGGGCAGGATTTCCAGGACAAAGAAACTTTTCCAGTGCTTTGCAGTGCCCCAAACACTTCCAGTTTGAGACAACTGCTACCACAAACAACAGAGCACTCACCTGACCCGAGCTGCTGGCACTGGGCTTTTCTTGCTTTGTTTTCTGCTTCTCTTTCTACTGCTGCTGATTCACAAAGATGCTTCCCCAGAGCTGCTGTAGCCACTGAAAGTGATGGATCTGTCCTCTTCACTGTTCCTTTCCCTGCTCCTTTCCGAACCCTCCTCTCTCCTGGTAACACTCATCTGTTTTGTGACTTTCCTTACTTTTTGGCAGACCTTGGGAATTTCGGCAGCAATAAATTTGAATGGATAGAATTAAGAAAAAAGACAGCTTTTTGGAACAGAGAGCAAGGCTTTTTTTGGTGGTTTTTCCTTTTTGTTTCTCTTTCTAGATATATCATCTATGAACACTCACCTGGGACTGCTTTTATACAGAAAAAGATATCATGTGGCTAAATTTGTATAGACTGAACGTGAAACTGAAAATAGGTTTCTGCTCTGAACATATTTTTCAGTTGTCTGTTCCTGAAAGGAGCACACAAGGTCATAATTTGACTTGTCATATATTTATTTCCCTGGGCTTTTGTTTGCAATTAACACAATATTTAGCATTTTGTTTACAGTAAACTCTTGGAATGGCATGAAATGACCATTTCTGGCTTTTGCCTGGTGACCATTTTTGGGCACTGCTGGCACAGATCTGCTTCCTTGGGGTGACACTGCTCTGTGCCAGCTGAAGGCTTGCCCTGAGAGATCCCTCCTGCAGTAACTTAGAAAAAAATTCCTTTTAGGCATTTTCTGCCTGACTAATTCTTGCAGCACCAGGTCCATCAGAATTGCTCTCAAATTGAGAAAAATGTTAATATTACAGTTGTTTTAATAATGTGTTCTCCTTAACCAACGAGAATATCTATTTTCAGGTGTGTTTTCATAGTTTATGGTGTACACACACAGGGACAGCTGCCCTCGTGGGTGTGCTGGGTTGTCCTGGTTCCCTGCCCTGCCAGGTGTGCTCCAGGGTGGTTGTTGTTATCTCTGTGTGAGCCTTGTCCTTCCTGGGCTACAGCTCTTGGTGTGCTGTCCCTGGGCTGGGCTCTCCTGGGGAGCAGAGACAGCCTGGGGTGACCAGGACTGGGAGATGGAGAGGGAGAGGGAGATGGAGATGGAGATGGAGAGGGAGAGGAAGATGGAGATGGAGAGGGAGATGGAGAGGGAGAGGGAGATGGAGAGGGAGATGGAGATGGAGAGGGAGATGGAGATGGAGATGGAGATGGAGATGGAGATGGAGATGGAGATGGAGAGGGAGAGGGAGAGGGAGATGGAGATGGAGAGGGAGAGGGAGATGGAGATGGAGATGGAGGTTCCCGTCCCAGTCTCTGTCTTTGGCTACTGGTTCCCCTTCTGGTTCCCTTGAAAAGCAAAACCTCACCCACCCCATTACCTGGTGCAATCCTAACCCTGTTACAGGTACAGGTACAGGGCTTGTACCTGTTCCTCTGTGTTTTGGGGTCAAATGGAAAAGGTGATGATGTTCTGGTTCTGACTGGGAAATCTCCTGGCCAGTTTCACCCTTCCTGTGCCAGTGGGGACACTGGGGGTTCATGGGCAGAACAGCCACGAGGATGAAGGTGCTGAGGCTGTGTTGAATGTGGCATAGCAGAGAGAGGAGCAGCTGTACAAGGCTGCTGTCGGCACCAGGAGTGCCAAAGGGTGGGATGAGGACTGTGGGGCTTCCTGCCTCTCAAGGAAGTGTTGCTTTGTTTGATCTTGTTTTCATCCCAAGTGATCTTCAATCCCATCAGCACGTTTAATTAAGCATTACCCTAAAAAGTTGTATTTATCTATTTCTTCATCTGAGGACGCTGAACTTGTACGTTACAGGATTGTTTATTTTTTTGGTATTGATCCACCTAAAAATTACCCTCAGAAGAAGAGCAAAATGTGTGCTGGAACAGGAGGAAGGAGGGGAGTGAGTTGTGATGCAATACCCAGAGCTCTGCAGGCTGCATCTGCAAACAGCAGCAGCAAAAACAACAGCCCAGCTCTTTTTGTGATATGTGAAGTGCAATTATGAGGTGAAATATGAAGCTGGTATCTTAATATCTTAACGATACTGAATTTATTTTCAAAGCTAAGCTGTGCAGAATGAATCATTTATCAGAGGGCCATATGGAAAGGCACTTATCTAAACCTCCTTCTTAGTCCCAGGTGTGCCTCTCTGGCAAGAGCAAATCACACACAGCACTTGGAAGAGAACTTAAATTCCAGATGCGCAATTTTAAAAGATGCATTTGCAAAAATAAGGCCAAATTCTGCAATATGTTATTTCTCTGCAGCTTCAGGGAAGTTATGGAACCCCTGTTCCCTAGGGGTAGCAGCCCCAGAGTGCAGCTCGAGGGATGCCCTCTCCCCTGTGCCACACCAGTTTGGTGCCAGATTTCCGAGGAGCTGTCAGGGGGAAGGGAACTCAACCCAAATTGTTCTTCAGCTGAGTGCTTTCCTTACCTCCTGCCCATAAATACAGAGAGAAGGAAGGGTTTGTGGTGGTGATGGTGGTGGTGGATCCAAGGGAGGGAGCAGCAGTTTGCCTTTCAGTGCTGCAGGGTGCAGGGGAAGGGGAGCTCCTTGCCAGGAGCTGCAGCAGCCAGGGCAGGGCAGGGCAGGGCAGGGCAGGGCAGGGCAGGGCAGGGCAGGGCAGGGCAGGGCAGAACAGCTCCTGCTCAGTGCTCAGTGCTCAGCAGTGCTGCTGGAGGAGCACATTCTAGAGAGATTCTGACTCTCTGGTCCTCATGGGCTCTGTTTGCTGGTGGTGGCACAGAGCAGAGAGGACACCAGAGGATGAGGACAGTGCCTGCTGGTGCCCGCAGCTGTGCCAGGGCTGCAGCCTTCGCACCCTGCCCTCAGACAAAGCTGCCTGCCCACCCCAGAAACCACACCCAGCCAGGCTGCACCTCCCTCGCTGCTTCCCTGCCTCCTGCCCTCCCTGTGGCAGCTCAATCAGCAGGTGGCTGCAGTTCCAAAGGCATGAGCAAGCTCCTGCAAAAAGCCTGAGGAGTAACTTGTATCTTGAGATGCTCTGGAACATCTCCAGTTGGTTCAGGGGATGGGAGGGCCTCCAGCAGCCAAATACTAAGCTAAATGATTCAGAGACAAGCCTGACGAGCTCCATGTCCTAGTAACACCAAAATATCATGGAAATTGAATGTCTGACTGCCTTTTAGTAATTTGAATATCCCAGTCCTGTTATATTTATGAGGCCATGCTCAGTGAGGCACCGAGCAGGCTCTCCATGAGTCCCCTCCCCTCCAGAGCAGCAATATTCACACAGAACTGTGTGCAAGGGATCAAGCTTCACTGTTGGCAGAGCCTGAGAGTTCTGGCACAATGCAAAAGTGAATTTGGTTTAAAGTGCAGCTGGTTTACCTGAGTGAAGATGCACAGAGTGAAAGGACACAGGCTCAGAGGGCTCTGCTCACGCTGC
Source organism: Erpornis zantholeuca (assembly GCA_013400515.1). Classification (NCBI taxonomy): domain Eukaryota; kingdom Metazoa; phylum Chordata; class Aves; order Passeriformes; family Timaliidae; genus Erpornis; species Erpornis zantholeuca. The sequence continues at coordinate 190,859 of VZTN01018824.1, read as the reverse complement.
AGGAGGGGACATGACCACATGCAGCCGAGGTGATGCTGCCAGGAGTGAGGATGATCTCCTTGCCAGCAATGAGGTGATCCCAGAATGCTCTAAGGAGCAGAGGTAGCTGAGTTCTGGTTAGATAGTCTCTCCCAAAGGATTGTGAGTGCAGTGGAGATCCTCTGTGCCCCCCACATCAAGGGCTGCTTGTTTTCCTCGCCATGTCTCAGAGCCCAGATGGGCCTGATCGCTGTTGGTCTTTCACTGGCATCTTAAATTTCCTTTCCCCAACTTTGAAAACAATGCCATCCCTGAGCCAGCCTAAAAATCCTTCACTTTTTCTCTTTGTTTGGTTTTTTTTGTTTCTTACACATCATGTAGCCTGGAGACTGCAAGGGGCTGATTCCCAAAATAAAATATCTCTGCTGCCCTGGCTCATAATTTATAGAATGGCTCTTCTGACCAGTAGTGTTTTCCATTTAATATATTTTCTGTTTTTCAGGCCTGTCCCTTCCCAGCGGAGATGGGGAACGCTGCTGATGGAGCTCAGGGCCTGGGGCCAGGGTGCTGCTCCTCCTTCTGCTCCCAAAGGGGCTGGAGACGAAGGTGAGGAAGGGAAGAGAAGGTAAATGCCACAGGATCAGGAGCAGCCCTGCAGGGCTGTGTCCCACGCTGTCCATCAGCAGCCTCGGGACTGCTCCCCCCAGACCTGAGCTCCCCTTCCCCAAAATCCTCTGCCCCAGGGACAAACCCAAAGGCAGGGAGTGAGCTGTGCCCCTGCCCTCAGTGCTGCCCCAGAGAAACGCAGCTGTGGGCAGCGGGCATGGAGGGGCTGCTGGGCACACGGGGCTGGGGAGGATGGGGTCACACACCTGGGTCCTGGGGTGTCACACACCTGGGTCCTGGGGTGTCACACACCCACCCCTGCAGTGTCACACACCCATCCCTGCAGTGTCACACACCCATCCCTGCAGTGTCACACACCTGAGCCCTGCAGTGTCACACACCCATCCCTGCAGTGTCACACACCCACCCCTGCAGTGTCACACACCTGGGCCCTGCAGTGTCACACACCTGAGCCCTGCAGTGTCACACACCCATCCCTGCAGTGTCACACACCCACCCCTGCAGTGTCACACACCTGAGCCCTGCAGTGTCACACAGCCATCCCTGCAGTGTCACACACCCATCCCTGCTCTGGTGCTGCTGGAACAGCCAAGCCAGCCTTGCTTTAGGAGCTACAGCTGTGGCTCTGCTCCATTTCAGCATTTGCCAAAGCCTGAGCAAGGCTCAGGTCTAAGAATGAGAGTTGGGGGCTGGCTGGGGTTTGGGCAGTGGGGCTGGAAAGCACTTCCAGCCCAGGCAGGAGGCTTCTTGCTCTGCAGAGCTCCCCATTAGCACAGGGGCTGTTAATTCACTTATGCACTGAATGCTTGCAGCCAATAAACTTCTTATGTGGCTGGTAAATAAAACTGATAAGGAAATTAATTTTATTTCCTGGATGAAAAAAGTAGAAGAAAGGGTTGGGTTTTTTTCAGTCATTAGGGTTATGTTTTTTTATAAAGGAAAATGTTTCATTGTGATTAAATTAACATTTTCAGATAAAAAAACATTACATTTGAATATTTAAGATACAGTTGTACCTGCCACCTGAGAGGCATTGTGTAATATGATGCTGTTTTCCTGTTAAGAGCAACTGCTACATCCTGAATTGTGGAATCCCAGACTGGTTTGGATTGGAAGGGACATTAAAGCTCATCTCTTTTCAATCCCCCTGCCATGGGCAGGGACTCCTTCCACCATGCCAGGCTGCTCCAAGCCCCATCCACCCTGGCCTTGGGCACTGCCAGGGATCTAGGGGCAGCCACAGCTGCTCTGGGCACCCTTAGAGTAAATAATTTCTTCTTAATATCTAAACTTAATCTACTCTCTGGCAGTTTGCATCTCTCCTCCCCTGGGGGATCTGCTCAGGGCAGGGGGGTCTGGGCTGGGGCAGGTCCAGCTCTCACCCTCAGCACCCCCAGCTCCTTCTCCCAGGGCTGCTCCAGCTGCTCAGACCCAGCCTGGATTTGTGCTTGGGATTGCCCAAGACACTCCTGCAGCCCAGCCTGGCTTCAGGGCAGAGCTTGGTTAGGATTTTCTGTGCCAGGGCTCCGTAAGTGATGTCCAGAGCTGAAACACAACAAGCAGAAAGGGCAGCAGGGGGGATTCACACTCTTCCCAGGCCCTGCACGGGGATGAAGATGAATTTCTGAGCAGAGACAAGTACTTGTGCTTCACTCCCCTCCGTGTTTATCAGCAACTCACTCCTTATTACCTTCTGGGGAGGAGCTGCAGCAGCACAGTCCCATCATGGCAAAAGCAGTGAGTGCTGCCAGCCTCGAGAGCCCAGGCTGCAGAGAGTTTGTGACAGATGAAATATAGGAGAGGGAAAAGAGCAAAACACAACATTTTTATTATTATTTTTTCTAATGGTCTCTGAGCTTTCAAGACCTAATTTTTTTTTCTTCTCTTAAAAACTTTCCTTTACAGCAATGAGGAATGGGAATACTTATGTTAGGAAAAAAAGAAAAAGAGAGATTTGTTGATAAACACATGAATCCAGGAAATGGGGATTTAAGCTGTAGTTTTGATGAAGTGGTGCTTACTGTACTCTGCGAAAATACTCCCTTTATAAATTGATATTAAACAAACAGCACAAAACACTCATTTTTAAGGACCCTTTTAACTACTAAAAAGGGCTTGGGGCAAATGCAGAGCAGTCCCAGTGCATCATTTTTGGACAGTGTGGGAATCTCTGGGCCTGGAGGGGCAGGCTCACAGAGAAGATCAAACACCGAGGGAGCGGGGCCAGAACGGTGACTAAAGCTCAGCTTAGCAGGTTCAAGGGATTCCACTGGCACAGGCACCCGAGAGAGAGGTGGAACTGTTTCAGAGGGCTCAAGGAATCCCTCACTGCGCCCAACTGTGTCTGAGTTTCCTACCCAGGAGGTCTCTTAGGCACTGAAATGGTTTTTCCAAGTAAAAGGTAGCTGGAGCACCAGGGCTTGAGTTGTTCAAAACTAGACAGGATCAGGCTCCTGGGAGAGCATGGCACCAGGAATGATTGTGTCGAGAGCCAGCAAAATGAATGACCTAACAGGGCCCTTTTCCACTGGAGATTTTCAGCACATGAAGCACCATGGCTTCTGCTGCTCCCACACTGAGCAGCAGTCCAGCTGCTCCAGGGCTGGAAAAGGATCCTGTAAAGCCTGGCTTACATCAGGGCTGATCCCTGCAGCAATGCTGGAATCAATCACACAGCAGGATGGTGGGCAGGGATGATTTCTTTGTGTGGGTAGTGTAGCCAGGTCAGAGCCTCAGTGCAGTGAGCACCATGCCCCAGCTCACAGAGGGACTGCAGCCCCAGCCCGGGCAGGGAAAGGAAAGAATAAAATCACTTCACTTGCAATTATTCCCTGGGAGCCCTGAGAGAGAGCCAAAGCCCTGTGAGACCCTGCCTGGCTCCTCCACTCCCCCTGTGCCACCCTTCCAGCACAAGAGCTCCCTGGGCACACACTGCAGGGCCTGGCCCTGAGCTCTGCTGCCAGGAGCTCTGAGCAGCCACCTCTACACTGAGCTGTCACTACTGGCTCTTTTTAGGAGCAATCTCTTTCCAGAAGTGTTATTTTTCTCTGAGCAATGGACTTGAGGACATTTCTCAGTGGCTTTCCAGGGGCTGGCTGTCCCACACACGGATGTGAGTGCTGGCAGCTCAGTGCAGCACGTGTGTGATGTGCTCCCACAGGGAATCTGCCCCAGCAGCACAGCCTTCCATGCCTGCACAGCTCCCAGCTCCCTTTTCCCAGAGCCATGGCAGCACCCAGAGCCCTCAGGGAGCTTTGCTGGGCACCCCAGGAGCACCCAAGTGCCATGGAGAGCTGAGCTGCTGGGACAGGCAGAGCCCAACACGTGCACCCCACACAGCCCAAGGGGAACAGCAGCTGCCATCCTGCTGGAAGGGAGAGATGAGAATAATCCAGCTTGCAGTGAAGAGCTCAGCACTTTCTGAGTGCATCATGGACATCACCCCTGGCACTGTCTCGTTGATCACAGTTGTGCAGACACTCAGACAAAAAATTTTCTTAAGGGCTTTTCAGTCCTGAAGCCAAGGTTTTGGCTGCTTTTTAACAGGGCAGATGAAGTTGTTAGGTATTTCAAGCAGAGCACAGGTAACTGTTGGGCACAAAATGATAGGCAAATTTTTACACTTAAAAGAAAGCTGAAAACAAGATTAAACTTATACAATATAGATGCAGTGTTTTCCCACCCACTATGGGATGAAAGCTTAGAGTTTTTCTAAAGCTTCTTACCACACAGGTACTCCATATATCAACAAATAGGTTTGCAGACATCAAAGAGCTGCGAGGATTTGAAACATCTCAGAACCTGTGGGCAATAATTACATGCCGAAGGTGTTCACCCACGTTTACAGATAGGGAAATGAAGATAGAGAGGGCCATGCACTTCCTCATTTATTCTATCAAATGGAATCACAGGAGCAATGGATCTGGCTCAGAGAAGTTCAAATGATTTGCTTGAGGTCACAGCAGAAAACCAAGGACGGAGCCAGAACAGGAACCCAGGAGTTTCCAGCCCTGTTTGTGACCCACCTGATGACCCTGCCTTTGTCATTTGCCAGCAGGATGAGCACTCAGGGCTCTGTCAGTGCTCACAAACCCCTCCTGACACCACTGCTGCCCTTTGGGAGAGCTGCTGCTGGCACAGAGCATAGAGCAGGCCCAGCTCCCCCAGCCCTGGCACAGCTCCATCCTGTGCCTGGCTCAGGGAAATGTCCCTGCACAGCTGGCACAGCTGGCACAGCTGGCACAGCTGGCACGGCCTTTGGCACCAGGGCCTGGCCCTCCCTGTCCCTGCACAGCTGGCACAGCAGGCACAGCCTCTGGCACCAGGGCCTGGCCCTCCCTCGCTCACAAATGCACCTCTCCAGAAATCCCCCCAGGGGCTGCCTGGAGGTTCATCATCACCTGCCCAGGGTGCCCAGGGACACCAAGGGTCACAGCAAATTCCCAGTGCCTGGGAAATGGGGGTGCCAGGCTGACAGCTGTGTTCCATGTGGGTGATTTGGGGTGCCAGGCTGACAGCTGAGTTCATTCCCTGTCAGTGATTTGGGGTGCCAGGCTCACAGCTGAGTTCCCTGTCAGTGATTTGGGGTGCCAGGCTCACAGCTGTGTTCCATGTCGGTGATTTGGGGTGCCAGGCTCACAGCTGAGTTCCCTGTCAGTGATTTGGGGTGCCAGGCTCACAGCTGAGTTCCCTGTCAGTGATTTGGGGTGCCAGGCTCACAGCTGTGTTCCATGTGGGTGATGCCCTCATTACAAATGCTGACTACTCAACCACTTTTTCCTGGCAATAAAACCTTGACACAAGCTTAGGAAATCTACTGTACTTGTGAGAAAAGTGAGGTAAGAATATGTTTCCATTTACTCTCTGAAAGAAAACAAAAACAAATGACCTGCTACTGAATGTTCTTTTTATTCAGAAAAATAAATCAGTGGCAGTTGTTCTAATTTATGTTTCGCTAACTTTTCCTTGAGATTATTTAAAAGAAAAAAATGGCTCTTTCTATGGTTAGCTGGGAGAACATGAAGGACTTTCTGGTCCTGTTTATTCTTGTTAGGGGCCATAAACTTCTACTTCTTGCTGTGTTCCAGTCACTGCAAGCTCTTTCAAATTTCAGTGATATTTCATAAATTAAATTTTAAAAGAATATAGAAAATTATTAGTGACAACTTCATGTTAGAAAAGAAGGGGCAGGGAGTTAAATTCATCTGAGCTTTTGACTCCTACTAAATCAATAGGCTTCAGTTTCCCTTTTCAATTAAGGCAATGCCAGAATTATCTTTTCCTCTCTTTAAGAAAAAAATTGAAATCAGACATAAAAAATTGAAATAGAGGAGAGAAAAAGAAATAAAATTCCATCCCATCCAGCTTCTGATGTAGTGTGAGGAGCAAGTGGACACTGAGAGAGCAGCTGCAGGCTGGAAGGGCCTTTCCAGAGGGAACTTTGTGGAGAAAAAGGCAGAGGATGGGGGTGCAGGACAGGGGAAAAGGAACTGCAGCCTAGTCAAGCCAAGAAAATGTAAGGAGAGGGAAAATTTGCATTCCAAACAAATAAAAGTTTCTCAGAAAATAAGGAAGGTTCTTCACTACTATAGCGAGCGATAGGACAAAGAGGAGCAGCCTCAGACACAAAGAGGAGAGATTTGGATTAGATATTAGGAAGGAATTGTTCCCTGGGAGGGTGGGCAGGCCCTGGCACAGGGTGCCCAGAGCAGCTGTGGCTGCCCCTGGATCCCTGGCAGTGCCCAAGGCCAGGCTGGAGCACCCTGGTCTGGTGGGAAGTGCCCATGGCACTTCATGGGTTGAAATGAGCTTTAATGTCCCTTCCACCCCAACCAGTCTGAGATTCCAAGAGAGAATCCCACGAGGTTTTCCCTCCCCAGCAGGGCCAGGATGGCATCGGGGGGCACCCAGAGCAGAACTGCAGCCTCACAGGGACTGAGGGGCACCTCCTGTGGGAGAGAGAGCAAAACACTCCTGGCACTTCACACGTAATGAGAGTTCCCCATCGGAGCAGCCTTTACAAAGCTCTCAGGAGAAGCTCTGTGCTTTGAGGGCTGACACAGGGAGGTGTGACCGGGCAGAAAGCAGAGCATGGTTTGCAAACCTGCACGGGACCTGAGGGTGCCCAGGTTCTGTCCTTTGCCTTTCCAAAGGCTGTCTGGGAACTCTGGAAAATTATTTCATTTCCCAGGTATTCATTTTCCTTCTCGGCCTGGATTTATCATGGACCTTTTGGCTGAGGTGGCTGTGGTGGCATCCTCAGAGCCTGTGCTGTGCTCAGGGCTTGGGCACCCCTAAAGGGGTGCAGGGTGTGACCCCAGCCCCTCCTGCCACAGCAAAACCTTGGCTTTTAGGATGTTTCTTTACAGATAAATTGTGTGAGAGTCCCCACCAGAGCCCAAAGCAAGGCCTGTGTAGACAACCAAATCCACCAGGGTCGTGTTATGTTTCTCTCTCAAATATTCTGAATGGCTTTCTCATGAATAATGTCTGTACCCAGCCGGAGAATTATTCAGCCAAGTGTTTCTGCTATCAAGTCATTTTAAGAAGTAGCCTAATTGTAAATTGCCTGCTCGAATCTGAAGGAAGCACCTCTGTGCAAGAGGGCTTTGCAAAGTCCTTCACAGCAATTTATCCCCAATTAAAGCCTGCAGAGCCAAGCCCTGATTCCCACCAGGGGAGCAAAGCCGCAGCTGCGCCTGCAGCAGGACGTGGGCAGGGCTCAAGTCAGCACTTGGCCTTCTGACCCTAGAACCTGTCACCTGCTGGCCTGCAGGAGCTCAGGGAGCGATCTGGGGGCTGGGAAGGTGAGAAAACCTCGGAGCAGGAGGTGGCTGTGGAGCAGAGGGATGGGCAGGGAGGGCTGAGCCCCCATGGGCGCAGGAGCACGTGGGAAATGCTCGCTGATCTTACCTCCAAACTATGTGGGCTTGGAAGCAATGTCATTTTCTTTCATGCATCTTTTATCTGAGCGCTGGCACGTTGTGTTGTGCATAGAAATTAAGAAGATGACTTGGGGCTCTCTTCTGTCGTCACTTACATGGTGTGTAACTCAATATTTTGTTTGTTTATGGGAAAATTCTTTTCTGCAGCTCCACAAAGATTGTGCGAGAGCGAAGGAGGCGTGAGGAACCCCGGAGTGAGAGCACTGAGAAAATAAAACCTGGCACCCAGGCTGCAGCTGACTGAAAGCATCTTTCAGTTGTGCATTAAAGCCAAGGAATCCCTGGCCCCATCTTCCCCAGCCTGCCCTCGGCATGAGCCAGCTCGCCAGGGAGTGAGGCTGCAGGAAAACCAACCCCGTGTGTGTGAGTGTGAGTGGCTCTGAGCTATCAGCTCACGAGCTAGGAGCCATCAAAGTGTCTCCTGTCTGGGGACTGCAACACATCTCTCTCCATCCCCTCTTGGCTTCTAGGGGTCCTTTGTGAAAACAAGAGAAGTGGTCCTGGTGTCTGGGTGGGCACAAGAGGTAAAACTCATCCTTTGTGCCCTCCCCTCATACACCTGGGTGCAGCTGAGAGCAGCCCAGAGCTCTGTGGGGTTTGGATTCTCCTGCTCTGAGGTGTCCTCTCCCCTCTGCAGCTGAGGGTGTCCTGTCTCCCCTGGGAACGTTCCTGTCACGAGGACGAGCTCTGCACTCAACCTTTCAGGGAAGGAAGGTGTAGTTAAGGATGCCAGATTATTCCAGGTGGTTAGATTGTGTTTCTAGGCACAAGACTGGGCTGGCTGATGATCCTTGAGTGTCCCAGGCAGGTTAGTAGTGACAGAGGCACTCTGCAATCCCTGCCTCCTTTCTGTCACTGCTGGGAATGCTGGAGGATTCCCACATAACCTCGGGAAGATGAAATGCTTTGGCTTGGTAAACAGGCTGATACAGGAAAGTCACAAAATCCTGAACTGAGAAAGGAATATAAAAGAAAAACATTTATTTAAGAAAACTACTGCCTAGAGTTTCCTTGTCTGAGAGAAACTAGGGGAATTTGGTGTGAGGGGGTCAAAACTGTAAAGAAAAGCAGGATATGGACAGAACAAGGACAAGGAAATCCCTTCCTAGGGCAGCACACAAAGGTTTGGGCACAGACACACCTGTGGCACTGCCTGACAGCAGCCCCAGCGCTCAGCAGAACCTGTGTGATGAGCAGCAGTGCTTGGCTTTCCCCACTCACTTGCCTGCTGCTGGCTGTTCCCTCAGGAATCTGCTCCCAAACCCTCTGTGGTAGCACATAATTGACCCAAGAACCAGAACCTAACCAGGAGATGAATCAGGAGGAATTATTTTCCAAACCCAGCACTTAACTGCGAGGCAGTGGCAATCCACAGTGGCAATCCACAGTGGCCCTGTTCATCTGCTTATCTTCATTAAGGCATTAGGGATCCTCTGCTCTGCCAGGCTCCTCCCCACCCACATCCCAAACCAGCCTCACTCCTATTTTCCTCTTTTTTCTTGAAGGAAACATGGTTTTCTACTCCTATGTTAATTTCTTAATAGAGAAAAGAAATCATTAATTAATGCCAGAGATGTTAATTTCTTAATAGAGAAAGTAAACATTAATTAAAGCCAGCGATGTTAATTTCTTAATAAAGTAAATAATTAATTAATTCCAGTGGTGTTAATTTCTTAACAAAGTAAATAATTAATGAATGCCAGCGATGTTAATTTCTCAATAGAGAAAGTAAATAATGAATTGGTGCCAGTGAATCAAAGTGCTGTCCATGTGCTGAAGGTGAGGAAGGAGCTCCTGAGCTCAGCTTAGCACAGATCACTCCTTGGGCTGCAGTCCCTCTGTCCTCTGCCACCCAAGGCATGGAGCACCTCCTCTGCAGTGGGAGCTGCCTGTGCCCACCACCCTGGGAGCTCCCAGGGGCATCCCTGGCACCAGGCTGTGCTTGGGAAAAAGGACAGAATGTCCACGTTCCAGAAGGAATTCTTCCAGCTCTTGGCATTATTTTGGGTAGGCAGAAGAATATGAAAATTAGGATCTTTAGCATAGGCAAAGGTAATCGATGAGGATGCTGTTTTTTCTCTTACAGGGGAAATTTGTGCAAAATTTACGTCTTAAATCACAAATTATTGTGAAAATGCATCTGTTGACTTAGTTGTATTTAAAGCTGGTTCAGCTTAACTCTGTGTCTAAGGTGAGACTTTGAAATTATCTTCATGTGCTGCCTGTCACTGTTGCTGTCCTGGGTGTATAAGCATGGGTGACTCACCAACACCACAAGCAGGTCAAAGCCAAATATCATTTCTTTTTAAGTCATGAATCCATTTTCTTTACCTTGAATTGCCTTGATATTTTCCCACTAGTTCTTCTGGCCTATTCTCCAAGTGTCTCCCAGGGCAGCTGCACGTGTGTGCTGTCTGCCAGAGGTATCTTCTCTCTTATCAGAGTCAAGAAACCACATTTGAACTTATTCCCTGTCCACATCATCACTTGAATTCTGCCATGAGTCCATTCCAAACAGTTACAGGTAAATCTGTGCAAAATCGTGGGGAAAAAAAATCAGATGTTGAACGCAGAATTAATGTTAATGTTCAATTGCACTGTTATGATAAATATATCATCAAACCCCAGATAGTTTATGAAGGCTCGGTTGCTGTGATTCATCCACTTCTAGAGCTGTATTTCTATTCAGTTTCTGCAAGTCTGGCTCAGATTTTGTACCAAAATTCAGTCAGCATTTCACTGTGAAGGTGAATTTTTGTCAGCCAAGGGAATGGGAGTAGAAAATTCTGTGGAACTGAAAGACTCTTGGGTTTTCTTCAGCTGCTCAGAGAGGAATTTACCATTTGCCAAGTAGTAAACCCCGTTTGCTGCTCTGCTGCCATCTGCCTTTATTACTGCAGCCCTTCAGTGACACAGTGACTGTGACAGGCACTTTATTGGTGCCTTACACCACCTCCAAGCCATGCCTGAACAACTGTGAGCTTATTTAGTCCTTGTTTTTGACAGAAACTGGGAACATCCAGCTTTGCTGTGCTGGAGTCCTTCTGCATGCTGGAGATTCAGCATTTTTCTGCAGATCTTGTTCTGTTTTCCAGTGTTGAAACTTTGTTTTAAGCTGTGTAGCACCTTGGGTTCCTAAATGTAAATGCCCCTGCTGCTGCCTTCCTCAGTCTGCAGGGCAAGTGAGAAGCAGCCCCCAGAGGTGAGATTTGCCCCTGATTTCCACAGGCTGTTACATTCAGGGTCTACATGTGAGCCCTGGGAGGCTCAGCACCAGCCTCTGCTGCCACAGGATGTCTGACAAATGCCACGTCCAGCCTCGTCTGGGCATCCCCCATGGCCCTTCCACGGGAGTGGACATGCCAGGGGCAGTTGTGGCTGTTCCTGATGTCCATGGACATTCCAGGGGCAGTTGTGGCTGTTCCTGACATCCATGGACATTCCAGGGGCAGCTGTGGCTGTTCCTGATGTCCATGGACATTCCAGGGGCACTTGTGGCTGCTCCAGCAGCAGGGCAGGGGCAGGAGGAGCAGGGGCCAGGGTCTGTGGTGTGTTCTCTCTCCAAACTGCACAGGATGGCTTTAGAAGATCTCTCCAGCAATTCCTCTTGGAAAATGTCCCTTCAGACCACTTTCCTGGATACCTCAGGGATGTTGCTAAAATTGCTGAGAAATTTTCACTCATCTGCATCCAATGTTTGGAACCTTTACAAACTGTGGGATGATTTTTCCTCCCAGGTAGGGAGTGCAGAGGATTCTCAGGCATATTTTCATCTCCTTTGCTGTAGGAATACAGACACTGACCCATGTTTGTGCAAAGCCATCTGTTTAAAACAGGTCCAAAGGACTCTGGAACACGTAGGAAAGAATAAACTCTTCTGAATGATGCCAAAAGTACAAATCACAGGCTCCTCTTTCTGTTATGCTCCATTTGGCCCTATCTTGCTGTATACCCACTCTTGTTCTGCTTTCTTGCCAGCTGCAAAATGAGAGCAAGTTATTTTACCACCTGTAAATACCTTAAAACGATTTTTTATTTATCAAGAAAAATCCCAATTATCACGCTGAAAACCCCGGGAGATTTTGAGGTCTTTCCACTGCTTCCATTTTCACCATCCCAGACACCTCTCAGGAATTTCTGACTTGCTGTTTTTGCCCTCCTCTTCCCAGAGCCACAGAATCAGCCCAGAGCAGCTGTGCCCACGGGCAGGGGATGCCACAGGGCACCCCGGGTCCAGTGCTGTTCCCTCACACACATCCGTGCTCGGTGCTTCCCCTGGCTCCTCACTCGAGGGGAGCAAGGAGGGATGAGCTCCCCCTCCCAGCAGAGCCCCCCAGCATCAGGAGGGCACAGTTTTGGCCTTTACAGCTTTGCAGGAATTCTCTGCAGTGCTGAACTCAAATACCATTCCTTGGGAATCACCAGGCTCTTGCAGATGCCTCGGTAGCCAAGAGTTCCTGGCCCCTCGTGTGGATGGATCCCACAGAAGCACTATCTCATTTTAATGCTCAGAACATGTGTTGTTATTATTTGTGGTGGTTACAGGGCAGAAAGATCCCAGCCTGGTTCTTGTAAACCTGGCTGGAGCTGCCAGTCTGCCTCTTGATGTGGAGTGGTTTTCAGACAATACAGGAACCCACCAGCTCCTTTTCTCAGCTTCACACGGAGCATCAAAGCCCAGGGAGAGGTGGCAGAATGTGTCAGGTGTGGGGTGCCACAGTGACATTTCCAGCTGGAGCTGCCTTGTGTTCCCAAAATTGTTTTCTTAGGAGTTGGTGGGTTGTGTAATTCGTTCCTTCTTTTTCCTTGATGGTTATTATGGTCTCTGTTCTGTGTTTATAATGACGTGTGTTTACTAATAGTGTGGTGGCATCCACTGCCAAGCTGCTTCTGCTAACAATAAAACAAGGGAAAAGTGATATTTATGAAGGCTCGGGGGCTGGCCGGGCTGCAGAGCTTGATTTTTATTGTAGCTGACTGCAGACTTCTCAGACACGAGAATCTGTCTCTCATTGTGGAGAGCTGGTTTTCATTTCAATCTGGGTCCCATTATTGGGGTTTGGTTTGCATTCTGTAAGGTTGGCCATGTGCGGATTCACACAAACAAATATGGAATTTATGTCTGTAGCTTTCACTTGTGGGATTTGAACCTCCACCTATTTGAAATGTCTCTGGAAGGGGATAAGAGGAACTGCAGTGTTCCTCTTTCTAATGGAAGGATGTGTTGTGTAGCAACAGGCAGGCCAATAAAAATAGTTTGAATTAATTTCCACCCTCTCCTGAGCCACCAGGGCACGAGAGAGCTGTGTTAGGGGAGGGAACCACAGCAGATGTCACTTGCCACTCGCTGCCTGTGTCCTGTGGCTGAGCAAAGGGCCCTGTGTCCAAGGCTGTCCTCGGCCCAACACATTCCTGCAGCACCAGCTACTGCTTGGAGACACCTCCGTGGCAGCAGCTACAGCTCCTGAGCTTTCCTCAAGTGATGGGGGGAGCCTCAGCTGGAGAGGGGAGGTGATCCAGGTGGAGTCAGGGGGGCCACGGGCACTGCACAAGCTGAGGATTTGTGTCAAACTCCTCCTCCAAGGTTTCCATTGTGCAGCATTTTCCACTCCAGGAACTCTCAGGGTGACTCCAGCTCCGGCTGCTGAGGAACTTCATCCAGGGTGCTCAGTAGAACTCTTCAGGCTGTGCTGTCACCAGGGTTCTTCATTCCCACGGCTGATCAGGGGCTGAGGTTTTTACCCTGAGCATCCTCAGGAGCATGGGCTGCCCTTGGCAGCCTGGGGACCAGGACTTGGTCCATGCTGAGGTGGAGAGGGTCCCCTACAGAACCCAGAGCAGTGCTGATGGCCTTGGCTGCACTCCCTGCTGCCGTGGCTGCTCCAGCACTGCACTGCTCTCCTTTACAGCCCCATGGACCTGTTCTGCCAGCGCTGTGGGAGCGCAGGGTGAATAAAAGCACATTCCTACCTCGCACTGGGAATGATTTTTCCTAGAGGATTCACAGCACGTTTGGAATTCTGCATATGTTGGTTACTCGTGATTAATGCAAATGAGGGCTCCTTGCTCCCAGGCTGGATAAAGCATAATTGCTATAACCAAGAGAACTGGGAGAAGGCACTGGGGAAAAAGTAGGCTGTCTTTCCTAGAGGGATCCAGGAAAATTAGACTAATAACAGAAGGTGTGTTGGCTGGAGAAAAGCTTAAAATAAAATTTGTGGGTTTTGCTTTCACACAATGTAATTGCATGTACGAACATGGCTGTGTTGGGAAAGCTCGGGGTAAATTCTGTCTGGATTGTTTGTCTCTGTGTCAGAGCCTGGCAGCAGGTTTGGTGCAGCCTGGTATTGCATCTCATGTTGCATTTTTCCCGTGAACATTTGTGCATTAAACTCAAATATGCTTTTAATGAGTATTTAAGTGAATAGAAAATAAAACACGAGAGTAGCATAAGCACAATCAAAACGAATTTGTAAATTGGGAAAAGGAGGGGGAAGGGGAGAAACCAACGTTTGCAGTTCTTGCCGTGGCTGTCAGATGTTCATTTGGGTGACATATGTGAGGGGTAGTGGCACCCTGCATCTGAGGGCACCCAAAGGAGCAGGGCAGCCCTGGCTGGTGCCAGGCACTGCTGGGCTGCAGAGCTCCGTGTGCCACAGCCTGGGGACAGCACAGCCTGGGGACAGCACAGCCATGGGGATAGCACATCTGTACAGGCCATGGCTCTGGGGACAGCAGATCTGTACAGGCCCTGGGGACAGCACACCCGTGTCACAGCCCTGGGGACAGCAGGACAGGCTGCCAGCTCAGCACACAGGCACTGCCATCCCTCTCCCAGCCTGGGGGGCACCTGGGACACTGCAGCACTACAGATGTGAGATTTTCCCTCACAGCTGTGCCTGCCTGGAGCTCTGGCACGAGGCAGCTCCGCACGGCTCGTGGGACCTGAGCAAGCTGGCATCTTCAGAGCTTCGTCAATTCTCAGCAGCATTTTTAAAAGTGTGTTTTTACTCTGTTTTACTCTGTGTGTTTTACTCTGTTACATGCAGTTTGTTACTGGTTCTACTTCCAAGGGACTGACAGAAAACCCTGATAGAGCATCCCTGCAGTTGCTTGGTGCTACTCAGCAGTGCAGCCCTGGTGCAGTTCCACGTGGAGTTTGTTCTAGGAACCTTTTGGCAGCCCCAGCTGTGACTTTCAGCAAGCAGGTCCCACTGGCTCTGCAGACAGCTCCCAGCCCAGGGTTACAGCCTTGGGGCTCTTCTGCCAAGCTCCAGAATCTCTCTTGCACTGCTCCTCCTCATCACTGTAGTTCTGAAAGCAGCAATATATCTGTGTTTGTCGAGTCTGTATTTACAGCAGAGCCTCCCACCCAAGCCAAAGTGAGGATTCCCTTCTGCTGCTCACTGGAAATGCCTGAGCTCAGGCAGGGAGACTCCTCAGAGGAGGAGTGTGGAGGGGCAGCACTCCCACACCCACCACGGACCCTTCCAGGGGTTACAGGTGGAAAGAGTCACCACATGACCTCCAAAACACTGCAGAACTTACAGAGTTCTGCCCTGGATAAGGTCGTTCTTGTTTATGGATTTCTCTCAAATTAAATTTCCTGTCCCATTTTCACAGCTAAATGTGACCACGATGGCTACAGACATGGGAAAAGATGGTATTCCCTTGCCTTGAAACATTCCTGTGTGTTCACAGGGAAAAGCCAAGTCAGCCTAGAAGTGTGCTTCCTCTCTGCCTTGCCAAAAATATTCCTGGAGGAGGGACAGTCACAGCTGCTTCCCAGAGACCTTGTGTCCAAAGAGGTGGCACTCTCTTGGCAGGCAGATGGCATTTCAGGTGGATGGCTTCCACAGAAACCCAGGAATCAAACTAGGGCGGGAGTAGGGTAGCTCCAAATGCAGTATAAAATAATATTAACTCTGAAGCTGAATAAGCTGAGATGATGGACGGTGGAGCTGCAGTTATGGTAATGATGAAAATTTGTTTTCAGGCTGGGGGTGTTTGTTGAAGAACTTGCTGTCATTATGAGGGGGAGTAATCAGCAGGGAGGAAGAGATCTGATTGATGCAGAAGAATCTACCAAGAGTGGGCAAAGGACTTCTGGGATAATGGGAAAGATCTCCTTCTCTTTGGAGGCTTCTCAGAACTGAAAGAGCTCCTTGGGCAGTGCATTTTTGGTGTGGTGAGAGCCTTCCTTTCCAGCCAGGATCGGGGCTGGGGGTCTGTGTGTCTGGGATGTGGTAGGAATGGAAAATTGGGAGTTTCTGTTTGGCTTCTGTTCATGGGAGTGGGGGAGGAGCCCAAGGCATCAGCAGGAGCGAGGATGGAGAAGATGAGAACCATTCTGCCTTTCCCATGGCACTGCTAGGAACAGGAAATGTGCCCAGGGCCTGGAGGTGGAAATGGCCAGGACTTTGCTGGAAGTTCCTGATGTGCTGTAGCTGTGGCAGGTAAAGCCCAGCAGCACGAGGTGTAGGAGCACTGAACTATGGAACTGCTGAGGCTGGAAAAGAGCTCCAAGGCCATCAAGTCCATCCTGTGCCCCATCCCCACCTTGTCCCCAGCCCAGAGCCCTGAGTGCCACCTCCAGGGATGGGCACTCCAAACCTCCCTGGGCAGCCCCTGCCAAGGCCTGAGCACCCTTTCCATGGGCAAAGGGTAAAAGCATCCCGCAGAACTTCACTTCCCAAGATGTTCCATGCCCTGTGGCAGGGGAGACCTCAGAGCTTTCACCAAACATTTCTGTTTGGTATTTTCTGTCTCCCTCAAAAGAAGCCTTTGAAAGCAAACTGGACCCTTTGGTAATTTCAGTGAGACCTGGCCCACGCTCTGTGTTCTGGGACCCTTCCAGGGCTCTGCCATGGAATCCACAGGAGGTTTGGAGCCTCTTGCTTTGTGCCCACCCCTTACCTGTCTTTACTCCTCCACGTCCCCATCGGTGCTGACAGGCAAAGAGCAGGAGGACAGAGCCAGGCTTTGATGAGTGCAGGTGCTCCCTGAAACTCGAGAGAGAGGCACACTGATGTGTGGCAAAGCAGGGAACCCCAGAGCACGAGGATCCCACCCAGAGGAGACCCAAGGGTCTGCCCAGTTCCTGTCCCTGGCAGAGGGGGTGTCTTTGATGAGGATGAATATCTGAAGTTCGTTTCTTTTCACAAAGAGGACATTCAGCCAGCGCTTTTTTGTTGTTTCATAATTCCTGAAGAATGCTTCCAAACTGCCACCCGATGCCAAAGAAAGCAGAGCAGTGTTTTCCATCAATCTGCAGGACATCTGACGGAGTTCAGTGGGACTATCTACCTGCCCAAATTAACAGGCATAACACTTTCCAGGACTGGAGCCTCCAGAAAAGTTCATGCTCCACAACTACAGAGATATATGAGGACTGGGAGGGAATTTTGACTTCTTTGCAGTTACTATTTCAGAAGTACCTGGAGAATCGATTTAATAAATGTCTCCAAACTTGCCTCTGCCCCAGTCAGGAGGTACTTGAGCTCCCAAGCCTGCAGCCCTGCTGTAATTCTGTAACTCTGTGCTGAGGTGAAGCTGCTCCTGAGATGTGTCCACTTCAGGTGTGCAGCTCAGCAAGGCAGAGGGGGACACGTCAGAGCATTTCTTTGTAAGAGGTTGTCTTTGCTGCAGGTCCTGATACCTCAGGCAGGAAAATGCCATAAAAATGCCAATGTCCCAGCTGGCACGGAGGGTGGAGGGTTGAATGTGCGTGTGCTGAGAACCACATGATGAAAATCCAAATAATTCCTTGAGGGCTCCAGGCTGGGCAGTGAAGGAGCCTGGAGGAGAGCAGCGTTTGCCTCTCCTTGCCTGTGTTTCTCCTGAGTATCTTGTTCATAACTCCATGGCTTCATCTCCATGGGGCCAAGAACCAAACCTCTTTCTGGGTGGACTTCCCTGGTCCTCCATCTCCTGCAAATTACCTTTAAATCATGCAAACCTTGGGCATAGCACAAATAACATCACAACCCGAGCTGCATCCAGAGAGCCTTTTGGCCCCTCAGCCTCCTGCATGTCTCGCACAGGGACAGCAGAGGTTATATTTTTTGGAGGGATGACTCACACGCTTGCCATGGGCAGAGAACCAACTATTCCATCAACTAAGATCCCCTGTAAGCTGTCCAAGCAGAAAAATTGGCTTCAACTATAAAGGTAGCTGGTAGCCTGCCTTCTCTTGGAGGTAAGAGGGGTTGGAGAGCTGCCACTGTGGGAGTGTGCTTCAAAAATAGGGACAGAAATGAGGAAAATGTTAAAAGAGGGAGCAAATGCCAGTTAAAGAGGCTGTTATAAACAAGCCTGAGTGCTCACCAGTGCAGGGCTCAGGGCTAGCCCCGAGCACAAATCTCCTGGTAGCCCACAAAAGGCAGGCTGGGCAGCCAGCACAGTTTGTTAAAAACCATATTGTTAACCTCCCATTAGGTATGAGATTATTGTCAAACAGGGATATTTCTATTTAACAAGCAATTTAATAACATGGCTGTATCTCCATTTGGCTTCTGAGGGAAGTGGGAATTGCTTCCTCTGTCTAACCTCACGGTTTGCTTCTTTTCACACCTTCCTGAGGTGCTGTGGCCCTCCAGCCACTGTGTGGCCATTTCCTTCCTACAGGAACGTTTAAGGAGTGAGTCCCACAGCACTGGCCTGTGAACAGAGTCCTCTGCTGAGCTTTTCAAGGGGGAGAACTGAGGCACAGCAGGGCTGGGGGAGAGCAGGTGAAATAACCCTCAGCAGCAGCTCCTTGGAAACTGGGGGCAAACGATTTTGGTCTCAGTTTCTGAGGCTGCATCTCCTCTGTCTGGAGCACAGCCCCACAGGGAGGGAACGCTGGGATCAGTCCCACACCTGCACTTTGGCTGTTCCTTAAGGAATTCCTCCCTGGCAGGGTGGGCAGGCCCTGGCACAGGGTGCCCAGAGCAGCTGTGGCTGCCCCTGGATCCCTGGCAGTGCCCAAGGCCAGGCTGGACATTGGGGCTGGGAGCAGCCTGGGATAGTGGGAGGTGTCCCTGCCAGGGCAGGGCTGGCACTGGGTGGGATTTGGGGTCCCTTCCCACCCAAACCATCCTGGACTCTCTGTCCCAGCACAGGCACTGGAGCCCTCTGCCCCCAGCATCTTTGGTTTGCTGCTGCTGAGGTGGGTGGGGTTCACTGGAGTCTGAATAGCAAAGCATTTCAGCCCTGATTTAGCAGAAAACATCACAGGTGGGGTGCCCTGAGCTGTGTTTGGGATGTGGCACTCACACAGGACCTGCTCCTGGCTGTGGGCAGGGTCCTTGCAGGGCCTGATGTGGATGAACTTGGTTCATTCCTCTGAACACACTTAGGAAGGCACAGGACCTATCCCTTCATGTAAAAAATGTCATTTCGGGGTTGTTTTAATCACAATTGGCTTCTAGAGCCAATTATCCTATAAATCATCTTTTTAAAGGTCATCATAAATTTTCTGCCTTTTTTTCACACACAGTTGTGTTTCAGCCTTGAGTTTTTCCCAGCTTTTAGTCATTTTTGTAGCTTTAACCTTCCACCTGCCTCGTTTACTTCAAGGCATGCTGCAAACGTCCCAGCCATAATGACTTTAGCAGGATGTCCCCCCTGTAAGCAGCAGTCTGCAGCAGTTAGACACCCAGAGACCAGGTTTTAATCAGCCTTGACTGAAGACTAAAAATGATTCACTCCTGTCAGCATTGGGCAACACAACAAACAGTTCTCCAGCAAATCACTTAAGCAGAAATATGTTGGCATGTTTCTATAGCAACTAAGGAAAAATATTTCACACAAAAGTCCATCTGCTGCAACAGAGAGGGAGATCTGGCCAAGGATCCCGTTTGAAATTAATCTTAATTTGCAAATTTTATTTTTGAAACCCTCACATAACCACTTGCACAAAAAGACAGAAGGTAAGTGAGAGGCAGGAGAATTGATTTTTTTGATGGATGCTGTCAATTAATCACCAAGCTGATCTTTAAATTGGGAAGCAGTGGTTGTCTGAGGCTGAAAAGCCCTGGTGCCTTGGAGAGGTTCATCCCCAGGGCTGTTTACCCACCAGGCTGCATCACACCATCTTGTACTCAGAGTATTTGGAAACACAAGGGATTTTTCAAGAGAGCCTGGTAGCAAGCATCCAAATTTTTTTTTTTTTAAATCATTTTGGTTTGATTTACTTGTAAAGAGTTACTCAAATTTATTCAACCATATAAAATGCTTTGTAGAAGCCATCAAAGTGAGGAGAGGGGGGAAAAACCAATGCGATAATTTGGACAGCGATGCATTTTATTTTATGTGATGTCAACACTTCAAAGCCAATTGGAGCCGTGCTCAGGAGATCTGAAACGTTTTACAGGGTGCTTGGTGTCTGCTGCAAACCATCTCCAGCTCTGGGACCTCTTGCACAACACCCACAGCTCGCTGCCAGCAGCTCTTTCTTCCTCCCTGCTTGCTCTGTCACCCCTGGCTCTTCAACAGAGGCCCCAAAATGAATTTTATAAAAGAAATATAAAAAAGTAACGAGAAGTTTTTTCCAGCTGGGCCCAGGAAGGTGTTCCAGGTCTCCAGGGACGGTGTCCATGAGGAGGGAAGTCCAGCTCGTGGAGGCTCTGTCCCCTGGGGTTTGTGTGGAAGATGGGATCTGATGAGACTCGGGAAGAGCTGAGATTGTTGTGTCTCATGTCCTGCAAGGAAGATGGAGAGAGGCTGCTGGCTTACAAGTACATATGGAGGGACAGGACACAGGGAATGGCTTCCCAGAGGGCAGGGCTGGATGGGAGATTGGGAAGGAATTGTTCCCTGGGAGGGTGGGAAGGCCCTGGCACAGGGTGCCCCGAGCAGCTGTGGCTGCCCCTGGATCCCTGGCAGTGCCCAAGGCCAGGCTGGACATTGGGGCTGGGAGCAGCCTGGGACAGTGGGAGGTGTCCCTGGGACAGTGAGAGGTGTCCCTGGGACAGGGGGTGGTTTCCCTGGGACAGGGGGAGATGTCCCTGCCATGGCAGGGGTGGGGTGAGATGATCCCCAAGGTCTCTTCCAACCCAGGCCATCCAGTGATTCTCTATAAATTCACTCCTCTCTGAAATCCATTCTAGGTCTTCCTGAAATGTTATAAACAACCTCTCTCCGAATTATTCTTTGTGTAATGCTCAGAATTTGCAGTTTAATATCAAGACTTAGTTTGGTGATTGACATATTAAAATCCCTTGCCTCTGATTTCATATTCTTTATATTTTGTTTGTTTAAAGTGTTCTGTGGGTGATTTTCCTTTTACTCCCCATACAGATGTCCAGTCTCTTCTTGAAATGCAAACTTCCAGCATCTTTTCCCTTCTGAAGGGCTCTGAGACAGAGGGGAGACACTGAGGTGCCCACAAATTCCCTTCACCAGGCAGGAGACAGGCTCAGATTTGGGAAGTGAGGGCACTGGTGGTGCAGGACAGGGACTGAGGATGAGTGAAGGGGATGAAGGCATTGGCAGGAGAAGAGGCTTTAAAGGTTTTGTTGTGGAGTCTGCCTAGTAAGCAGCTTAACTGTAAAAAAACCATAGAAAGTTGTGTGGATAAAATGAGGTTTGTTTAGGGTCCTTTACCAGTCCTGAGAAGGTTCTGGGAGGTTTCATAGCTGCTGCCATGAGCCTGGAGCATTTAACCCACAGAGCAGGAGGGAAAGCAGCACCAACCCAGCTCACCCAGAGCTGGCTGCACCAAGGTGACAAAACTCTGCGTTCTGCTGCTGGTGTGCCTCACGTGAGGTCCATCCTAGCCCTGTGTGACTCAAAACCAGGGCATTGAATCAATATTTCCCCACTCAGGCCCATGGGGAGCGACTGAGGGCAGCCACAGAGCTCAGAATTCCAGTCCAGCTTCCCTGCCTGCCTTTTTAAGGACATTTCCTTGCTTCAGGTTTGGTACCAAGGATTCAAACCTCGTTTGATCACAGCTCTGACTCCTTTAAGGCCTCGCCATGGGTGGTTTTGCTGTGCACAGCTCTCTGTCCCTCCCAGAGAAGACAAAAGCAGTGGCTGTCTCCCTGGAGCTCTCAGTTCCTCTTATCTCTTTCCCCAGCCCTGGTCACGTGTGCTTTTCACCATGGCCAAGTGTTGGGTGGAAACCTTGAGTGGGCAACTGCTCCAAAGCCTTCCTGCCCCGAGGGGCTCTGGCAAAGCACAGCTGGCTTTGGAAGATGGATTGTACCATGGGATTAACATTTGCACATATAACATGTTTGTGAATTCAGGCTCTTCTTAGTCATGATTTTGGCTGGTGGGATAGAATTTTTCTTGGGTGGATACCAGAGCTGCTGTTGAAGGATAGTTCTTGTTCCTTGGTTTAACTCTTGGAGGCAGCCAGAGGATTTCTTTAGTATAGCTATACCTTCCTGAAAATATTGCAGGATTGACATTTTCCATGATCAGCCTGTGATAAATTCAACACCAAAACAATCCAACAAACCCCCAAACAACCTGGCTATATCTTTCATTTTGGAGCTGTCTGGGCTAAATCCTCCTGTAGTAAAAATTGGCATTGTTGCTTTTAGGTGGAAAAGGAGCTGGAATGGGGGCCCATCAGAAACTCAAGGCTCCAGTGACCTGCTTGCTGGGTTCCCAATGGAACAGCAGCTTTTACCTGGCTCAGGGCTTGCTCAACCACCACTGTTCCAACTTGCTGGGTGTTGTACCTGTTGTTGGGAAGTAGAAAACAGGGAAGAAAAAGAATCTTTTCCCTGGATCTGAATTATGAGCCCTCAAAAATTTTTTCTGGCATGTTTATCAGTTTATTTCCCTTTCGTTTCTTTGCTCCATCAGCGTCTAAGAATGCTGGACATGGAGAGACAGAGTGGATTTGGTAGTTGGTTTATCACATCGTTCTAAATTGGCTTGGACTGCTGTGAAGCACTCGCAAATAATCCTCAGACAGAGGATTGGACTGGAAAGACAGGAACATTTTCCAAATATTTTTGTACATCTACCACATCTTTGCCAATCTCTGTGCCCCCAGTGTGTCGTGTCATAGAAGCACTCCAGCAATTTCTGCCTGCCCTTAATATGTAGTGCTTCATGAACCCTTATTAATTAGGATATTAATTTCCATATGTAACTTTGGAGCAGTGCCATGCTGGAGCTTTTCACAGATGCCATTATTCTGGGTTTGCTCACTGTACCCTCCCCCTGTGCTGTTTGTTACAGTGCACGTCAGGTAGAGCTCGGGGAGTTAAAATTTGGGTGGGAGAGCAGGGGTTTGGGGAGGGTACAGGCTATAAGCATGTCAGGCTGTTCCTTAAAATGCTACATATCCATATTTTTAATTTCTGGTTCCTGTATAGCAAACAGTTTCTGAGCAGGTTTCATTTTTGCTGCTGGGGTGATGTTTTCCAAGGGTGTGTGCAGAGGCACCCCACGCTCTCGGCGTTCACTGGGGGCACTCTGTTATTTGTTATTTGTTATTTGTTATTTGTTATTTGTTATTTGTTATTTGTTATTTGTTATTTGCTATTTGTTATTTTTTATTTGTTATTTGTGC
Organism: Erpornis zantholeuca; assembly: GCA_013400515.1. Taxonomy (NCBI): domain Eukaryota; kingdom Metazoa; phylum Chordata; class Aves; order Passeriformes; family Timaliidae; genus Erpornis; species Erpornis zantholeuca. The sequence continues at coordinate 167,792 of VZTN01018824.1, read as the reverse complement.
TATTTGCACTCTGTTTGTGTTATTTGTGACCTATTGCATGTGGCTGGTTCCTCAAACAATGCTGGATTTAGTTCTTTCACCTGGCTGGAGAAATGAGCGACTTCGGTACCAGAATAACAAGAGAGAAAATACAGCCCAGGACATGCAGAGACAAAAACCAAATCCATGAGGAGATGGACAGAGACTCTTTACACAAGCACATAGTGCAGGACACAGGGAATGGCTTCCCAGAGGGCAGGGCTGGATGGGAGATTGGGAAGGAATTGTTCGTTGGGAGAGTGGGCAGGAGCTGAATGGAATTCCCAGAGCAGCTGTGGCTGCCCCTGGATCCCTGGCAGTGCCCAAGGCCAGGTTGGACACTGGTGCTGGGAGCAGCCTGGGGCAGTGGGAGGTGTCCCTGCCATGGCAGGGGTGGGATGGGATGAGGTTTAAGGTCCCTCCAAACCAAACCATTCTGTGAGTCCATGATTGGGTGTCCCTGCCTGGCTGCAGTCACCGGTGTCTGACACCTTTCCCCAAAAATGTCCATAAAGGACCCAGATTTTGGTGTGAAAACCCTGGCTCTTGGCTTGGCTTGGCTGCTGATTCGAGGCACCAGTTCAAAGCCAAGCCCTTTTCCCCAGGGCAGGTTTGCATGCAGAAGTGAGCTGCCATCCCCATCCCGGGGGTGCTGGCACAGGGAATGCTGCACGAGTTCGGGACCAACGCCTGTCCCATATTTCCTGTGTTGCCATAAAGAGCACTCTGATCCCTGGGGCCAGCAGGGATCTTTGCAGCCAGTGGGGTCCCACAGGAATTGAGCAGGAACATCTACAGCCAGCCTTGGTGGGGAATACAAATCTTGTTGAGCTTTAAACTCAGTCTGGCATGTTGGAAAGAGAATTAGGTGCTTCTTTGACTTTTAAGGGATCTGAAGAGGAATGTATTTGATACAGGTGGTAAGAATTATTCTTGGAGTTCTTAGATGTTCCAGGCACACATCTATTTCCATTCCTCACAAGTGTATCCTGGTGAGAGGGGTGGGGACACCAATTAAGAGGAAAGCCATTTTCCACAGTAGCAGGACCCAAAATGAGCCTTCTGCAGATTAAGCAGAACAATCTCCAGAGGTTTTGCCAAAGAAATTTTTCAGATTTCTTCAGGATTCTAGTCATGGCCTGTGATCTGACACTTTTGCCAAGAATTCAGCAGAAAGAGAAAAATTCCCCCAGCCCTGAAGGTCTGAACAGGGAGGTGGTTTGTGGCTTTCATGGGATTGCATCAGAAGTCTGATCTTCCCGGCAAAAGATATTCACTCTGCAAACAATGAATCCCCTGAAACCACAAGTGCCATGAAGTCAAGCAGCATGTGGCTTGGATAGCACCAGGCCAATTTGTCAACTCTGGTTCATTCAAAGAGAAGGAAATAATGAGTGGAAAAACATTGAGATAAAAAGGAAAAACCTCAGGATACTTGCTAGAGATTAATTCTCCCAAAGCAGAATATAATTTCACTTTTCCTCAATGGAACTCCCCTGGATTTATGCTTAAACAGTACTTGAAGGTGATTTGAATAATACTTATTTTTAATGCAGGGGTATTTTTTGACTGGCACAGGGAGTGTTATTGTAGGCAACCTGGTATTTTGTGGGAATTTCAATTTTGTTTCACAATCCAGTCTAAATATTGTGATGAATTTCTAGCAGATAGTCTCAACAGACAAATACTCTTTACGAGGTGAAACTGCTGCTGTGGATTCAGGAGTGGATGCTGGGCTGCTGCTGTTGGGATGCCATGGACAAGGCTGAGGGTTTTGAAGCATCCACCCCAATCCTACCATGTCATTCGAATTGGTCACAGTGTATAAAATTATTCTTCGAAGCAAAAATATTTTCTTTACCTGCTATTACTAAACGTGCCCAACACCCTCCCTTTCCCAACAGCAGTATCAAAATCATTTGGAAAAGTATTTACCAGTTTTACTTAATTAATTTTTGGCTTTGTTCTTTGGGAGATTAAAGATGGGAATGTTAAAATATTCCAGTCTACAACAAGAAGGTACTTTCTGCAGTGAAATTTTGGCTCCTTGAAGTCATGGAGATAACAAGAATATTTAGGTATTACTGTGAGGATTTTGTGAAAGATGAACTCCACAGGAAAAACAGAATTTCTCAGTGGCTTTGCTAAGATGGAAACAGGAAAACATCTTTTTATTCTAAAAATAAACTGAGTAATGCAAGTCACGTTACCCTGCACGAGCAGCAATGATGATTTCAGTTTGGAAGTTCTTTTTGCAGTCTCTGAAACTGAAATCTTGAAGGTGCCCCTTGCTGAACAGTCAGACTTTCCCTAACCCAGCCACTGCACAGGTGAGCATCACTCTGCAGGGTCTGCTCCCAGTGCTCTGACTTGAGGAATTCCTCTTCCTTGTCCCCAAATCCTGGCTGCTGCTGCCAATTTGATTTCACTCTTGGAGTCTTGGTGTAAGTGAGTGGTCCCAGACATCAGCTCAGTAGCAGACTGAAGACCAAGAGAACCAAATGTGGAAAGTACAGTGGTTTATACACAAGTATGGGTGTAGGCCAAAGGTACAGGAGAAAAACCCTTTAAAAATCACATTGTTTTTGGGTTGCCCCACTAAACACTTCCTTTCACTGCAGCTGTAGGAGCAGGGTGACACCGCAGAACAGGAGTGTCCCCAGGGCCCAGGGTGGCTTTGTGCCATGATTTCCTGCTGGTTGTTGACAGAAGTTGATGCCTGCTGCTCTCCCTTTTATCCCTTCAGACACAATAAAACTCCCAAATCTAAAAGCTCCTCTCCCGTGTGCAGGAGCAGAACCTGGTTTGGGAGGGGTTTAAAGGGGAATGGAGAATAACAAACAAACAAACAGCCTGGCCACGTTGGGAATACCAGCAGAAAAACTGGATAGATCATTATCAACTGGACAATTTGGCCTGGGCAGCTGAGACAATAACAGATGAATCCCTTTGGTGCTGCTGGTTGGCTGTGAGAGGAGTCACCCAAGAGCCCCCACCCCCCATTTGGCTGGTGTTGAAAACAGGCATGTGGCAAGTTGGTTTGGGAAGCACTGGTCCGAATAAACTGGCCAAATATGACTTTGTTACTGACATCTGAGTTACCTGCCAGAGCAATTCCTCAGGGGATGTGTGCCCTCCCTTTCTCCGTGCCGTGATAACAGAGGCTGAACTTCTGCCTTGAAACTTTCTCTTTCCATATTTTCAATCCCTTTTTTAACTCACAGCCCTTCCTTCCCACACCTATTTCCAGCACCAGGCTTTATCCCAGCAGAGCCAGAGGCATCTGATTTACCAAAAATCCGGTTATGAGCAAGCACGGAACAGACAGGATCTGTCCTTTTTTCCACAGGGCGTAAGCCACGTCTACTAAGGAGTGAAATTGAAGCTAGAGTTTGTTCAAAAGATAAAAGGGATGGGCCCAGCCCAGTTAAACTTGAGATGTCTCAAGAAGTGTCTGCCCACATCCCTGTAAATCATGTGGTTTGATAAGTCAGCAGAGTGCAAATATCCTTCCTTCGGGCACCTGCGAGTGCTTTGTTTGGAGCCCAGCAGTCCCAGAGGCTGCTCTCAGATAGCTGTGCTCCATCCCTTCCCTTCTGCTCGGGGAGGGATTTGGATTGGCTCGCTCTTTAATTTAAACCATTTGCCCATTACAGCTGCTTTTACAGGCTCGAGTCTCTGGTTTCACGAGGCTTTCCCAGTCCCAGGTACCTGGTGGAAGTGCACGAGCAGCTCTGGGTGCATCCCTGCCTGCGGCACATCTGGGGCTGCAGCACATCTGGGGCTGCAGCAGTTCCCTCAGCTCTGGGCAGGGCAGGTGTCCCACCCCTGCTCCTCTCACTCACACTGCTCTCACTTAGCTTTGCTCATGATTTCTCTTCAGGAACTGAGTGGACAAGCTCGAGACAACAAAAATCTCAAGGAAAACCAAATTAAAAGCTACAGATGTGATGCCAGAATGATTTTTTGCTTTTCCTTTACACCCCTCTCACACACTCTTTTATAGTTTGATGTGTTCTCAGTGCTTTTAGCCCCACACTTGTACCTCCCCAAGGCTGAGAACTCAGCTCAGCCCCATGGCACTGTTAAACCAGGAGAGCAAACATCCTGGGAGCCCCAGACACCAAGGGCCTCTCCAGAACACATTTTGGAACCTCAGCCAGGCCCAGCCAGGGGGAAGGTTCCTCACAACGAGGGCTTCACTCCAGCCTCTCACTGGGGGATCTTTGATAAATATGTTAATTTTGCAAGTCACATGTACAGGTGACTGCTCTCAAGCAGTAATCATTCTCTTGGGAAAAGCTTTCTTTTTTTGGGGTCTTCACATCTTGTTGGAAATAAAGCAACTCAGAGAGGGACAAAAAAACTGTTCAACAAAAGTCAGTTGCTAAGTGGGGTATATTTGAATAGTTCTTCACAAACATCAGTCAGATGTTTCCTCCTCTTATGATTATACACCGTGTGAGGGGAGATTATAAGGACTAAGAAAAAACCCCAACTGCTCTCACCACAATCAAAGGTATAATTTCCCTGAAACCAGGATTTTACCCTTTGTGTATTGACACCAAGGGATTATTTAATTGCAGTATTTAATGCCAAGAAGGCTCTAATCAAAACGATCCAGCTCTATTTTTCCCACTCTGAAAAATAAAGCAGAAAAAGGAAACAGAAAAGAAAAACACAAAAGGAACAGGAAAGGAAAACATGTTTTTGGCATATGTTAAAGAATTCTCCCAGGCAGCTTTATTAAGCTTTATCAAAGTCACACAGTCAAATGAAGACTTGGGAGAAATGTAAACATTAAGGATTTGAAAATCTATTCATTAGAAATTCTATTCATGATCACCTGCTGGATGGTGAAGTGTGTGTCCTTTCTAAAATATTGGTCACAGGGGGAAAAAGTGTACACCAGCAAAAACTACTTCTCATCCTCTCATCTGGTTGATTCAGCAACGAGTAAAGAAACAAGAGAATCTTGTGAGCAGTGCAGGTCCTGTACCTGATCTCAGCAGCCAGGAAATGTTCTGGAGGTGCTTCTGTTGCTCCTAAACAGCTTCAGCTCACAGCCAGCAAGAGCATTTTTATTTTATACCAATGCATCTCCTCTCAGTCAATTCAGTCTAGCAATCATCAGCTGCAATAAGTGAAATTCTAAATATTCTGTCTCCTTTTCCTCCTGAAGATTTTGCTTTACTTTCATGTCCAAAGCTACAGAGAAGCTTTGCCCACTCTGAGCTCAGTGGTACAATTAAAGAATAGGACATTTGATCCACTTCACATTCACCAGTAACCTGGGTTTTTTTCCTTTTGTTATTTTCCCATTAGAATATGAAGAGATGATTGGTGTTTAATTTGGTATCCATACATTTGGTACATGGCTGGCAGTGTCTCTTTCCAAGTATTCCTGCATGGAGCAGAGGAGATAACAGCTGTGGGGGAGAGCTGCAGACAGGAGATGAAGCAAATGATATTGTCCAGGAAATGTGGATAAAACCAAGGCCCTCCTCCTCCCAGAGCTGGGGATGGTTTTGCAGTCCATAGGAGCTGCAGGTGCTGCACATCTTTCAAACTGGTGCCTGAAGATGGGACAAGGGAGTTTTTCTTCAAGAGTGCTTTAAGGTTGGGTCTTAATCTGAGCTGATGTCTCTTGGCTCTGGCAGCCTTCCCTGCTCTTGGGCAGATCCTCATGAGAAGCTGAGATGTTTGCTGTGGAATTTCAGCCCTGAAATGGTTGGGATGCTGTGATCCCTGGAAAAGCCTTTGCACATCTCTGTAATTTTGTTTTCTTGACATTTCTACCTTTTTTTGTCACAAGGGGGGTATCAGGAATGTACAGTCCGTGTCCATGAGCCTCCATAAACATCTCTGAAGAAATGCTAGAGGATGTTTCAAGGTGGATATGCTGTTAGGCACTCTAAAGTCTGATTTTCTTCAATATCAGCTGAGGCTCTGATTATTTCCTTTTCCCAAGCAAAAGGTCAATGGAAAGTAGGCAGACATTCGTTTTAGTGCCACTGTAGCATTTCCTTGTTGCCATGGTTCTGTGTGTGTAAATGATGTAAAACAAGCACTTACACTGAAAGGAGCAGTTCAGCACTAGACAGGAGCAGGCACCAGGAAGAAGTTTCCCTAGTGTAGGTAAGTATTCCTCATTTAAAAGCAAGTTTTATTTGGCCTGTGTGCAGAGCGCTCTCTTCACAAATGTTTAATCCCAGAGCTATCAAACCTTCCCTGACCTCGAGGTTTACAGTAAATAGGGACAAAAATAAAAGGAGAAAGATGTTCCTTTGTAGAAAATCAAGCCTAGAGAATGTGGCTAGAGCTGAAAATCTTTCACTGTCATTTTAGAAACACTGATAGAAATGTATTAAGGGGAAACTTTTCTGGAACATCCCTGCATCTCTACAGCCAAAGAAGAGGTAATACATGAGAAGATAATACATGAGTGTAAATCCAGGATCTCCCAGGACTCCTGAGATGGCTTCTGTATGCAGCAGAAGGAACAGGACAAGCTGTGCCGGAGATGCAGCAGGGCCAAGCTCATCCTGCAGCTCCTGTCTCCTTCCACTCTAAATGGGCTTTGAGGTAAATCAGTTCATTGCAACATTTCTTCTCCATGTGTTCTCTTCCTTGCACAGGATTGTGAAGGAATGGACTGTGAAGCAGATCTGGCTTGGGCTGAGCCTCAGGTGAGGGGGAGCCTTTTCTTCCTTAGGGTTTGTTTGGAATGAGTGATGAGAGGTGAGCAATTGCCAGTGGATGTTAAGCAACAAGAGGCAGAAGTCAGCAGTGGCGTGGTGTGTGCCAGGAGAACAGCACTGATCATTCTCACAGCATTACTGAGGTGAGGGAACAAGATTTAAGGGCTGGGAAATCTTTTAAGGGAAATGCAAGGTGCTTAAGGCACTGCTTTTAATGCACGAGGTTGATGTGCAGGTTTAGCCACACTCCCAGCAGTGGGCAGAACTAGGTTACTGTGTCATTTCTGAACCTGTTTGTGTTTTTTATCCTCCATGCAGCTCTCTGGAAGGTCCAAAGCTTAATCACATTTGCAGACAAACAAACAAACAAACAACTTTTGTTTATTTTAAACATGTCAGCTTATGCAGTCTGACCTTACAGTGAAAACAATCTGGCATGGATCCTCAGCTCACAGAAGCAGCTAAAATTCCTGAAGATCCCAGGGGCTGCTTGCTAGTGAGACCCCTTAGAAAAGGAACATAACCAAATAACAAACACCTTATCTGCTTATTTTCACTTCTAAGACTCAGGGGTTGGACTTTAGAGGAGAGGAGAGGAGAGGAGAGGAGAGGAGAGGAGAGGAAAGGAG
>VZTN01018824.1:117516-160371 GCA_013400515.1 Erpornis zantholeuca | reverse complement strand
GAGAGGATGGGAGGGGAGAGGAGAGGAGAGGAGAGGAGAGGAGAGGAAAGGAGAGGGTTAGGGCCACATTTTCACACACCCCAAATATCTTGGGGATGGAACTCAAATTGCTGACAACTTTTGGAAATTTGGTTGCAAGTGGTCGCTTCCTATTTCCTTCATCCATTTCTATATCTCCACATGTCACCTGCCCACTGTGTTTGTTCCTCGAGCAGGAGAGGAGGGAGATATAGGAGAGGGCAAAACTGGCTCCCAAGGGGAGTAGAGTCCATGATAAATTGAGTGATAATGGAACAGATTATTCCTAGGGAGATCAGACTCTCTTTGAAGGCCTGAAGAGGACCCCAGTGTGCATTTTAGCATGGGAGAATTGGATCCCCAGCTATTTTCTCTCTCCTTTTTCAAAAAGGTAAACAACAACCAAAAAAAGAGAGATTTTGACAAGCCGGTGGCAGATTTTAAGTTTCCTACTCTGGAATAAATTGAGGCAACTGTTTTTCAGCCTGCCATATTTCCAGTTATTAAACTGTGTGTGGTCTGTACCAGTGCTCTCCACCAGAGAGCCTTAATTGTGGGTTTCGGTGCCGGGCTGGGGCACCTGCAGTGCCGGGGAGCTGCTGGGGCCCGGGCAGCCTTTGGGGGTCGGTGGGACCCTCCCGGGGCTGTGAGCCGAGCCCTGGGGTGGGTTCACAGGCCGAGGGATGTTGGAAGTTCAAGCTCAATGAACTGAGACCTCGGAGAACAATTCCCCCGTCCTGGGAAGGGCCCTGAAGCTGCCCTTCCTCAGAAACCCCCCAGCCTCTCCCCGCCGCCCTCCCTTTAACCATTCACAAGTTTTCCTGACAAAAGAGCAATTACAACCCGACAGAAGCAGCTCACAAAGAGGACGGGGATGACCCCTAGGAGCGGTTCCTGCGCCTCAACACATGGCCGGTCACCGACAAAGCCGGCCCCGCTCCCGTTTGATCCCACAAGAGCCTCCCAGACTGGCACGCTTGACCAGGAGCTGGCTGGGTGACTCATTCGTCTGGCGGCTCCGTGATTCATGAGCCTCCAGGAGGAAGGGAGGAGGGAGGCGAGAGCTTTTCAAATCTCAAGTTTAATGCAAGAGAAACACATTCCCCACAAAGCAGACGCTCGGCTGTGTCCAATTGGTGCCTGAATACCCACACAAAGCCAGGGCAGGAGGCCTGGAGTGACGCACGGCGAGGCTCCCGGGCCGGCCCCGCCGCGGCCTGCACCTTCCCCAGCTCCGTGGTTTGGAAGGCCTCGAGTGTAAAACAGGAATAGTTCCTTATGTCTTATCCTCGTGTGCTCTTATCCATCCTGGCCCTGGGGTTTCCCCAGGAACGTCACACTTGTGAGTGCTTTGGAGCTGATATCGAGGGCTTTGACCTCATATTCAGGTCAAAAACCTCAAGTGGCTTTGTCCAGTTGAAGTTGAACTTCTGGTCTCCACTAATGATTTTGGCTCCCTGTCCTATCTGTGAAGGAAGGGTGTGCACAGGCAGGAGTGCCATCCTCAGGGTGTTCACAGCAGGCAGGACAATGTCCATGGAAGAGCCTCACCAGCTGAGCTGAGTGGCTGTGCCTCCCTTTGGGGCAGGGGATGGAGCAGGAGAGCGCAGCCCTGGCACCGAGGAGGGCCTTTCCCTCAGCCTGCCTGAGCCCTGCCAGGAGCTGTGGGTGCTGCAGAGTGCTCACGGCGATGCTGCTGCTCCCTGCCACCATTCCCCTCACAGGCAGCATTTTATTTATTGTTGTTTGTTGCTTCAGACATACAGGTCAAAGGAACAGGGCAGATGATGGAGCACATTCAGCTGAGTTTCTGTTCCTTAAAAATGTTGCACTAGGCAAAGGATTTGGACCTGAATGAAAGTGGTGGACCTAATTTTAGACAGTACCTATGAATGAAACTTGAAACGAGCTGTTCAGGAAATACCTTCCTCTGCAGCAGTGCCAGGGAGAGTATGAGATTTAATGCTAAATTAGCCCGTGCCTGTGAACAGGTTACTGTGAGAATACTTTTTCCTACTTTCAGCTAAATTATTTTTTAAAGAGAAATCTTCATTTCTACATAGACATCCATGTGCTTCTGCAGAAGCTGCAGACCTCTCCCCTCCAGGGAACAGGAACCTCCTCTGCTCTGTCAGTGCCATGTGTCACCTCTTGCTGCCTGCTTGTCACCGTGGCCCCACTGCAGAGCTCTTGGCTTCAGCCTGGGCCCTGGGGATGGCCCAAGGTGACCAGCAGGTAGGAGAAGGTTTGACAAAACTGGAAACCTGTCCCAGATGAGCAGGCATGCTGGCTGTCAGTGCTCTGCCTGCTTGTGCCTTTTTTGTTGTCCAAAACCTTTTGGCTTTGTCTCATCCCTCGGTCAGGATCGATTTATACCTCAGCTGTGAAACCTCCTGGCTGCCCACAGGGAGGGCAGAGAGAGATCAGGGCACTGCTTGTATTTCTGGGTGGTCAATGCCCACCTGCCCTGTCCTTGTGCTGGATTTATTGCTCTGAGCCTTTCAGGAGCGTAGCTTTGAAAAGCTGCATTGCCTGAATAACCCAGGCCCACTGGTAGAGATGATGGATTCTCAGAAAGGCTTTTCCCTCAGTTTGCAGACTCGATGGTGACCCAAAGCACTGACTAAAGGGAAGAGTGAACCTGCCCTGGTGGGTAAGCAAAGTTTAGCCTTGAAGCTGTGTCAGCTGTGTGAAAGGACACTGGGCACTGGCTGAGGATGGAAAATACACAGATATTTGCACAAAACTTGTGTTCAGTCCAAGGCACAGGAGGTTATTGATTAATGTCAGTGGAGTGAGGATTTCTCTTGGGTTCCCTGCCCTCCTCCTGCCCAGGCCAGACCCATATTGCAAAAGCCATTTCTTGTCCAAACTCCTGATCCTGAGAGTGGCTCAGCAGCTCTTGGGAAGAGCTGACCTTGCTTCACTCCCATGGAAAAAAGGCTGTGGAAAGCGTTCAGCCCTTCCCAGCTCTTAGCAGAGGCATCTCGCTGGGCCCAGCAGCTCCACTGAAAACCTTTCAAATGCTGAGATTCCAACTGGGATTTCCAGGACACATTTGGAGACACTTGTACCAGAAATGTTTGGACTCAAAGGGAGGGATGTGGATCCCTTGGGTTCCCCTTGGAACCTCACCTTGGCACTTTTCTGGTGCTGAGTAAAACCGAAGCATACATCTTGAGTTTTGCTTATAATTACTGGATACCTATAAAATCCACAACTGCCATGAGCTGTTCCTTCTCCAGCCCTTCCACAGTAGAATTCCGGGAAGTAACACCTTTCAACAACAAGCAAATCTGTCTTAATAACTCAAAAATCTTGTGCTAGAAGTCCAACTTTCCACTGGCAACAGTTCTGGTTAATATTGGAAATTCTAAATATCTGATTAAACATTTCTGGAATTTCTGGGAATACACTGAGATGCTTCATGGGCTAGTTCTTCATAAACGTTTTCAACAAAATATCTTCCATTGGATCCTAAAGGAATCCCTCCAAGTAATCCATCTCCCTGAATTCTTAATGTGGTTCCTTACATTTCCTAGGCTGGCTCCTTAAATGAGTTATGTTCTCCTCTGCAGAATGCATAGACACAAATAAACCACATATACGAGGAAGGAATGTTCCTCTATCCCACAAAACAAATTAAATATATTGATCCAAAGTCACCCCTGGAGGAACTCCTGTGAATGCAGACGAAAGGCATGAGCTGAGTTTATTAAAGCAGCATTTCTGATAGGGGCTGGGAACAGCAGGCAAACGAGGTTTTGCAAGAGTAAAACGATTGTTTATTAGTGATGAGTGAATCACAAAATGTCTGGCATGTGTGTTGATCTTAGAGAAAGAACTGAAAAAGTCTGAAACCTGATCAGGTCTCTCTGAATCCATATGTCAGCAAAACTGCCTGGAAGTGAGTCTGAGTCAGGGTTCTCGTTCAGACATTCTGAAACATCCAGATTTACACGGTCGGGTATTGTCATATCTCAGCAAGTGCTGAGAAATTCGGGATGGTGAATTCAACTGGTAAACAGCAAGAACAAACTCGTTCCTGAATTCGATATGATTGTGATCTTTTGGAGATAGTTACACAAATCCCTCAGCCATGCCAGAGCTGCAGAAGGGAATATAAAAGCAAGGGAAACAAAATTAATTCCCAATTCAGACTTCATAAATAAACAGGGCAAGTCATGTCCAAACTTTTGTTTTGTTTTCTTCTTAAACACTCTGTGAAACCACAAGAAGCTTTTCAAATGTCTCTGTATAGAAATCAGCTTTGGGGCTGGAGCAGCAAGGTTTTGTTTTACTTTTGTGGAAAATGCTGGGGACAGACACTGTCAGCACGTGCTGGGCCATTGTGTCCCCTGAGGAGCAGGGAGCCACAGACACTCCTGTCCATCCTTGACCAGACACTGCTCTCACAGCTTTGACTTCTTAATCCCAGCTTCTCAACTGCCCTCAGCACTGAAGGACCTGCAGATGCTCCCCAGGAGAGATCTGTGCAGGTGGTTTTCCTTCCCCTAGCTGTGGTTTTCCAGGGAAGCAGGGGCAGGAGAGGCAGGAGAGGGGCTGGGTCAGTTCCTGCGTGGTGGTGATGCCTTAAATGGCTCCCTAGAAACAGAGAGCAGACAGGAATAAAGGAATCAAGGAGGGATTGGTTGGAAAGGCCTTCAGAGGTACACTCTGGGCTCCAGAGGCTCCTGCCTCAGTGCATCCCAACATGGACAAGGACAGCTCCCGAGTTCTTCCCACTTGGATCTCAGCATCAATTCCCCAAGCAGAAGCCAGGCAAGGATGGAATTTGCCCAAGCTTTCCCCCCTGTCCCCAAGATTGTGGTTTGCAGTTGTTGGGCCTAGGAGGGTCTGGGTGTCCTTGGAGAGCTGGAGAGGCTTTGTTGTGTGTGTGTGAGCATGAGAGAACAGCACTGAACGAGCTCCAGGGAACTGCAGAGTGTCACTGGGCAGGGCAGGGCTGGGAACATAGAAAAGTTAAAATCTAAGGCATCACTGGGATCCTGGACAGGGAGGGTTGGTCACTCAGAGGCTGCTCCATCCTGCTGGCAGCCACTTGTGGTCTCCTTTCTTCCAAGCACACAAGTGAACACTCCTCGCAGACCCCATGGAACCCCTAGGGTCCTTGCTGGGCCAGCTCCTGGCTCCCACTCACACTGGGATTTGGGATGGTTTGAGCCCCTGGCTTTCAGTGCTGAGCTTCAGCATCCCACTGATGGCAGCAGGTTTGGAGGGTGCCTTACAGATGTCATCAAGGCCAGAATGTCTCACAGTCTAGGAAGTCATCCATTCCAGCACCGAGAGCTGTGTCCAGGGTGGCTAAATCACAGAAGTGTCTTTGGGATACTCCACAATGACCTGCAGTAACAATCCCAGGCTAGGCCTCCTTGATTCCTGCAGGAGAAGAGCCTCTTCCACATACAGAAGCTGGTTTTCATCTCTGTTTGTGATTCTGTGCTGACACCATGTCTCCATACACAGCTGGATCCATCTTTCTGCTGCTTTCAGTGAGTTCCTAAAACAATTTTTAGTTCAATTTTGTTAAGGCTACGAAATCCTGAAATGCTCCCTCAGCATTTTCTCCAGCAGACACCCACATGGGCACTGTGGGGCAGTTTGGTCAGGTCAAAGCAGTGGGAGCAGAAGGGAGAGAGAAGCTCAGCTCTGGGGTGCTGTGTGTGCTGCAGGTGTGCAGGAGGGATTGCTCAGGGCTGGAGGCCCTCACTGCAGCATCACAGAACCTGTCATGTGTCTTTTTGCTGCCACAGATACCCCGTGAACCCCAAATCAAGGATTCTGCCTCTTTACATCTTCTGCCTGCCCTTCCCAGGGATGCTGTGAGGGAAACAGGGCAAGAGGGGTTTGGCACACTTGGTGGTTCTGGTCCTCGCTGCCCACGAGAGCTGTCGGAGGGGCTGTGACCCTGGAGCTGTGACCCTGGAGCTCCATGGTGAGCCCCTAACACAGCCCTTCAAGGGGAGGAGTCTGGGGGCACCCCCAGCTCTCAGAAGTGCTGCTTTCAACTTAAAACCAACTTTCTCTTAGATACATTAAAGAGTTCTTTTCTACAGATGTCACTACTTCGTTACAACTTGGACAAACAATAACACCGTGGAGAAATGTCTAAATTAAAACTTTCAGTTGCATTTCAGTAGCATGGGGCACTCTGTCCTGTTCTAAAAGCTCACACTTGGTCACAGAGCATCATCACTCCTCAGAGCTGAAGTCCTGAAGAGACACAGCAGGGCCTGTGAGATCAGGACTCACCAGAGTTTTCTGTAGTCTTGACCAAGAACTGGCACAATAAACTGCACAGATCATGATGATGATGATGATAGATCATCATGATGATGATTATTAATATTTTCATATATGTTCATGTTTAGAACAGAGCCTCGCCCTTCCCTTCTGGAACAATTTGCACCTTTCTGGACCTGTGTTCTTAGAGCTAAGCAAGGCTAGTAATCTGGAATAAGCGTTAAAACCTCAACAAAACACTGATCTCTTAAATTGAAGCCATTTCGAGCCACAGGTAGAATTCTGGGATTCAGCATTTCCATTCAGGGCCTTTCTGGTGTGAAACAAAATCCTTAACAACCATGCCATAAAATAAACTCTTCATCCTCCCATAAAATGCTGAGCCTATGGAAGAAAAGTGCATATCTAAAGAAATATGCCTCTTAAAGTAGTGGTTTCCAGCAATGGGAACAGGAGGGTGAAGATTTAATCACAGTCTGGAGAGCTGGATGAGCACCCTGGTGGGTTTTTGAGTGGATGAAACCGAGAGAGAAATTCAGGTTTAACAGGGCTTTTACAGCTGGGCAGAGGGGATTTTATTCCTATGCATCTTTCTCCAGAAACAGGAATTATGTAGAAGTATTTGCACTGCAGGAAATGAATCCATTCTCTGCCCCTCTGTACTTTGCTGTCTCTCTCTGGCATGGAGGGGAGTCAGGGGCCAGGTTTTCCCTGAAGCAGGAGTGGGGATCCCTCCCCTGCCTTCGCCAGAGCACAGCACTGAAGGCACTGGGGAGGCAGAAAGGGGCTCCTCAGAGGAGCTGTGTGAGTCACTCTGCAGGGAGGGTTGGTCTCCCCGTGACAGGAATTAGTCAGAGAGTTCCTGGCATGGGGCAGGGCAGGGAGAGCTCCTGGCCCTCGAGGGTCTCCCGCTGGCCCCAGGCTCCCGTGATCCAGCACAATCCGATCCCTCGGCAGAGGTCACGGAGCAGTTTCCGTCTGCAGGAGCAGGAGCTGGGCCCTGGTGGGCTGAAAAGAGCTCCACAAACATCCGTTGTTATTCTTGATTGGAGAAACTGCGCAGAGATCCCGGCAGGATCGGCAGAGCTCCCTTACCAGGGAGGATTGATCGGAGCGGGGTGGAAGTCAGCAGAACACAGTGTCTAAGGCAACAAGGCGGTTCAGACAGCTCTGCAGCAGCCTAAACACATGACAGACTCAGGCAGCTCCCACTGCTGCCAACACAACTGCTGGCGGGGTCTGCCAAGAAGCCAGATGCTGCTGCTGGAAAAAATATCTTCCAGAGTTTGGCATTGAGATCCTGTGATTACCATCCAAATGGGAGGAGATGGAGTGATAGAATGTGAGTTTAGTATTTAGCACCCCAGAACTGTGCAGCAGCCTTTGAAGGCAGAGGAAAAAAGTTCAAGCAAAATATTTTTGCTAAAAATACGTTCGGAGAAATGAACTTTTTTTTTTAAATAGCAGAAAACCAAACTATTATTAAAACAACGCAAAATATTTTATGTCCGTATCAATTAAATGAGTAAAACCAAAGAGGACTGTGGATTCTTTACTTGAGTAAATTTTGTTAAGGAATAGTTTCTTAAAGGTCAGAGCATGAGCTCTTTGTCTCTCATGTTGTTGCTGGTGGAAAGTTCCACTGCAGAGCATCACAGCGACTCCCCTACCCAAGACAAATAGAGATGGGTCGGAGCATTCCCACACAAGTTTGGGAAGGGTTGAATTCAGATCCAAAGTCTGCAGCAAGCCCTTCTCATTGGCAAACAGGGGCCAAATCCCTAAATTCCCACTGACCCGGGTTTGGGGGAAAGCTGAGCACCAAAACCACCTGAGCTTGGCTCCAGACCTCGCACTTTAAACCCATGTTTGGAGGGGAGGCAAGAGAGGGATGGGACATTCCTTAAAGAGGTTTGGGGCTGCTCCTGAGCCTCCTCCTCCTCCTTCATGTGTGGCTGAGCCTTTCAGAATCCATGGCTAGGGGAGGATTTGGAGTCCCCTGTGCACTGGGGCTCCCACCAGCCTGCCTGGCCTTGCCGAGGATCCCTGGTGGACGTGGTGCTTATGAGAGCTCAGCATGCTGAAAAATGCAGGCGAGGCAACATCTGCTCCCCTGGCTGGCTGCACTCACCTCTGCTCTCCAGTCCTGTGCTTCTAAACGAGCGCTGGTCCCACTCCATGACTGGGAATCCTATTATTATTGTAATAGTAGTAATAATAATAATAACAACCCAACTGGGAACTCAGAAACTTACATCTGGAAAGTTAAGACATGAAGACTGTTTTGTTTTACTTGTATTTTTGGTTGCTTATTTTTATGGCAGATCTGTATTTCAACAAATGTTATCTCCTTGCCTGTTATAACAGATCAGGAAAAAGTAAACAAAGCTATTAATCATCATCCCCCATACTCTGCTTTCTGGGCATGGCAGATTGGTTTGGAGGGGAGGTAGGCAGGGAAGCAGAGAGTGTCTGTTCCCTCACTTGGGAGCTCCCCCAGGGATGCTGCCAGTGGTGCCTGTTCCTTCAGGGAGGTTCGTAAAAGGGAGGAGGATTCCGTCCCAAGCCCATGTTTGTCTTGGAGGGCTCAGGCTGTGCCTCCTGTGGACAGTGCTGGGCTCTTGTGGGCACAGCCTGAGCCCTGCTGGCCTGGCTGCTGATGGCTGTGTCCTTGAAGGCCACAAACACCCCAGGTAATTCCTGACCTAACAGATTTTCCTGTAGCTTCTGACACATCTCACCCTGGCAGCTGATAAATTCTACAGCAACCAAACAAGATAATCCCAAACCTCATCCTTTGAGGTCACTAATTACTTATGGAACCATGATGGGATGAGCCACAGAACTGGAGGGCTGCAGGGGATCTCTACAGGCTCAGGGGGCTCCCAGGAAGGTGCAGCCAGGTGGGGGTCAGGCTCTGCTCCCAGGGAATGAGAGACAGGACAAAAGGAAGTGGGTTCAAGTTACACCAGAACAGGTTTAGATTGGATATTAGGGAAAAATTCTTTGCCTAAAGGGTTATCCAGTGCTGGCACAGGCTGCCCAGGGCAGTGATGGAGTCACCATGCCTGGAGGGATTTAGAAGCTGTATAAATATGGCACCTGGGATCGTAGTTTAGGGGTGGGTTGGCAGTGCTGGGTTAACAGTTGGACTCGATCTTGGAGGCCTTTTCCAACCCAAATAACTCTGCTCAGCCACGTGGGACTGATGTTTCAGTCCTTCCCAGACTCTGTTTGGACACTGCTGTCCCCTAAGGCTGTTTGACTGGGGAAGGGGAGGTGGGAGGGTTTTCCAGGTGAGATGGCAGCAGGATCTGACACGCAGCTCTGGTGCCCCACAGTCCATCCCCGAGACAGCTCTGCCTCCCCAGCTCTTCTCTTGGCCAGCCTGGGAGCTCTGATGGCAACGAGCTCGGAGAGTTTGATCAGTGTCAGATGTGCAGGTTTCTGCTTTCAAACTCTGGAGGCTGTGGGTGGCATCTCCACTCCAGCCTCACCTCCACGTGCTGGCACGTGCCGAGTTTGGGGTCTGGAGGTGTGGGGTCTGCTGGTGCTGACACCCCTGGGGGATGGGGAGAGCTGGACGTGCCTTTTTACCTTTCAGAAAGAAATCTGATCTGCCCCAATTAATAGATGGGTTTCCTTTGCCCTGATACACAGCAGTGTGAACTGTAATTTATGGTCTGTCTCTGCATTATCACTTCTCCAGGTTTCCCCCTCTCCCCACTGCGTGGGCTCCAAGGTGTGTGTGCCCTCCCAGGTACAGCCTCAGGTTTCTGCTTTAACTCCTGCCTTCTGTAAATGTTATTTCAGTATCATCAGCAGTTGCTCTGCTTCTCCTTCCCTCTCTATGGATATCAGAATCCATAATAAATTAAAAGAATTTGTTAGATCATCCTTAGGTCCTTGATGGTGATGTTCATCTGATCAGGCTCCTGGAGCTCCCTGCGTTAGGAAGCCTCTCCTCAATCATGAATTTTAGTTTTTCATTTTACATTTTGATGTAAAATGTTACAATGGATGATCTTGCATCTAGTTTGTGTGCCAGCCATTGGAAATGTGACTTGGTTGGGAAAGCTCAAACTGTTAGAGCTTTAAAGAAATGTCCAGGTTTTCTAGTATTTTGAGAAGGTTTTCAGTTGAGCTTTGAGAAGGAGAAGAAGAGGGAGTGAGCCTTTGCCATGATGAGCTGGGCACCTGTATCTGCAAGGACTGCCCTGCATGGTGGCTTCTGGAGGATTCTGTGTTCTCTGTGCTTTTCCAGCCATGCAGGACCTCTGGGTGCCGTGTGTGAGATCTTCTGTTGGTGCCAGCAGGTGTTGGTCAATGTCAGCTGTAAATGTCTGCCCTCCCTTGCAGTAAGATGTCTCTTGAAATAACTTCTGAAATTAGGATCCTGTAAGATTTGGGGAGTTGAAGTATTAGCAGATTCTGGCCACTTTGTGGGCATCCCATGGGCCAGCTCTTTCCTGGTTGTTCTTTTAACATCACTTCATGGATGCTGAGACCTGGACTTTGGGCTGTCCTGGCACAGTCACATCCTCATGTGTGACCTAGCATGGATTATAGATCTGGGGTTGAGTTACTGGGAGATTAATTTACTTGCTCACCACCAACATCTCAGCTACTCCTCGGTCTTTGCCCATTGCTTTTCCCCTGGAGTAGAAGTACACGAGCTTTTGTTCTCTGAGTAACAGACTAAGGTGCTGTAAACTGAGTTTACACAGTGGTGTCAGTGGTATTTATCTCACTGTTCCTCCTCTGTGTACTCACACCCCTTACAAGATTTCAGACCTGGATAGATCCACCAGGCTGTCCTGGGGTCATATGGGAAAAGCTGAGTGTGGCTCATGACAGGATTTTTATCCTCAGAGCTGGCTGATTTTACCTCTTCCCATCAGTTTACTTGGAGCACTGAGCTCCAAAACACCTGAGATCCAGGATAGCCTGAATCAGGAACCACGGGTTTGTATCGTGTATCCCAGCTTCAGACAGCACACAGCCCAGGTTTGTCCTTCTGAACAGAAAGGTAATGTAACACATCTCAAAAACTGTGCCAAAACCAAAACAAGCAGTGCCTACAGCTAAACCAAGGCAGTGCCAAGTGCCAAAATGCCTTTTGTGGGGAGCACTGCTGAGCTGGTGCTGTGTCATCTGCTGGGCAGGAAGGGACCTCAGCTGAGGGGGCCCCTGGAGAGGACAACTGCATGCAGTTCTCTCTCCTCCAAGGATGAAGCAGACACAGTGCCCTAGCCCAGTCTGTGCTGCCCTTTGAAAACTTGTGTGGTTTCATTTCTAACCCTGAGGGAGTTCAGTTCTTAGTAGAATAACTCACTCATTGCCACCATGCAGGCCCTCATTGGAACCATGTTTTATTATGTACCATGTTTTATTATTATCATGTTACAGACAAGAATGGACTGGGGAGCTGCTGGTCACCTCCTTGGGCTGGCATGGCAGCATTTGCTTGTCTGGAGAAATACCTGAGGCTCACCTCCCTGCTGAGGACTGTTTCTCCTATTCCTGCCAGAAGAAAACACCTTTATTTTCCCTGTATCTGGAGGTGACTTAGTTTGGTTTCAGCAAATCAGAGGCATAATTTGCTTGGGCTGTGAAACATAAGCCTTTAAAGTAGCCACACTGCGCACTCAGGGCAGTTAGAGTGTCCTGGTTTCCTGGGAAGCACGACTCCACTCATTAGGTGCAAGTCACCCAGACTGAAAAGCCACTGGCCATTCCCTCAGGTCATGGACTGCACTCCAGCAGCTCCAATTACCTCAGCAGAATGGGATCACCCATAACAACCTAAGTAAATCAGGAAGTCACCAAACAAGGGAAGTAATTACAGCTTCTTTCAATCCTGAAAAAGCAACCTGTTCTTTTATGACCCATCAAAACCATGTGTTTGCCTTTAGTGGTTAAAATAAAGGGTGTGCAATTTGGGAATAATCCAGCTATGAAGTTTCCTTAGTAATTGGCAAGTCCTGAAAGGTTTTCACTTCTGCAATTTAAAGGTGGTGAGCATGAAATTGATTTAATTTTCTTTTAGATTAGCCTTTAAGGGACACTACAAAACCAAAGAATGACATTCTCAAAGGGTGAACCCACATTTCACCCATTTGACATAAAGATTATTTTGTTAACTACCTTTAAATTTCATTTATAATGTGATTTAGTAATGCAGTAAAACCAGAATGTCAGTCACTGTAGCTGTATCAAACATTCAGAATTTGAAAAATATTTACCCCATTCAGAGAAAGGTCTAGAATGTTACTCAACCCTAGCAGTGCTACTATCACTTTACGTAACTCTTACACTCTTGTTTTGCAGCCCTTGTTTCAACATGCCCATTCATTTGATTCAGATTCAACTGAAGGAGAAAAAAACCTGTTTGCAAGAGTCTACCTGCATTTTTATCCAGCACTTTTCAAATGCTCTGGGTAAAGGTGTGGAGATTGGATTAATGGACAGATCTTTTGGCAATCTGAGTGTGAATGAGCTCCTCTTTGTGGAAATAAAAAGTCTGATGGCACATGGTCCTTATGGCTGAGCTTAGGCTGAGATATGACTAATGTGGCTGAAATCAGGAGGGTGACTCAAAATCCTTCCAACGCTGGTCATCCCTGCCCCAGGGACAGGACACAGGATGTTTAATGCTGAGGAACGTTTTTCACCTGAATTATACTTCATTCACTTGTTTCTCTGGAAAAGGCTTTAAAGAAAAAGAATAACAAATATATTAGAATATTACTCCCAACATTTGGTTAGCAGTGTCTAAAGATTACATCCTTGATTTTAATTGAAAATCGCATTAATTGGATCGTCGTCTTACATTGTTCTGCAGTGATTCAATAATTGTGTGCCAAATGTTCAGTACCCTTTATATCATACAATTCACTTGACCAGGGTGGCTGTTTTCTCACTTCATGAGCAATCTCCAAAGCCCTGCCTGTTTCTCAGGTGTGTGTACTGCTGCTGAAGCCAGTGCCTGTGACCAGCAGGCTGTGAACAAGCGGTGAATGGCAGAGCAGGATCCCAAAATGAGGCATTCCAAGAAGGAATTAAAACCAGAGTGTCTCCCTGCTCAGCCCTCTCTGAGGGCTGGATCTGCACCTTCCCAGCACATCATCCTTCTTCCCAACAGGCCCTGAGCTTCCCACTGGCAGAAGGTTTGTGGTGTGTTCTTCAGCTGCCCCAGGAATGTTCTGAGTGTCCTCGTTCAAACTGGGCACGAGGTCTTTCTGAGCGGAGAGAAAGGGCAGCAATGCCAGCTGCTAATGAAAATTTGGGGAGAAAAGGGAACTGACAGAACTCTCCAATGCTGAGCTGTTTCCAAAGGCTCCACCATCCTCTCTGCTCCCCACGCGCCCCTTTCTGCTGTGCTTTTCCCAGACTCGCTGGATGCTCACTGATTCATCCTCTCCATCGCCGAGACACCTCAGCATTTCCAAAGGAAGGCAAGAAACCAGGTCAGCAGAGTCAAAGTAACCGAGGGAAAAACACATATTGTACTGAGAGAAAAGTCAGGAAAAGGAGAATACCATCGAGTGGGATTTAAAAAAGAAAGAAAAAGAAAACATGCCCAGAGTGGGTTTGAAAACCAACATCTGCCAGCTGCAGCGTATTTGGTGTCTTACATCCCCACAGCTCAATGAGAAAGGCAAAGCTGATGGTACAGCCTCTGGAAATCCCACATCCGAACTGTTTTGGGTTTACTCAGCATAACTACAGAATGGCAGCTGCACTCCAACTACCTCTGTCCTTAAACATGTGGGGAGCAGCCTGCCTTGGGACACAAGCTAAGGTGCCATGGGAAAGATGTCAAAATATTCTCTGGTAGAGAGCAAGTGCAGAACCTCCCTGTTGTGTGCTTGTCCCTCAACAGCCTGGACAGCAGCCACCCTCCAGCCCTGCCTCTGTGGGCTGGTTCTGCCCAGAAACCTACTGGACTGATGAAGAAGAACTTCCTTTCTGTTGCTTCCCATTATATCTTTGACCCTTCCCCTGTTCCTGATTTTGTTTTCCAAAGTAGCTGGCACAGAGCTGCTTGTTTGTGGCTCACACACTCACAGTAGTGGGTTCTGATCTCAAAATGTGGATGTTTCAGGCCAAAAAATAACTCCTCAAGCATCTGTTGGCTCCTTCAGGGCCGTGGTGCAGCTGGGTCCCCGTGGACAGAGCTGGTCCTGCCCAGGGCCCTGCCTGACTGGGGCCATCTCAGCCACCACAGACAAACTGCACTCACACGGAGCTCTCCTGCATTTTCGCAGCTCAAGCCAGCTGGGAATGTAAACCACACTGACCAAGGAAAGTTGGGGAAATTGCCAGTGAATGCAGAAAAGAAAAAAACAAAAAGGAGCATGGGGAAAGCAGGAGGTAAGAACATGAGCACTGTTAACACTCAACACGCTGAGTCGAATGCGTGCGAGTGACCTTCTCTTGGGTTGAGATTAAGACCTTGGGTCAGACCTTTGGTGCCTGGATGGGGATTAGCTGAATGAATTGTTTGGCAGAGACACCAGGTGGCTGCAAAAGGTAAAACTCACCTCTCAGTGCCATCTTGGGTGTGTTGGGTATGGTGCCAGTGAGGAAATCGTGGTTCATGTCTAGATTTAGAAGTGGAAGGAATGCAAACATCCAAAATGCCTTTTTCCCAGATTTTAAGGGCGTTCAGACCCAAGGGTTGGTTTTGTCTCTATGAAGGTAAACTTAGTCCTCTAGAGGGCATGGTTACACTGATTATATATTTAATAATTAACCAGTATTACCTTGGCTATTTACTGGTGTAGATCAGGGGTCAGTGAACCAGCACAGGTGAAGTTTCATTCATTGTCTTAAACCTTGTTGTAAGGCTTTCCATAGAATCCTTCTTCTTAAGGAGACTGATCCTCTATGGGCAAGAAGGTTTGGGTTTGGTCATTGGGGAAGCTTTCCAAGAGGTATTTGGAATTCTTTCCTTGCTGGACCAAAATCCAGTGTGAAAATCTATTTTTCACGTGTATTTATGCTCCTGCTTTGGTTAATCCCAGCATCCCTCGGCAGCAGCCTGGACTGGGTCATCTGAATAGCAGCACAATGTGGGGTTAGAGCCCATCCTTCTCAGAAAGCATGGAGGCTCCAGATATTAGATGGAAATTATTTGTGTTTGGGCAATCTGGTGTTGAACTTGCCCAGCCGAATTTCCAAGTTAACAAAATCGTGCAGATGTCAGTGTGGCCACCAGCTGTCTCACTGCATGTCTTGTCCTGGTGAGCAGGCAGAGCAGAGGAATTCGGGAGTGCACAACACACAAGAAAATTCTGCCCAGGCTGATCCAAAACTCCACCTCTCCACCAGGGCAGAACAAACTGTGTGAAGTCCTTTTAATCTGGAAGTCACATCTTTGTAGAGCTTACACGAGGTTCGCTTTCTGTAATGGAAACACCTGCATTTTATTCAGTTTTACAATATTTAAATCCCCTTATAAAATAAACGGCTACTTGTTGGAACGGTACCCATGCTGGATGTCCAAGATCTGATGAATTTTAAAGCTATTTTCTGAGATGCAGTAGAGAAAGAGCAGGACTGGAATCAGCCATCAGCCACTGCTAGGAAGGGAGAAGCATCAGCATCTTTTTTCTGGCTTCCTTCAGCTTCTGAGTACATTCCACCCTCATAACACGTTAAGATTTCTCTCTTGGGTCATCTGTAGTGCCAAACCAACAGCCAGGAAATGAAAAGAGCATTAACCTGCGCTAATTGGTTGTGATCACTGAGCTGTGCCACACAGCATCCCTTCACTTCTTCACTTACAGCTGGAAGCCACCCTCAGCCATCACATCCTCCTGCTCCTGCACCACGACGATCACAGTCTTACATTTTCTCCATTCCTCTCCCTTTTTGTGGGTTTTTTCTTGTGGCTGATGGAGGGATGTTCTTTGCTGGTTTAAAAGATATCTACTGGCCTTTGAATGAATCTGCATTTCCCAGTTCAAAGTGGATCCTGCAAGGGCTGGGCTGCCCTTCTCTCATCCCTGCTCACGGACGTTGGGCAAGGCCAATATGATGGCAAATATGACACAACTTTGTTGTCAGTGGGTTTGCATGAAGAACACAGCCTAGAAAATGGTCTTGTCCCAGAAATTCGATGCTGATGTGGTGATCTAACCTTTATCTTCAAATGGATTAAGGTGCTCTAAGTGATATCAAAGTGTTTTATTGCCAAAATCTCATTCACTGTAGGCCTGGTTTGTGAAATGACGAAAACAGGAACTGCCCCTCTAAAACATGGCTGGATTTCTATGCACAAGAAAAATCCTTTTCATAGCCTAGCCAATAAATACTAGAATGTACCAGGTGCCTCCAGTGAAACTTTTATTCTCTGGTTCAGGATGACAGCCAGGCAAAACGCTCCTTCAAAACAGAAAAAAATGATGTAATTGTCTGTTCTCCCTTTTCCTTCCTCTTCTGCTAATAAGTGGATTTGATAGCGGCAAGGATTTCCCAAGGCAGTGCAAACCTCCAGGTGATCTCAGCGTGCTCAGCCTGCCCTGTCTCTCCACACCCACTCTCTGTGGACTCCCAGGTGCTGAGGGCAGGTGTGTTGTGTGTTTGGGTCAGCAGCTCCCTGCCTCAGACACCTCCGCTCTGTCACTGTGCTAATGCTCGCATCGGCATCAAAAATAACGTTAGGAACTGGTTATGCCAAGCAAGTTCTGGGGCCAGAGGGGCCCTGGTGAAGTCGCTCACAGCTGATCCAGGTTCCTCTGCAGGCTGTGGTGCAGACATGCCCTGACAGCGCTGCGGGCTGGACGCACTGCTGGGATTTTTTCATGGGGGGAAGGAGGGCTCGGAGCAGGGTTGTGCTGGCTGCAGCGCTGGACTGAATGCCACTTCAACCATTGTTACTGCAACCACCTCCTTCCAGTTCACCCACAGCAGCCATTGTTAGGCCTCTTCAGCATTTCCCTCTTGCCACCAGCTGAAGAGGGTTTGGCTGTGCTTCATTTTGCTTGGCTGGCGAGAGTGGAGCGGCAGTGACCCTGCAATCCACGTCCATCTCTGCGCCGCAGCGCAGCAGCCAAGCACCGCTGGCCCTGCTGGAAATTGCTCAGCAGATCTTTGTCAGGCTTGTTCAAACAAGATATGTTACCACTGACCTACCAGCTGAAAGTTCATGCCTCTGACTCCAGGATACTTCTTGATGTTGTTTGTTCATTGAAATAATTAGTTATGGTAAGATTATCACATTAAGGGGTTTTTTTTGTTTGTTTCAAGATGAATGGCATTCTCCTTGCTGTCAGGGGCTGGGGAGGTACTTTATTCTTTTACTTTCTATTCCAGTGTGGGTTTGGGTTCATGAACATGAGAGAATCTCCACCTTGAACAGAGCCAACTTCTTTCCAAATCTCCCCCAGCCGTTGGCAGTGTCATGCGCTGGTGGCTAACGCAGCTCGGGGCTCTCTGAGTGAGAGGTGCCAGCCATGCAGAGTTATGCAGTGGGTTTGCACAAAGCCAACTCACCTGTCTGCTGGGGTCTGACCACCAAGCACATTTTCGCTTCTGCCTAGGAACAAGCCAAACCCACAGAGTCCAGATCCAAATCTGGCTTCAGACTCTCCTGGCCTGATCCTGAGGGACCCTACAGCTTCTTTACTTAAAACACCACGAGGAGATCAAAGAGTGGCTTCAGCTGGGGCATGACAGAACATCACTCCTGGTTCAGAGCCACCATGGGGCTCTGTTGGTCAGCCACCATGGCCTGACCAACTTTTTGCTCTTTAGACAAATGAATTTGCAGATTTTGTTCTGATCTTTTGATGATTTCCAGGCTTTTATTTTACATTTCCTCCATTCCCCGATCATACAAGATCCCAGATCAGCTCAAGCAGTGCACATCAGAACTGATGGTGGCCCACACTATTTTCCCAGTCCTTTTTTTACACATGGAGTAGCACGTATTTTGGATCTGACATCTGAAATGGCTCATTTTCTTCATATTTCTTGACTGAATTCAGGGGAGCTGGCTGTGCTGGGACTGCAAGGAGGAAGGTTAAATTTCATCAAGCCTTTTTTGAAGGCACATTTAAGAGCTAGCATTTGCTGTGGGGGCTGATAAACAGGCATCTCATTTGTGCCCTCTGAATCTCAGGTCCGAATCTCACAGAATGAACAAAACTCTTCATCTTTCCAGGAGGGAGGCACTACACAGTGTCCAGTCTAATGCATTAAGCCATTCCACTGGATACCCTGAGAGCCAGTCTGTCGTCTTGCTGGAAACACCACGAGAGAATGTAGAGCTTTTCATAAAAGAATTTCTCTTAAAGCCTAAGCGTTTCTGTGATCCATTAGGAAGAGTTGGCAACCAGATACCCAGCAGAGCGTTGAGGGGTGGGAGCCATCCTGTAAAAAATTACTTTCCAAAGTGGAGTTTGACTTCATCCAGCCCAGCACTCCGTGGAGGGGTGTGCGTGGAGGTTCCCTGGGAACAGACAGCAGGAATGTGGCTATAGGTCTGGGGAGTTGTAGCATTTCCGAGCCGAAATTATTATTACTGTGTTTCCAAATTTTCTTTCAAGTTCCTAATTACCAACAGCCAAACCAAACTCACTTGAAGACAAGTCTGTGTCCATCCACAGCCCTACAGCCCTGCCAAGCCAGATTCTGTTACACTGCTTAGGAAAAATGACTTTCTATGCCTTCCATGCATTTCTGGTTTTCAATAATACTTTTGATTCTGTTTTTGCTTCTTTCTCCTTCAGTGACTTTACCTCTGTGGAGTCCCTTGCCACCACAGATCAAGGGCTAATCTCTTCAGGTCAGTTTGTGGGAATTTAGGTAAATAAGTGGGTATTCCCATAAATCATGTATTTTCAGAGGTCAGTGAAAGTGCATATATTTCCATGGCCTCTGGAGAGGCTTTTAGCCCTGGATTCTTGATAAATCAATTAAATTTCTTTTGCTGACAGACATAAGAATAGCACTGTTTGCAAACTCATTACATCCCTTATTTGTGAGGGACGTTGGGAATGTGGCTGCCAGAACTGCATCCCCCAAAGATGCATCCTGAACACCTCAACTTGGCCAAATTCCCACTGACTTCAGTGGCAGCTTGAGTTGTGGAAGGAAAACCACTGGAATCCTGGGGGCATCAGGCAGAGCATTCCCAGCAGGGCAGGGAGGGATCCTGCCCCTGTGCCCAGCCCTGGGGACACCTCTGGAGTGATCCTGCCCCTGTGCCCAGCCCTGGGGACACCTCTGGAGTGATCCTGCCCCTGTGCCCAGCCCTGGGGGCACCTCTGGAGTGATCCTGCCCCTGTGCCCAGCCCTGGAGACACCTCTGCAGTGATCCTGCCCCTGTGCCCAGCCCTGGGGACACCTCTGGGGTGCCATGTCCAGCTCTGGGCCCTCAGCACAGCAGGGCCAGGGAGCTCCTGGAGCGGAGCTGGCAGAGCTGCGGAGCTGAGGAAGGGCCTGGAGCATCTCGGTGCCCAGGAAAGGCTGAGGGAGCTGGGGCTGCTCAGCCTGGAGAGGAGCCCTGGCTGAGAGGGGCCCTCAGCCCTGGCTGTCCCTGGCTGCAGGGAGGCTCAGAGCACGGCCCGGGCTCTGCTCCGGGGGCCAGCAATGGCCCCAGAGCCACGGGCAGGGACTGAGCCCAGCAATTCCCTGCACAGGAGGCACAACTTCTGCCCTGGGCAGTGCCCAGCCCTGAGCAGGCTGTGCAGAGAGGCTGGGCAGTGTCCCTCCATGGGCTATTGCAGAGCTGGGTGGGCACTGCTGTGCCCTGGGCTCTGGGCTGGCCCTGCTGGAGCTGGGAGGTGCCAGCAGAGGAGCCCCTGTGGGCCCTCCCAGCCTGACCCAGTCTGGGGTTCTGTGTGATCCCATGGAAGCAGCAGCACGAAGGAGGTCAGTGGGCTCGGAGCACACCCGGAGCACACCCGAAGCAGCAGCAGCAGCAGTAGGAGGAGGTTTGGCTCCAGGGTGGGTGATTGCTGCTGCTGCAGCTGTCCTGTGCTTCCAAAGGCAGAGGTGTGCCCAGTCTGCACAGCCCTCACACATGGACACAGCACACTCTTGGATAGACAGGCAACTTCCACGAAAGGAGGAACAACTTTTGCATGAAATGGACAGGAGCTAAGCACAGAATAAGGGCAGAGAGCGAGGAGCAAGGCATGCTGCCTCCAAAATGAGTTAAAAAACATACAGATGTAGAAACAGGTGTTCAGGATATGTCTTTCCCACCTTACATCCCTTTCCAAGCTAATCCACATTTGAGGACACAAAATACTGTAAGCATTCCTCCTTCTTCCAATACAACTGCATTCATTCTTCCATCCCACAGCTTTCAGCACCAGACGTATTCCATCCACACAGAGCATAGCTTGCATTCCTCCTCCACCACAAACACACATCCTCCTCATGGTCCTCCATGCTTGCAAATGCACAGCCAGTGGAGGATATTGTAGTCACTTTGCATGTTTGCATCTTTGCATGTTCACATCTTTGCATGTTCTCCTTGGCTGCAGAAGTCCAGACACCACCAACTTGCTTCTTCTCCTTTAAAAATAATCTGTGAAAGCAGGGAGGAATGGGGATCAGACACTTGTTTCAGATACATAAAGATGAGTGTTTGGTGGAAAAGCCCTGGCTGATCACTTGTACTCCCAGCCCAGCAGTGGCTCTACTCACTGAATGAAGAGTTCTTCTGGGACATAAGGCCAGTCACAATGCTCACCAGAGACCACCTGATATATCTGATATATAATCCTGAGCAGAGCATTTAGAATGAAAATGCTGAATGATCCAAACCAGCAGTAGTAAGGCATGAGTGTGCTTTGGTTTTTTCTTGGTGCCTGGCAGGCAAACACTCAGGTGGGTATTGCAGCATAAATTTCCGTGACCAATTTTTGTGGTCTCAATACACTACAAAGCAGTCATCCAAAGGATGGGCCAGGTAAGGAACTGCAGTCTTTGCAGTCTTGAGAGGGGTCAAAGGCTCACTGGGGTCTAGGACAATCCCTTTCTTGCCATGGCATCATCAGCCTCTGCAGTGAAGTCTCCAGGAGGAGATTCCCTCAACACCATAACTCTGATCTGCAGTGGTGACATCACCTCTGACCTTCAAAATGTCCAAGGCTCTTGGGGCTCACTTACTCCTGGCTTCTACACCAGCAGCTATTATAGCTGTAGCTTATCCCAGAAAAGCCATCTGGGGGCCCAGGCCCCTGGAAATGCTGCCAGCTATTCCAGGACTTTTCCCTTTTTTATAGGATTCAGCATTTGCTGTCAGCCACTTTCAGTTTCTACTCAACCAAGCAAATGAGGAGGAGGAGGGCCAACATCTCACCTGGTGCCTCAAGCCTTTTTACCTGTCCCTGCCCATCCAGGTAGCCCTTCTTAACTCACACCTGGGGCTCTGCATAGGTGTCAGGTTATTTCAAGTAATGTTGGTGATACAATGATGAGATGAAAAATAAATTCAGGAAATGCAGATTTAAAGGTTACAAACTAATGGAAAGTCAGGAAATGAGAAAATGGCACTGATGATACAAAACCTTAAATGTCTGCTCAAATTCAGCCTGGACTCCCCTTACCCTGTCCCAAGAGGTGAAACATTTGCACCTTGCTGGATGGGAGGGTGGAGAAATTGTATTTCTACTGAGTCACATTTCCCAGTTGTGTGTGATACGCCATCCTGGCTGCAGGGAGGGCAGGGTTCTGCTGCTGTGCCACCCCTCCCACAGGCTCGCTCCCCAAGAGGCTCCTCTGCAGCTCTCACTCCACTCTTCTGGGCGGGTACAGAGTGAAAAGGAGGAAAAAGAATTAACCTGGTGTCAGTGGAAACACTACTCCTGAATTTGCCCCAGCTGCCAGATGTGGAAGTGGCTGGCAGGGGCAGTAGGGCTGCAGGTTTTGGACTGGAGCAGGTTTTGAGTTGTCACTGACTGATGTCTGTGGGAAGCTCTGAACAGCCAAACCTCCTCACCCATTCTCTTGGCACCCAGCACAGCAGCTGAGGGGGCTGAAGCTGGGCTGGAAGCTGCAGCCAGGGAGTCTCACCATTAATTCTGCCATTTCACCCTGCACATCTGACCTCTTTAAGAGTGATCTGATGTTTCTTTAAGAAACACCCTGTCTCTATGAAGAAATGCCAACAGAGGAGAAGTTTCAAGCTTGCTATTTTTATTTAAGCTGTTGGAACAGTACGGACATAATGTAAGTAACGGGACCAGCCAAGAGGGTGTCTGTCAGTCAGTGACTCAGTCTTCAGATCAGACAGATGCAAGCCCATATAAACAGGTTCAGCCCAAAAGTCATGATAATAAATAATTTATTTTCATACATTTCAAAACACCAGATACAGTAAAGCGAGTGTTTTCTTTGGAAGCAGGCAGTGCTGGTCGGCTGGATCTGCTTCCCACACCAGCAATAACATGTTCTGAATGAGTGGAGGGAGATTCTGACCACCATTCTGCCAGAGCCTACTTGGTTGAAGACTGCTGAGTCTTAGGAAATCTCTCAGAAAGAAATTAATTCAGTGCTTCGAGGTACGTGGCATCGTCAGGATTTCATTCCATCACTGGAAGCAGCCAGCCAGGTGGGCATCTGGAGAAAATGGACTTTGAAGGCATTTTTTCTCATCATTGTAGGATTGCTGAGTCACCCACAGCAAATGGAAAATGTCCCAGGACATTTAAAGATGATTTTAGATCATCTGAACTGCCACATAAAGCTAGGAAAAGAAACACATGCCAAAACAATCAGATGAGAGGTAGAAGCACGGAAGCTTAACAGGGAATGCTCTTAGGGACACTGTCCTTCATCCAGAGCGCTCTGTGGGATCCAGGTGCCAGTTTTATTGCAAGGGAGATCAGGGAAACCATCCCATTCACATGTGTGCATCCATAAACTGAGATACTGTCACTTACAGATCAGGTGCAGTAAGTTTAGCAGTAAGAAGTGAGGAACCTTTGTAGCTGCCAGAACTCAGGCTGGGCTCTGTAAGGCCCAGCTGCTCATGGGTTTAGCAGCAGCAATGAAGTCCATGGGGTTGATAAGCAGAGACACGAGCTGACCTCCCTGTACATCCCTGGGCAGAAGGAGAACTCTTCAGTGGTCCTCACTCCCTCGGGGGCTGCTGCACTTCCCACACCTGCAGTGGGCAGGGAGCACCTCTGCTCAAACACCTCTCTTCAGAAGGGTCACTGATGCTCTGGAATAACCAGGAAGTATCCAATGCTGCTCTGGAATAAGCATGAAGTATCCAATGCTGCTCTGGAAAGTGAAGGATTAGGTTCACGTGTCCTGGGAGGAAGCACCCAGAATTGGTTTATTTGAGGGTTTTGGAGGAGGTGAAAGGGAAGAGAGTGTGGAGCAGATTCTTTCACTTGAGCTCCTTCGTCAGTAGGACAGGAGGACATGTGCAGGTCAGGGCACTGAAAAATAAATAGCAAAGCAGGCACAGTCACTGACAAACATTGCTACAAGCCAGGCTCTCAGGCTGGAGGCCCCATGATATCAAACACTTTGTCAGCCTCAGCAAGCTGGTAAATAAAGAGAAGGTTCTTCCACATAAATCTTCAGGGCTGATCCTCACAAAGACTGCTTTCAAGCCCCAGCTCCTACTTCAATACTCTGCAGCTGGGGGAGGGCACAGGGAGTCTCATTTATGCATCCAGCAGCAGTTTATGACAGGCTCCATCTCATCTCAAGGGTCTGCCATAGACACTCATCGTTGTCCAATTCGCAAATTCTTGCATCTAGAAGTTTAATAAGTGCTTCATTTGATTTCTTAATGCTTTTCACAGAAAGTGAACATTTTTCCTGGCAGAGCAGGGACTGTGAGCTCTTTTATCTGCACCCCATAAAGGGCTGGGATGTCTCTTTGAGCTTGGCCAATAATTTGAACATAATCCAGATTTTGTTTTTCCTTCAGGTCTAAATGAAAAGTGAATGTTTTAAGTGGAGGAGTAAGAGGTACATTGAATTTGGAAATATGACCACAGTAGCAGCAGAGCTGTGGAAAAATTCAAGGAGTTACTAAATCTTTAAAACTCAATTGTTTAGAAATTAGGCACATAGTTTAAAAATGACATTTTGGCAACGCTGTGTAAGTTACCCTTCCTATCATATATTTTATTAAACCTTTGCCATATGTCCAGTATTAACTGGCCAGGAGTGTCCCCTGGTTGCCTCCAAACCACTAAATGACCACAGCACATCTCCAGCCATCACTCATCAGCACTTGAAGAAGCCTTGGTGCTCGGCTGTAAATTCCTGTTAGCAAAGGTGAACTGCTGCCATTTTCCTTTGGCAGTGCGTCCTCGGGAAGGGAGGCCACTGGAGGAGATGATCTTTCTCTCCCATGATACTGCAAGTATCATAAGCTGAGCAGCTTTGAGTTTCTTAGGGCTGAGCTGCTTCTCTCACGCTGTAGGAACAGAAGAACATCTGGTCTTAGCTACTGTTTTTCAACTGGATCATCTTGTGCCTCACTAAAATGAATGAGAAACACATGCAAGCTGTATTTTCAAAAAGTTGTATTTCATTGATGCAACTCAAGTAGTGATTTTCACATGCAATTAGATACACAGATGTAGACAAGCAGCAATTTACACACACACACTGCATTTCCAACGAGGCCCTACGAGCGTTCCCAGATGCTTTACACATGGAAATAGGCACACGGAGAGGAGGCATGGGAAAGTATTCACATGTGCAATTGTATCTTCCCACAGCAATGCCTGGGAATTAGAAAGGACTGACTGAGACAATATTTTGGATGTAAAATCTGATGACACTTTCAATTCTGTTCTGCAGGCCCCGCTATAAATAATGCTAATTATTAATTATGATGTGCCTATAACAGCTCTTCCCCAGGCACTTTACAACAGGCCAGAGAAAAGGAGCTCAAATCAACCTTGTGCTATTCTGCTTTTGAGAAGTGTTTTGGAACAGCCATCAGTGTCCAAAGCACTGCAGGAACAGCACAGAGATGTCCCCAGGACAGTGATGAAGAGTGAAAAACTGAAGAGTAACTGGAGCCCTCTGCTCTGGAGCCAGCCTGGGAGAGCTTCGATTTCCTTTTCAGTAGGTTGGAATAGCAGGGCATGACCAAACTCTGTGTGAGTGCAGTTCTTTTGTCCCTGCAGTTAAACCAAGGTGAGTGCTGGTGCTGTGGCTGCTGCCCACGTGGGGAGAGGTGTCCTGTGCTGTGGGCACGGCTAGAGAGGGGAGCAGAGGCACCTGTGGTTCACACAGGACGTGCAAGGTGGAACACTGCTGATGTGTTTTACTGGACCCTGGCAGTCAGTGTCGCAGGCAGTACCAGTCTGTACATGCCTGCAGCCTGTGTGCCAGCCCAGCATCTCCTGCAGGGACAGCAGTGCTCCCTCAGCCAGGGGATTTCTGTCCCCACAGAGCCCCAAGCAGATGCCAGGAGCCACTTCCCAAGCAGTGAGTCCATCCTGTCTGATGGAGCTCCTTTGCTCTCTGAGGGTTTTGTCAACACCTCAATATTATTAAAATGTTGCTTTTAAAGTCAATTTCCTTTTCTTTTCTTTGTAGTTTATAGAGTGTTGCTGAAGACCTTCTCCCAGCCCAAAATGAGGATCAGTTCCAGGTTTGCAGTCATATCAACAGTAGGTTGGTGATTTATTTCGGAGGTGCTGGTGTAATTACCCATACCTCACACACACCTCCCATTCACACTGAGTTCCCTGCAGCTAATGAGTCTTCCCAGAGAGGAGAAGGAGGAGGTCTGGTTGGCTCACTAAACCCCTGTGCAAGGGAATGAGCTTCTAAAATCAATCCAGTCTCTGTAAAGACAGCATGTCCTGAAAGCTCTCAGGCCTTATTATAAATAAAAATGGCTCTGCTTCCTTAAACAGAACATTTTAGCCACATTTTGCCAACAACACCATGCTGATGTTCTTTTTTTTTTTTTTTCCCACTATTTCTGTTTGGGTCAAAACATTGATGGGTTTGTTTTGCCATTATAACTTCTGTCATCTCTACCAGCATGTTGCCTACACAAGGCAGGGTTTGGCCAGTGGTGCCCCAAAAGATTCTCTTAAATATTTGGATACCTGAATGCAGCGTGTGCTGATACTGGAAGTGTTTGGAGCAGAGATTACAGTTCAGAATTACGAAATGCTGCCTTTGGTAGCAAGCTGAAGTGGTGTCTTTGGCAGACAGTGATGGGGGGAGCCTTGTCACCATCACACCCTGCTGGGACATCTCCGTGGGACACTTTTCACCCTGCATCAGCCTGGGTGTGTCTGGGCATTACTGAGAGGTGATGCAAGGCCGAGCTTGCCGGGCACCTGGAGGAGGTGGGATGGCCATTTGGTAGCCTGTTGGAGCAGCCAGCTGCCCACCAGCCCTCTTTGTGCGGGACAGCCACAGGTGGACCCGAGCGTGGCGAGCGGAGGTGCCAGGTGCTGGCCTGGTGGCCACCCTGCCTGCAGAGCTGCTCAGGGCAGCCTTTGAACTCTGTCTGGGCGAGCTGAGCACTGGCCCCCACGTAAATGAGAGCAGCCTGGAGGCTGTTATAAATTAGAGGGCTGCTCCAGCCCCAGAGGCAGGCACACATCTGGCTGGGCTCCCACTGGGGCTGGAGGTGTTGCTCTGGCTCTGCCTCACAGCCACATTTCCCTTCCTGGGGTCATCTCCTCATGGCTGCTTGTGCTGGGCTTGGCCTCTCAGGCCTGGGAAGCCTTTTCCATCTTTCCTTTGCTGGAAATGCCAGCCCTGGTGTAAAGTGTTGCTTTTCTCCTAGAACCATCACAGAATGGTTTGGGTTTGAAGGAGCATTAAAGATCCAATTGCAGCCCCCAGCCCCAGGCAGGGAACCTTCCCCTGACCAGGCCTTGACCTCTTCCAGGGATGGGCATCCACAGCTTCTCTGAGCAACCTGATTTTTTTTTTCCTAAAATGAGGGCTTTTAGGTGAAAAAGAAACCTCGTGAGGAATTCCAACAATTACCACAAAAGCCTGAAAAATCAATTGGGGTACATCCACAGCCTTTCCTGCAGATGTCTGTGTGAGATGGGCACCAGTGTTTCCTGTGCTGCCATGGGCAGGGCAGGACGCAGCCCCAGGGTCCCCTCGAGGGTCGTGTGAGGGTTTGCCTGGCCATGATCCCTTTGTGCTGGCCACCTTCCTTCTGAGATCTTACCAATCTCTGCCTTTTATCTGGGTGTGTGCTCAGGGCTCAATGCAGCTCCCAGGAAATCCTGGACAATTCATCTGACCTGGCCAAGAGAGCAAAATCCCTCTGTTTGTACAATGGTGTGATGATTGGGAGTCCCCCAGAGGGAAGGTGCTATGGAGGCAGGGAAAAATTGGATTTTTTAAGTGCTGGGGTTCCTAGCAGGGGGAGGAGGTCTGTGCATGGCTATGCCAGCCTGGGGAGTACAAAGTGGGTTCCCATATGGTCAGTTTTTAGGATTTCTCCTGTTTCAAATCTGCATAAATGGCCCACTCAAGGAGGCCAAACTATTAAAAACAGCTGACAACGAAAAAGGGGGAGGTGAACGCCAAGCAAGCAGCAAGTAAACTCTGTAACTGAGCTGACAGATGGCAAATTAATGTTGTCAAATAGAAAGAAGTACATAAAGCTAAGGAGCACTATGACCAGATTGCTTTCTTGCACATGAAGTCTTTAATCATATGGATATCCTTGCTATTTTTACTCTAATGAGATTGGGAAAGAAAAATAAGACTGAGGCATCAAATTTAAGATGAATTTGCTTTGAATCCACAAGAAATTGAAGCCCTTACAGAAACAAGGAGAATTATTTGCCAGGCAAAATTAGTGTCACAGATGAACTTGTTTGTGCTTCTGAATTTTGACATGTTTATTTTATTGGTAATATTGCTGCAGCCAAAGAGAGTAATAGCCAGGGTAGATAAGCAGGCAAAGGAAGTTGAGTGAAAAATGATGTTCATGGAGCTTTTTGCCCTCAGGCAAAGGCAAAAAAAGAACCCAGCCCACCAAAACTCTTCCCTCTCACTGGTAAAAGGGGAAAAATAGGAAAAAACCCATTTCCCTTGTAAGATACAACTTGATGAAACACCAACAAGCCAAGTCCACAAACACCAAATTATTATTTCCCCATTGGGGGGCTTATACTGAGAATACAAATTCGATTAGTTTCATGTATTTGTTTAATGGTAAGTGTGAGAATGTCTTTTAATCAAGAGGTTAATGTGGGCTCTGACAACTATTATGGTATTCACACCTCTGATTAAAGGGAGGATCGGCCGTGTTTGAGCAAGGAGCTTGGTAAACAAATACATCAATCATGGGAAAAGCTCCCCCAGAATGTGCATGGTCAGAGAGAGCCGCCAAGGCAGTTAAAAGGAAGCAATTTTCCACAGTGCTTGGAGGTAGGTAATATAAAATAATCCATAATTAAGTTTAATCATGGCTTATCAGGCCTTCCTAGGCCTGTGAGCATTGTGGCTAATGTTTAACATATTGCCTCAGCTCTCTGTTTCCTCTGATGCCATTTCACTGATACAGCAAGACCCTTTTATTTGCCAGTGGCAGATGTGACAATTGTGTCTGGAGGCCACATTCGTCACCAACACCACTTGGGATAGCTCAGCAAGTGCTGATATTGTGATCCTCTGCTGATAAAAGTTGGGTTTGTGCAGTGGAGCCAGTGGAACAATCCAATTTACAGAGAAGAGCCTGGCCCAGCTGTTGGAATGGTCAGATCCAAGCCCCTCAGTGTTCCCCAGAGGAGGCTCAGGGGAGACCACAGCACTTCCTACACCCACCTAAAGGAGGGGGCAGCCAGGGGGGGTCAGGCTCTGCTGGCAGGGAACAGGGACAGGAGGAGAGGGAACAGCCTCAGGCTGGGCCAGGGGAGGCTCAGGGTGGACAGCAGCAGGAATTTCCCCATGGAAAGGGTGCTCAGGCCTTGGCAGTGCTGCCCAGGGAGGTTTGGAGTGCCCATCCCTGGAGGTGTCCCAGGAAGGGCTGGAGGAGGCACTCAGGGCTCTGGGCTGGGGACGAGGTGGGGATGGGGCACAGCTTGGATTCTGTGCTGTGGGAGGTCTCTTCCAACCCTAATGACTCTGGGATTCTGGGATTTTTTTGATTTTATTGACTTAAGCTGGATGTTGCTTCAACCCTCTGTAAGGCCAGCAGGTCTTTTACTAGAAGGGAAGTTCCTTCTGCAGGTAAAGCTGCACTGACCCCTCTCTCCTTGCCTGCCTCGAGCAGGGAACAGCTGCTGGGGGCAGCCCTGGGGGGCACAGGGGCTCTCCAGCAAGGGACACAGAAGGTGACACACTCGGTGGTGGCCAAGGCTGTTTGCTAGACCTGAAGAAGTCTTCTGTCCCCATCCCCTGCAGCCCTGGCTTTTACAAAAGGGATTGATGTTGGCTGAGTGCAAAGACATCTTTTTTCCTCAAATGCCTTTCCTTCTTCAATTTGCACCTGCAGTGTGTAACATCTCAAGCAGTAACTCCAGCATCTCTGAGGCTTTTAGGAAATCAGATCAATGATGTATTACAATGATGCTCTTCAGGATAAACAGATGCAGGTAAGCAGAAATACAATCAGTCCAGTAAGCCATGCTACCAGGCTGAGGGCTGAGATCTCAGTCTGACCCTACCAAGGCTCATCTGAGTGGCCTCAGGCCATTGGGGCTTCTTAGGAATGTGGATTCCTTTTCCCAAAATGTTCAACTTCTTGTGTACCTCTAAAGGAGAATTTTGTGTGAGTAATCCCAGGACTGGGTGTGATTTAGAGGTATAGAATTCTTACTTCACTGTAATGCTGTAGATCTTTTTCTCTTGGTTTCTCAGCATCTAAGTAAAGCTGAGAAAAGTTTGCAGCCATTTTTTTTTTTCCCATTTCAGAAAGAAATCCAGTTTGGAACAAAGTGGGAACTCTTCATTAATCAAAATATGCCAATTAATACTGTCAAAAGAAATGTTCATATGTACTGAGATGACATTTACAGAATTTAATTTATTATCATTAAAATCAAAAAACACCATCCTGGAAAAAAGCAAAAGTTCACTGAAATGCAAAGTAGCTTAATTTTGATTAAAAATTTGGAGGAAATATTCTGTAGAGGGGCGCAGTCTGAAACGTCCTTGTCCTTTTGGTGGACTGAAGAAGGGGCTTTTCAGAGCTCCCCTTTTAACTGGCTGAGAGAATATCTGCTGGCTGTCCCTCAAGCCTGCCCTCCCAGCTTTATGTTTAAATGCTGACTCCCAGTTTTTAATCCAGTCCATCATATTTTCCTTTGAATTCGGAAACATCTGGACTTGGGCAGACCTCCCTTTGTGTTCTCTGTGG
This sequence comes from Erpornis zantholeuca, assembly GCA_013400515.1. Taxonomy (NCBI): domain Eukaryota; kingdom Metazoa; phylum Chordata; class Aves; order Passeriformes; family Timaliidae; genus Erpornis; species Erpornis zantholeuca. Next base: position 129,788 of record VZTN01018824.1, on the reverse strand, counting down.
CCCAGGCTGGGGGCTTTGTGAGCCAAGTGTGATTTGCAGCTCAAATCTGCAAGAGCCGAGGGTGCTCAGCATCCCCCGAGGGCTGTGAGTCCCCAGGGCACGTGGGGATTGACTCCTTCAGCACTGAGCTTCCACGGGAAAGTCCTGCCTTGGTCTGCGAGCAGAGGGAGAGCCAGGGCCCAGCTCAGGTCAGCTCCTGCTGATGCCTTAGGGTTTAACTTTTCTGTGTTCCCAGCCCTGCCCTGCCCAGTGTCACTCTGCAGTTCCCTGGAGCTCGTTCAGTGCTGTTCTCTCATGCTCACACACACACAACAAAGCCTCTCCAGCTCTCCAAGGACACCCAGACCCTCCTAGGCCCAACAACTGCAAACCACAATCTTGGGGACAGGGGGGCAAGCTTGGGCAAATTCCATCATTAGCTAAAGCTTTAATTGGTGAATTTATGCTGATATGCAAATGGAGCAAACCTATAAAGGTGTGAAGAACTTGTGAGCTGTTGTCCACCTTGGGATGCACTGAGGCAGAGCCTCCAGACCCCCAGGGTGTGACCTCTGAAGGCCTTTCCAACCAATCCCTCCTTTATTCCCTCATTCCTGTCTAGTCCCTGTTTCTAGGGAGCCATTTCAGGCATCACAGCTAATTCAGGCACCTCATTTTAAGCAAGTCCCAGGGCAGGTGTCTCATTTAAGCCTAAGTTATGTGAATCAAGGCTTGAGGCTTCTCAGGACAGGCCTGTTCTCCCTGCAGCTCCAGGGTCTGGGAAATGGGGCATGGATTTTCCTTTGGGCTTCAAAATTTGACCCTGGAAGGGAGGGCAGGCCCTGGCACAGGGTGCCCAGAGCAGCTGTGGCTGCCCCTGGATCCTTGGCAGTGCCCAAGGCCAGGCTGGACATTGGGGCTGGGAGCAGCCTGGGACAGTGGGAGGTGTCCCTGCCATGGCAGGGGTGGCACTGGGTGAGTTTTAAGGTCCCATCCCACCCAAACCATTCAGGGATTTTGTGATTCCACGACCCAGATAACAGCAGGGCATTTCCATGGAGCAGGATTGGTGCTGTCCATCGGCCATGCCCCAGGGGATTGGGGTTTGGGTGGGAAGGGCTGCAGGTAACCCTGTTATCCCAAATGCTGGGGGGGCTGCCAGCCATGCCCCCTCCCTCCTGAGCCTGGCAGGGATGGAGCTGTGCCCTCCTGGCAGAGCAGCCTGTGCTTCCCTGCTGGCTCTTCCAGAGCTGAGCATATTAAAAACCAGGTAATAAGTAAAGTGTTCACTGTTTCTCTGGCAAAAGGAAGAAAAGCTACAAACACCTACAATTGATTTTTGTTTTTTGAAGTGCTTGGATGGGAGCTGAAAGTCTATCACAAAGATGCTTCTTTGGCTTTGATTTGACACTAGATTTCAGTCGGTCCAATGGAATTTTAATGCTATGGCCAAATATAACATCAAATAATGAAAAACTTCAATGGTAAACATTAACACAAACAGGCATCGAGTATATTAAACATCTTTTAGAATGCAAGAGGCCAAATCTGCAAATTGGGAACAGGTCCCTGAGCTGGCACACTATAAAAGCAGGCTTCAGTTTGCCATCTCCAGGACCTGCCCATGGAACACAGGGAATATCTGAGCTCCACTCCATTACCTGTTTAGATTAAACTCTGTGTAGCATTGATTCAGTTATTTATTTTGGCTCCAAGGAAACGGTATTCAAACATGGGTGCCTAAACAGGGTGTCCATGGCCCAAACCTGCACTAGGGGCACCAAGTGCTCATTCTCTAAGCCTGGCCACTGAGGCCAACAGCTGAGCCCAAGCCTTGCAGGGCCAGTGTTGGAAATGGGGCCACATTTTACAATTTCAGGGGCTGCTGTGTGTGCTTAGGGTTTTCCAAAAATGCCAAATCTCCCAGGAGTGCAGGTGGGAGGGCTGAGAGCTGAACCAGGGACAGGGAGTGCCCCGGGAGCACAGCGTGGCTGCCCCAGGATGGGCCCTGTCCCTTGCCTGTGCTGGGCACCCTCCGTGGGGGACTCTGGCCACATCTCTAAGTTCTTTAAAACTTCAAAAATAAACGAAAAAATAAACCTGAAAACTGCCACAGCTCAGGTGCTGCCCACCTGAAATGGATTCATTTCTCTTTCACTGCCCAGGCTTTAAGGGGTTGCTGCCACACATTCAGGTTGCAGAGATTAATGGCTAAAAAAGCATCTGCTGGGGGCTCAGTTGTCCTGGTTTTGGGGACACTGAGTGGGTTTTGGTGACAAGGAGTCCAGTGCTGGAGACATACACTGGACTGAGGAGTGGTGCTCCTGCTTTTCCCAGTCAGTAATTAATAATGCAATAAATGCACCCCATAATAAGTCTGCCATTAAAATAATGTCTTAGCTCTAGAGGCAGTTCATGCATGAGCCCCCATAGCATGCAAAGGCACAGACATGAGCATTCCATCCTTCTGTTGGCAGCTGAGCTGGATCCCCAATGCCAGCTTCCAGCGGGGCTGCTTTCCCCACTTTGATTTTTAATTACTGATCACATGGAAGGATGGAGAGGAAAGGCCCGAGTTTTGTTTTTGTTTTCTTTTTGTTCCTCATTTAATAATTTAATTTGTATTCTGATCTTCAAATCCCAATAGCATCATGTGAAGTGGAGAAACTCGGCAGGGGAGGGGGGAGGAGGGATAGGGGAGGGAGCCAGGGCTTTCTATTTCCATATGGTGAGCCTCTCTTCCTCGCGATCACAGCTTGTCATCTGTCTTCTTTTAAACTTCAGATCCCCTGTAAAAATCTTCCCAGCAAAGAACAGGCCATGAATGTGACATAAAGGCAGTCCAAGTGAAGAGATTACCAGGGGTACTGGTGAAGCACAATTTCATTACAGGGTTTCTTTACACAGGAATATCGCAGTCCCCGGGAGCTGTGCGTGCCTGGAGCTGCACAGTGGCAGCAGGGTTATTAATATTCTGGGGAGATCAGCCTGTGCCTTCCCCTTTCCTCTACTTGGCAGACAAAATGATTTGTGTCTTCCTCATAAGCTGAGGTCAGATTAAATGACCACCTTGATTTACCTGGGTTTAGAACGGATCATGGCCAGCCAAGCCTCCAGCCTCGCTGCATCACCCTGCCAGGGACCCCTCAGTGTTAATATCCCACAGCTGAAGGAAGGAATTCTTTCTAGTTTGGAGGTTTTCTGTAAAGTAACAATAATGTCATCTCCTGATGTGCAGCCATGGGAGAACAGAAGAGATACTGCACCCGGGTTTTTGTGCCCCAAACGCTGCTCACGTGCAATGCTTCTGAGCATCTCTGTTAATTGAGTTATTGCAGGCAAACCGTGCTTCAAGGATGAAGTGAGTGGTTTATAATCTACTAACCAAATCTGCAAGGAGCCCTGCAGCTGATCTCCCCGTGTGCCTCGCGGTGCTGTGGGTGTGTGGGGACAGCACTCACAACAGCCCATTTGTCCTGAAAATGCTGGACGCCATTAAAACATAATGATTTCTGCAGAAATCCCTCCTTCCCTCCCGTGCTCTGCTCCTGCAGCAATGGTTTGTACTGGTGATGGAGCAGGAGTGCCACGGGCTGGGTCTGGCAGCGGGAGGGGAGCTGGGGAGCAGCAAAGGGGGTGCTCAGAGACCCTCCCCAGCCATGAGCTGGGCTGCCAGAGCCCTTCAGACCATGCCCCAACCAGTGCCTGGGCATGGTGGGCATGGGGTCAGCAAGGAGGGAAATCCTTCATTGAAATGGAGATGCACTGAATGGGAATTTCGGGCTTGGGTCAAGGCATGTTTCCCATTTTAACTTCGCAATCAGCTGCTGGAAGTCCCTGCATCCTGACGGGGCCAGAGCATGTCCCTGTGCTCACAGGAGCTCCATACCAGAGGCATCCTTTCTGTCTTTCCCATCCCAGAGATGCTGCAGAGCAGATCCAGAGGTGGAAGGAGCACTGCAGTGGAGCAGCCTTGGTGCCCAGCCCGGTGGGGACTTGGCTGGAGGGGGCTCAGTCCCTGCAGGCATGGAGGTGTGGGGACAAAAGCTCCTGCTGGGAGCTCCAGCTGTGCAGCCCTCACCTCCCAGTGCCCCTGCCCCTCCATTCCCAGTGCCCCTGCCCCCCAGCCCTCTCTGGGACACTCGGCAGGTGCCTCTTTTCCCCTCCCTTCCCACCTGTGCAGGTGCAGATGGAGATGTGGGGCCACCCCTCTGCTGTCCCTGCTGCAGACAGACGCAGGTCAGGGCCCTCCTAGGAGCCCCCCTGGCCCTGCAGGAGCTCTTGCAGGGCCCAGAGTGCCCAGCTGGCCCAGCCCGAGGGCAGCGTGGGCTGTGCCAGGGTTTCCCCACGTTCCTGCTCTGTTCCGATGAAACATTATACAGAAAGATACAGGCAAAGCATTATGCTCACAGCCTTTGCCAACGAGTTATGTTTTAATGTAATTTAACTGTAATCTCAGAGTGTTTTTGTTAGCTATAATTAGTAAAATATGTCTGTTTTCTGTGTTCCTTGAAGACGTCTGAACTCCTGCCAGTTCCCTATAGTTTTCCTGACATGCAGTGTAACAAGCAGACCACCAAAATGTATTTACCAATAACTGTTTATTTACATTCCATGAAATCTAATAACATTTGCTGCCTTCATTCGGGATAAATGCTGGCCAAAGTGTAAAGCATAAGAAAATAAACACTGCCTTACTCTCTAACCCAGTCCACGGAATATTTTATTTTTGCTCAATTTGCCCTGCCTGTTAGCATTTTGGCATTCTGCTGCTTGGAAGTTGAAAAAAAATGAAAAAAAGGTTGAAAAAGTTCTGTAATGTATCTTCCTGTTCAGTCCAAAACCTTGCAGGGATTTCCTGGACATTTTATTTTTCATTTTAAAGTCTGCACGAGGCTGGTATTTCATTTCTTTGTTTTCGGCTCTCGCAAGCGTTTGAAACCATCTTGCAGAGAAATCATCCCTGGCACTGGACAGCAGCGATGGTTGGTGTTGCACCAGTGCCAGTGTAAAGCACTGCTCCTTCTCCCACAGCCATGGCTCTGCTGGTGTAACAATAACCAGAGGTAGGCCTGGATCTTGTTACTGACCAAATCTGCTCCAGCCCCAGAAAGTGTAACTGAGGGCAGAAGTGTCATCTCCAATCTCGAACAGGTTCCTCTCCTCCTGGATCTGGTTTTGTTTATCTGAGTCCAGGCTTGCTCCAAGCCCAGCAAGCTCAGATGGAGCAGGGAGGAGAGGTCACATCCAGCAGCTGTGGGTGGCATCCACAGCTGGCAAAGCCTGAGGTAAGCCTGGCCTGTCAGCCACACGTGGTCCTGGCCCAGCTGGGGAGGGGACTGCGGTGAGCCTGGCTCTGGAGCTGAGCCTGGCTCTGGAGATGAGCCTAGCTCTGGAGTTGAACCTGGCTCTGGAGCTGAGCCTGGCTCTGGAGGGTGAGCCTAGCTCTGGAGCTGAGCCTGAGCCTGGCTCTGGAGCAGGGATGGCTCTGGAGCAGGGATGGCTCTGGAGCTGAGCCTGGCTCTGGAGATGAGCCTAGCTCTGGAGTTGAACCTGGCTCTGGAGCAGAGATGGCTCTGGAGCTGAGCCTGGCTCTGGAGCAGGGATGGCTCTGGAGCACAGATGCTTTCAGATGCTTTCAGTTAAGGAGCTTCACACACTGAACATTAACAAATTTAACCTCAAATTAACAGATTTCTCCAGGAAATTCGTCTGAGGCAGAGATCATAGGACACCTCAGCTCCATGTTTCCAAACTGCCTTGAGCTCCCTTGTTTCTGTACTCACTTCAGCTGAAGGTCAGACTTTCCCTGCCTTCAAATGAGAGCAAAGTTTCAATGATTTTGTGGGGCTTGCTTGAAAAATGTCAGGCTCAAAGGCAATAAAAGTGAAACTCAAAATCCAGTCTGAGAAAAAGCAGCTGCTGGTGTGGGATGAGGATGCCCTGTTAGCATCTCCCTCTGAACTCAGCAGTGGTGGCACAGATCTTCTTTCCTGCCCAGCTGCCCATCTACCCAGGCTGCTGGCAGATCTCGAGTGTAGGTCCTTCAGGACAATAATAATAATAAAAAGAACACTGAAAATTACAGTTTCTCCCATAGAATTCTGTGATTCTAGACCCATTTTTCTTTTCTTTCATTGCCTTTCTGGGTTCCTGTAATTTTCTAGCTGCAGTGTTCCCACGTGCGAGGCTTGCACCAGTACTGCTGAGATGGGTGGGGAGGGGAGGAAGGAGAGGGGCCCAAAATGCATTTAAAAGCTCCAGGAAGATTTCTCTGCTGCTGACCACACTCAACAGACAACACACCAGAGCAGTCCCTTGGCCTTCTGGCAGGATGCTCAGGAAATTGAGCTGTAAATAACCCCATAAACTCTTTACTGCCCAAATTATGTTTCCAAAAGCAAAGAGCTCTCAAGCAAGTGTGTGAAGATGCAGAACCATGTGCTGGGTGTGGAGGGGACACCAGGGCTGGGTGTGCATGCTGGGCTGCTCCTGCCCCTCCAGGGCTGCTCCTGCCCCTCCAGTGCCTCCCAGTCAGCCCAGTGCTCTCTCAGCAGCTGCTCTGCTGGGACATGTGGTGCTCCATGGAGCCCTGTCCTGCTGGGTTCCAGAGGGATGGTCCTGAGCATTTAGCTCTGCTATAAACCAGCCTGGGCAAGCAAGAGGCCAAGAGGACTTTCTGGAGATAATTATAAATACTGGGAAGTGGAAAAAAAAAAAAAAAGAAAAAGAAAAAGAAAATTGGGAGGTGATGACAGAAGGAAAAGCAGAGGAAAGTGCTTCCACCCCAAGTTTACAACCAAGATGCCCTGAGGTAGTTGCTGGACTCAGGGAAGATGTGACTTGGGAATGGGAGAGGAAATCACCTAAGGACTTCTGAACCACAGGAAAAATTTGGGAAACAATGACTAAAAATAACAAACAGACCAAGCAAAACCAAAATCCCTTTGTAGAAGGGAGATTCCTTCACCACATGAATGTGACCGAGCACAACCCCCGAGCCATTAGTCATCAAGTGCTTTATTGCACATTCTGCTTCCTTCTCATTTCAGCTGGAAATTTCTCTATTTTCTGTCTGTAAAAGTGACAACAGATACCCAGTGTGACAATCTGGGCTCTTGGACAGCTGTGGGAGAAAAGAGCCAAGCCAGGCTGAGAGAGTTTGGGTTGTTCAGCCTGGAGAGGAGAAGGTTCCAGTTAAGGAGCTTCTCCAAGGAGAGCTCAGAGCTCCTTGCAGGGCCCAGAGGAGCTCCAGGAGAGCTGGAGAGGGACTGGGGACAAGGGATGGAGGGACAGGACACAGGGAATGGCTTCCCAGTGCCAGAGGGCAGGGCTGGATGGGATATTGGGCAGGAATTGTTCCCTGGGAGGGAGGGCAGGCCCTGGCACAGGGTGCCCAGAGCAGCTGTGGCTGCCCCTGGATCCCTGGCAGTGCCCAAGGCCAGGCTGGACATTGGGGCTGGGAGCAGCCTGGGACAGGGGGAGGTGTCCCTGGGACACTGGGAGGTGTCCCTGTCCCTGGGGCTGGAACAAGGTGATTTTTAAGCTCCCTTCCAACCCTTACCATTCAATAAAACTGCAACAGGGCAAAAATTATAAATAAAGCAGGCCAAGAACATCGAGTTGTTTTAATTGATTGGAACTTGTCAGCATGGACTGGTCTCTTTTTCCCATTTGAAATTGGGGTTCTCCATGAAAGGGTGTGGAGGGTGTGGGACTGGATGGGCTTGAAAGCTCACCTGGCTGAGAGTCCCTCTGCCCCCAGCTGAGCCTTGGCTCAGTCCCTTTGTCAAATGCTCAGCAGAGGAGGTGGAAAAAGTAGGCCAGGCTCTGCTGACAAATACACCTCTTACATGTGGCCAGCTCCAATGGAACTGGGCAGGAATCAGAATTAGAAGCTGGGCAAAGGAGCTCAGAACCTGCTTGAACTCTCAAAGGGACCTGAGTCCAGCTGTAGCTACTGACTGGCCATGTGTAAAACACTTCAGGAATCAAGCACAAGAGGCCTGTGTGTTCTTAGAGAGAAAAAGGCAGCGAGGGCAGGGGGGGAGAGCAGCCACCTTCACACAGACACAGCCCGGGACCCTCCCTGGCTGCACCCCTCCTTCCCACCCTCCAGCCATTTTTTGTGATTTATTTCACAATCAAAAGCTGCTCTGCAAGGAAAAAATAAAACGACAGCCCAAAAATCTTCCTGACTCCTCCAGGCAGGACCCAGCGGAGTTTGGATGCAAACACACAGAAGGCAGCAGCAGCAGCAGGGAGCAGGAGCAGCTGCAGGGGCAGTGTCTCTGGGATGTCAACTCAGCCCTGACCAAAGCAGCTTCTTTTTTTTTCCTTATTTTTATCTTTTCTTCCTTTTTTTTTCCCCACTTTTTTCTTTTTTTCTTTATTTTTTTTTTTTTTAAGCACCCTGACAATTAGTGGTAAAAAGGTCACTAGTAAAAATGAGTTTTGTGGTTTTGCAACTTTGCATTAAAAAAACCACCACGCTTCTGGCACGGCGTGCTGGGGCTGGCAGCCTTTCCCCAGGCAGGACTGAATAAGCACAGGGCCTGAAAAGCCCATTCACGTTAGGGCCAGGCTCCTCCTGCCTTAGCAGGTGATTTGGGAGCTCGTGTGGCACCTGCCTGCAGCAAGGCTGCCTGCAGGACTGAAAAAAAAGCAAGGGTTTAATGTTCCCTGGTCCCAGCTTCTCACTCTCCGTGAGCCCTGCAATATATCATTTGCAATTAAAAAATAATGAAATCAAATCGTGAGATCATTTCAAAGTCAGTGACCCTAGTGTTTAACAGGCTGTGAATGTTTTGAGAAAGGCTGAGGTGATAGAAATATTTTATTCCATATTCTTTATCCTTCAGAGACCTCAGAGTAATAGACAATTAAGTTGAATTCAAACTAACTGTGGATACTACAAATTCTCCTTTATTGGGTGTCCAATACATTGCTTTTTTTCTTTGCTCTCTTACAGAACTGGGACCAGGCTTGAGGTGTTATCAGAGGTGATGAAAGCAACTAAACATCACAGTTCCACTGAAGGTTTTGCAATGAGAAATCATATCAAATACAGCCTGGGAGGGATCTGAGGCTCTGTCTTGAGGACTTCTGGCATTTTTCAAGCAGGACATCTGGGGCCAGGTGCCTTATTAACACCTTTGGGGCTTGTCCGAAGCTCCAGTGAGCCTCATGGAAGCAGCAGCAAGTTGTTGTATGAACTTCCCAGATGAATTTCTCATGGGTTCTGTCCTCCTCTCAGTCCCACCACAGTTTCCTCTCATCCCAGTGACACAACCCAGCTGCCTCCCTGTGTGGAAGAGCCTTGAGTGCAGTGGCATTAATGAGGGTTCTCAGTAGGATATTTTTACCTTAGAATTACAAGTGTCGATGACCAGCCCCATCCATCTTGTGGCTGGCTCTGCTCTAGCAGTGAAGTGATGTTTTCTGAAGTTGTTACAGAGTTGTAATCCATTTTCCTCCTAATGGGCAAAATGACTTTGGCAATGTTTGGGTGGAACTCCAGCCACACTGGAAAAGAACAGAACCAGCATTTCTTTCCTTTAACAAGCTAAGATTTCATTTCTGCCTTTCAAAGAAGCTCATGATGGGATCCATAGGAAAACAATCCACACAGGCCAAATCCTGCTGGGTCTGGATTTGCTGGTGAAGATGTGCTGCAGAGCACAGAGCTGGGTCCAAGGACACAGCTTCCAGCTTTTACACCCAGCAGTTCCAGCGCTGCAGTGCTGGGGTGGATTTGGGAAGGAGAGCACAAGGGACAATGCTGTCACAAACAGCAAAAAGTAGTAGACAACACCTGCAGAACACTCAGAGGTCACTCAGAAAGCAGCAGGAGGAGAAGAGCTCTGGGGCAGTGCCAATGACAGAGCACACCAAGGGGCTGAAATAAAAGGAGGGTGGAGATGAAAAGCCAGCCCCGGGACCAGGATCCCCAAAGTATCTGTATTTCCATGAGCTGGGGAGTTTCTCATTTTCACTGGGGATTTCTCTCAATATATAAAGCCCAACTTGTCTCCATCTCTTGGCCAAAAGGCCTGAGCAAGCCCAAGTTCTGTCTGTGCCTGACCCAAGGGAGCACCCGGGGTGTGTGTGCTGTCAGCTGCAGCCAGCCTGGGGGACACCCTGGCCCAGGACAGCCCAGGGTGGGCTGGAAATAACCTCAAACACACGTCCAGGTTGGGCTGGGGATAACCTGAAGCACACATCCAGGCTGGGCTGGAGATAACCTGAAGCACACACTCAGGTTGGGCTGGGGATAACCTGAAGCACACACTCAGGTTGGGCTGGAGATAATTCAGATTACCTGAAGCACACGCTCAGGATCACAACACTGGGATTTGAATTCATGCCAACAGCTGGGCTGTGGTACTTCAGTGTCCTCCTTCAGCACCACAGGCTGATGCTGACAGCCCAGTTTGAGGAGTCTGACTGAAGCTTGTCCAAGGGAACGACTGTGGGGCTGTGGCTGGAACACAAAGCTTGGCTTGGCCATTTCACCTCATTTCCCATCGGCTCAGGGGAAAGGCTCGTGGTGTAGAGTTCAGGGATCAGCACAGGAAAAAGGGGAAATGGATCTGTTTTCTCTCTGGATGATGCTCCCCAGGGACGAGCAGAGTCCCTCCAGAAGCCTCAGGCCGCACCCAGCCTGTGCTACAGCAGCAGCTGAGGGGAATGGGGAGTTCCTGAAAGCAGTGACACTTGCCCTTGCTACTGTAACTGTGGCAGGGTTTAGGGCCGTGTTTTGGAGGCTTTCGTGGAGCTGTGGTCCATCTGCACGGAAGCACACCAGGGCTGGAGGGGGCTGCTGCCAGGGAGGGAGGGGAGCTCCCAGGGCCGGCCCTGCCGCTCCCAGGCTCGGCTGCTTTCGAGATGCACGGTGCTCTTCTTTCATCTCTTGGATTCAAATCCACCATAATAAATAAAATTCTTCCTGTCTGAAAGATACATTAATTTTGGTGGTCTCAAAAGTAATGAAAATAAATACTCGACTTGGCATGGGAGCCCGACTGGAGCGAGGAGCAGAATGTGTGTACTTGGAGCTGTTTTTACAAGAACATAAGCTGTGGAAAAAGCTTGGCTTTTCGCTCACAGGCTCTCTACATCTGAAGAGAAATGGAGAGACTTGAGAAGTTCAATCAAACAGACAGAAACACTGTCAAATAGGAGTTTTCTATCTCGGTTTAAATGCTTTGAGAAGTGCACATCAAGGCATTGCAGGGGAGGCACTGTCTGAAGGCAGAGGGATGCTCAGGCCAGCCCTGGCACAGCACTGCCTCTGCCAATGGAGAGGTGGCAGGGCTGGCCTGCATCATTTCAGGCCTTTTAAAAACACAAGGGGAAATTGCAACAAAACCAAGGTTTAGTTAAATTAAAACCATTGAATACCTTAATTAATAGAAACCTCAAACAATGATCCACTGTGGCTGTGGTTGGAGGAGCCTGCTCCTGGTGCCCTAGGGGTGAGTTGGTGTGTGCTGGTCAAGTTAATGATCTCAGCTCTAAACACTGCTGGATGCAGCATCCTCTGCTCACGGGGCAGCAGTGGGAAGGGCTGGCAGAGCAGGCAGTGGCACCCTGGCAGAGTGAGATGTGCTCATGGCCAGGGTTGGACCTGATCCTTCTCCTCCCCACCACGTGGCCCTGGTCTTGCCCGGCACCAGCAGGGGAGTCCTGGGCTCTGGGGGCTGCTCTGGGCACCGGGCAGAGGGACAGTGTCCATTGCTCTTTGGCTGCTGTTTCTGGCTCCCCACGGGTGTGTCTGGGCTGCCTGGGCTGGCTGTGTTCACACACATGTGCACACACACACACACACACATGTACACATGGAATCCCTGGATCACAGAGTCATGAGGGCTGGAAAAGCTCTCCCAGCCCATGGAGTCCAAGCTGTGTCCCATCCCCACCTTGTCCCCAGCCCTGTGTGCCACCTCCCGGGATGGGCACTCCAAACCTCCCTGGGCAGCACTGCCAAGGCCTGAGCACCCTTTCCATGGGGAAATTCCTGCTGCTGTCCACCCTGAGCCTCCCCTGGCACATGCCCATACACAAACACACACAGACCCCTCTTGCTCCTGCCCTTGCCATGCCCCACTGAGGGCAGGGCAGGATGTGCCTGGACACCCAAACCTCCCTCCTGCAGCTGCAGTCTGGATCATGGTGTCACTCCCTGCAGCAGTCGAGGCTGCCGAGGCTGCCAGTGCAACCACTGACACATCTGACCCCAGCAAGGGTGGCACTGGCACAGGGGTGACACTGGCACAGGGGGGTGGCACTGG
>VZTN01018824.1:69132-112042 GCA_013400515.1 Erpornis zantholeuca | reverse complement strand
CAGGGTGCCCCTGGTTTGTGCAGCGTGCCCCTGGTTCGTGCAGGGTGCCCCTGGTTCATTCAGGGTGCCCCTGGCTTGTGCAGGGTGCCCCTGGTTCGTGCAGGGTGCCTCTGGTTCATGCAGGGTGCCCCTGGTTCATGCAGGGTGCCCCTGGTTCGTGCAGGGCACAGGGAAGGCAATAATGAACATCCCAACACTGCCTGCCCTCGGAGAGCTCCCAAGCATGGAGGAGCTGTTCTGCATTTGCTATTTCCTGCTGCTCAGGGCTGCCTCGCTGACCCCTCTCCTGGTAAATGAAACACCTCTGGCAGCGCAGTGAGTTTGATTAAAACCCAGAAAATATAGGAGGTAAGACGTTTTCAATAATGCTCCCAAACCGTGCCTGATCCGATGGCCCAGAACGCTGCGGAGTCAGGGAAGTGATCGCAGAAGAGATGTGCACTCTCCTCCTTGGCTTGCAGTGAAATCACCTCTGGAATGAATCTCAATTGTTTTTCTTAATCTTTCTCCTTTTTTTTTCTTTTTTTTGTTTTAAACAAAAGTTCTATATGGTTTTCTCTGCCGGTGTCTCCTGGGGGTTTGTGTTTTCTCTGCTCTTTAGCAGTGAATCACAGTATCTTACATTTATATGGTACCCAGAGGAACCCCAAGCATGCACAAATTATAAGCCAAATTTTGCTCTTGGAAGCATGAGCTCAGCTCATACCAAAGTTAATGGGAGGTGAGCACAAACATCTAAAGGGAAGAATTTGCCCTTTCAGACAAAGAGGAATCGTTTCACCCACCGCTGAAGTGCAGCTGCCTGTGAGGCAAAACATGGCAAATGGTTAAAGGTTCAGACCTTGGAGGTGCTGATCTCTATCAGCTCTTGAAGACAACGAGACCTAAGGATAGTCAACACCCCAGCAGGGTGCTGAGCTGGGTTTCAGTTGTCTCGAGGCACTGTCCCATCAATACACAACTTTCTTGGCTTTTATGGGCTAAAAATTAAAGGGCTCTTAAAATTAACTTTCTTTGTTTCTATTTTGAACCGACTTGGACTTTTCAACTTGAAACATTTCATTTAGGGGCTTTTTAAGGCCAAGATCTGCAGACTGGGAAGCCTGAGCAGAGCCCTTGGGCGCTGGTGCAGAAACCACCACGGCAGGAAGCTGAGCTTGTTCTGTTTGCAGCTCCGATGGCAGAGTTATTTGTGCATTCAGGAATTATACATCAATTTGTTTTTCTTGCTCTGAAGAGCCCTCGGGTGTTCACTGGAGAGGGTGTTCCAGTTCCCTTCACTGGCACAAGCCAGGCTGTGGGGTTGGGTGGCAGTGGCCTGTGGCACATCCAGCTGCCTGAAGTACTCCCTGACCTTCCTCCATCGCCTGATGGCCCTGACGAGTCCTGAGACACATCATGGGTTTAAATCCAGAGTCCTGCACACCAAATAGCGAAGAAGAAACTCCCTTCCCATGCTCTTGTTTTCCTTTGGTTTTGCTAGCAATGGCTGAATTTCCAACTGCTCTGCCTGAGCTCTTTTTTGGATAGCCCACCCCCAAGATGCAATCCAGATGCGTAGCCAAGTGCCTTAAACCTCTGAACTGAACAAACTGAGTTATATAAAATCTTCTGAGTTTGCAAAATTGGGTTGGGAGTCTCGGGAACGCAGGCGTGCTTAGGGGATTTCCAGCGCTTCCTCCTCCTCCTCCTCCTCCTCAGGCTGGCAGCACCACAGAGCAGCCTCTTCCCGTGGCGTCCTGGCCCTCGGGGGCTCCATCCCAGCCAGAACAGTCATTTGCAAAGGTGCCCAAAGTTTAAAAAAAAAAAAAATATGGAGAAAAAAATGTTATTTGGCCTCCTCAGAGCACAGAAGGCTTCTTTGAAGCATGGGACAAAGTGATGGCTTATCACCCAGGCAGGTTCTGCTGCCCCCAGCTCCTGGGGTGGTGGTTCCATCACAGACCTCTGTGGAGAGCCAAGCACTGCAGCGACCTCAAAGTGAGTGCAAAAGGCTTTTTTTCCTTCCTGATTCACTACTGGATGGGCTTTAACCAAAAGCTAAGAGCCATATTGAGGGAAAGTTGGAATAAGGAGCCAGGACCAACTCTCACTAAAGTTCTTCCGCTCTTCATTAGTGTAATTAACACCCTGAATGCAGACCTAGGCTTCGGGAGCACCTGAGGGAAGCCTGGAGGTTTCCATTCATGGCCATTGGAGCACCCAGTGGCACTTGCTGGGACAGCTTTGCACTTCGCTCAATGCAAATGTAGCTTCACCCCCATTTCCAGAGGAACTCTGCCTCTCTCCAAACTCACTGCTGTACTCCAAAACTCAGAATAAACCAGGAACCGGATTACCTAATAAATAAAAACAAAGGAGCCGCATCCACTCCCCATGGCCCTGCCTGGGCTCTGGGAGCACAAAACCCCCGCCCATGTTTGGAGGGGAGAGGTTCGAACCCAAGAGCTCTAACCTTCAGTGTCGAGGACGTGCCGGCAGTGCCTGGCCGGGCTCAGGAGCGCTGCCAAAGCAGTGAGAATCCATAGGAACTCCTTTCCTGGGCTCCTGGGGCCGGGATGGGCAGCGTGGCACTCGGGGCACATGAGCCGCGCCTCGCTGAGCTGCGATAGCTCCATCACCGCCACCATCCCCATCTCCTGCCTCTCGAGTGGCTCTTCCAAAGGCTCTTCCAAAGGCTGGGGAGGGCTCGCAGGCCCAGGGGCAGCGCTGGGGTTCGCAGGTGCCCTCTGGGGATGCGGAGGTTTGCGGATCCAGCCCCGGCTCCGCCCGGGTCCGCCCGGGTCCGCCCGGGTCCAGCAGCGTGCGGCACAAAGAGCCGGGCTGGGGATGGAGCGAGGAAAGGCAATCCTGGCCCGAATCATGGGGGATGGGGTGGGGAGGGGACGGGAGGGGGAGCGAATGACCTCGGAGTGACTCCGCGAACCCTAATGTCTATTTATCGCTGTCATTCTCGCTCTTTAGGCTTCCAAATGCAATGAACCAGTTTCCCTGAGATCATGTTTTAAATATACTGCCCCGGGGCTACTCTTTAAAATTCAAAACATTGGAGGACACACAGGGAGGGCGTTTCGAATCCTTTCTGACAAGCAGAAATTCTCCTTGACAAGCCGCAAGGTGAGCGCGGGGAGCCCCAGCCCCACACACACACAGCAGCGGAGCGAGACCGCAGAAACGCAGTGCCTTGAGAGACACTGCCCTGTGGGACACTGCCCTGTGAGACACTGCCCTGTGGGACACTGCCCTGTGGGACACTGCCCTGTGGGACACTGCCTTGTGGGACACTGCCCTGTGGGACACTGCCCTGTGGGACACACACTGCCCTGTGGGACACACACTGCCCTGTGGGACACTGCCCTGTGGGACACTGCCCTGTGGGACACACCCTGCCCTGTGAGACACTGCCCTGTGGGACACACACTGCCCTGTGGGACACACACTGCCCTGTGGGACACTGCCCTGTGGGACACACACTGCCCTGTGAGACACTGCCCTGTGGGACACACACTGCCCTGTGGGACACTGCCCTGTGGGACACACACTGCCCTGTGAGACACTGCCCTGTGGGACACACACTGCCCTGTGGGACACTGCCCTGTGGGACACTGCCCTGTGAGACACTGCCTTGTGGGACACACACTGCCCTGTGGGACACACACTGCCCTGTGGGACACACACTGCCTTGTGGGACACTGCCTTTCCATCTGCGCAATTTGCCAGCAAACCCGAACCACGCTGCCCAAGGTTCCCAGGTTGGATAACTCCTCTGGTGGGTGGGAGGTGGCAGGGGAGCTCCAGCAGCCGCACCCGGAGAGACACAGAGCGAGGCAGGGAAGGGCTCAGCAGATGGACACTGCCCCTTCCCAGCTCCCTGCCTGTCCGGTCTCTCAGATCCCAGGGATGCTGAGCTGTGCCCTCCCATCAGAGCCCTGTGGCCGTGTCCCTCCCCGTTCGGGGCCAAGGCAAACTGGCTCAGTTGGAAGCTGTGATTTCAGAGCTCAGTCGAAGCTCTGCGTTTCTGCCAGCAGCCATCCCAGTGGACGGACCATATACCTTTATGTGCTGCTCACTTGCCCTCTAAAAGGGAGAAAATAACTTCTAAAAAAAAAAAAGCTGTCAGGAGTTATATTACCTGCAACAGCTGAATTTAATTAGTACAGCAATCACAACAAATATTTAAAAGGTCTAAAAAGCTGTGAAGGGAAATTTTCTTTCCTAGCAGAGACCTGTGCCTCGCGTGCTCCGTGCAGGACAGAGCTGCCATGAGTGACTCATGCTGGAGACACTTCACACAGCTCTGGGTTTTTGCAATCATGGCATGAGCTGGAGGATGGAGACAGGACACGGAGATTTTTGGTACAAATCCGAATTTCCTCATCCTGTAGCCTACCCTTTCCAACCAGTGGCCCATCCTGGACATGCTGTGGGTGCTCTGTGTGCTCCAGTCACTGCAATCCCTCCCTCAGCTCTTCCTCTGACAAAACCTAAAGAAAACCAGCAGCAATAAGCAGAGGGTGGAAGTTTTGCTGCTCAGGGCCCAAGAGCAGTGCAGCAGCCACCAGGGAGATGCCAGTCAGGACAGGGGCAGCTGGGTCACCTCTGCCCCAGCACTGGGCTTCACACAGGGCAGGGGGAGACACTTGGTGTCCCTGTCCCAGCACATAGCCTGGATCAGGCACAAAACAAAGATGTTTGGCCAGCTGGGTCACACCAATGCCTTTATCCTTACCAGGTTGCCACTGTGAGTGTATTTACTGGAGCCTGAAGGATCAAGGATAACGACTTCCTCCGAGGGATGGGCACAGAAGGCAACAGCCTTGGCATGCCTTAAAAACCTCATGGTAGGAAAGTATTCCTGGTGGAGAAAGGGTCCCACAGCCCTGGAACTCAGGTGATGTGGCACTGTTCCCAAATGTGAACTTGGAGAATCCAAAGAGTTCATTTGTGGCGCCAGAACAGTTTTGTAGCCCCAAAGTAGCCCAAAGCCTTATTCAGCCCACGAGGGGACTCCTCTTCACGTGAGCTTGCTTCTGTGTCCATGGTCACTGGAAAGGGCCAACAATTGTGGCCATCCTGGCTGGTGCTGGGAGCCCAGAGCAGCCCTGGCAGGGTCCTTGCATCCACAGGTACTTTCTCCTTCCCTGAAAAGCCACAGAGCACCTTGTGCTAAATCATAAGGAGGATCAGGCATCCCAGGGGTTAGGGAGAGGTGCTCCTGTGTGAGGAGTATCAGACAAGCCTGGTTCATCACTCGCTCCCTGCACCCTCCCAGCTCTGTGGAAACCCTGGCAGGAGCTGCTGGCAGAGCAGGGAGGCTGCAGCAGGGTGAGATGTTGGTGCAGGCAGCAGCTCTAGAAAGAGCTGGGCTGAGCCTCAGCAGTGACAGGTGAGCTCTGCATGCCCTCTCAGAGCAGAGATGGAAACACAGCACACGAGAGAAAGGCCAAACACAAAGGCCCCAGCAAGGAGCAGGGATATTTACTGGCCTGAGGATGACAAAAATGAAAATAGCTGCACGTCTGAGAACCAGGAGAAATAAAGAGTGTGAGTGCTGAAGGCAGCGCAGCAGCCTGGGAGTGTCTGGTGTTGCTCACACACCTCTTCCAGCGAGCACAATGTCCATGGACAGCATCTCCTGCTCGGCACTGAGCTCTGCCAGGTCCCTGTGGCACCAGGGGCAGGGGTGGCTGTGCTCCTGCCTGGCCTGTCCTGCTGGGATGGATTCCTCCCCAGGGCTGTGCTCCCAGGGCCTCCTCTGGGCAGCCAGAGAAGTTTTGTTTGTTCTCCTTGGGACAGGGTGAGGCCTCGAGGAACTGAGATCCCCCGAGAGAGGGAGGAGTGTAGTTTGCAGCTCCAGGCCAGCTCCCCTGCCAGGGAGTCCCTGGGAAGGCACCTGACCCTGCCATGCCTTGGTACAATTCCTCTGCTTATCCCCAGGTTTCGATGCCTCTTGTGGAACTCGAGGGAAGGACAGGAGAGACAAAACCTGCCCAGCCAGGGCTGGCAGAGCAGCAGAAAGCTGAATGCAGCCCCAGAATCTGCCCAGGGACCCCTTGGTCACATGTGTCTGTTCCATCACCACACAAACTCGCTGCCTGCCCTCTGCCAACATCCTTCTGAGGGGGAGAGGGAAAAACGCCTGGAGCCAAGCACAAAGCCTGGAGCACTCATTCTCCTGGGGGAATAGCATCAGCCCTCTGCCAGGCCAGGCTGGTCAAGGCCACAGGGCTTTTTCACAGAAGGTCCTGGAGGGGCAGAGAGATCTAAAGCTCTCCCTGAGTCCAGGCAGGGCTGAATCTCCTGCCCACAGGTACAATGGCAAGTCCTAAATTTGCCCTTTGCACATCCCCAGTGCCTTTCCCTTCATGAATTTGAGGTTTTTCTGCACAGAGAAGAGACAAAACAGACTCTGAGTTCATCCAGCTAGACTTGACCCCTTGAGAGCAAAAGAAAATGCACTTTGAGCTCTGAGCCCCCAGAAGTCACTTTCTGGGCAGGGTGCCCCTGTGCCACGTGGCACACGCAGGGCTCCAGTGGTGCCACACTGCATGTGCAGGAGAAGAGGCATTTCCCTGCCATGGGGGTGATGGAGGGCTGGGAACTCCCTGAGGGACAGCTGGGACAAGGACCTGGTGGTCCAAACCCACCCCAGGATGAGAGTCGGGGTCACCTGCAGAAATGGAAGGGACAGGAGCTCTTTTCTGCCCTCTTGTTCTATTTTGAGGACAACATATGACACAATATGTGATTTAATGTGCTTTACATAGCAAAAAATGGAGGGAGGGTAATAGAGTCATCTGTCTGGGGAGGAATTCTGCTAAAAAAGGAACCAGAGTGGGGCAAAAGAACTACAGAAATAGTTAACTTAAACACAACAGTTTGGTGCAGCTTGGCTCTGCTCATAGCCAGCACATGGGAACTCTGGGCAAAACCATATTGCACTAGTTACAGGCTCATCTTGGAGACTTAGAGATGGAAAAGGCTTATTAGGTCATTGAGTCCATCCCACCTGCCAGTGAAGGATTGTTCCCTGCAGAATTTCCTCTATTGCTTTGTTCAGTCCAATTTTAAATGATCCAAGCGATGTGGTCTCAGTGACTTCCTTGGGGAGACTCTTGCACAGATATATTTTGTTTGACTCAATCCTTTAAATGGTTAACCCTTTTCTTTCCCGGTTTTTCTTGCATTTTTCATTCTGTGTTTCCACTCTCTGAAACATGAAAAGTTTCATTTTATGTGTCCCTTGTCCTGTACTTCCACGGCTGTGGCCGTGCACCCACTGCTGCCTGCTCTGAAACACAGCATCATCCCCATGGCTAAAAACATGACAACAATGCACTGCAAAAAAAACCCAAATTTACTTTAACCATGAATGCCAACAAACTCCTCAGGGCCATGAATTGTTCAGGACATTCCAGCACAACAAAACTATCACATGGATGCTCCAGCACGTTCCTGTTTGGTGCAAAATCAACCAATTCTAGCTCAGTATATTTCATTTTCACCATTAGGGTCTGAAGCCAGTACAGTTCAGTGCTCAGTAAAAGTATTGAACACTGGCAAATTATCTCAGATTATCCCTGTCACTTTGGCACCTAGGGACAACATTTAACCCAGGGACAAGCCTGGCTTATATTTTGCCTATCTCAGTGGAAGTGATCATATAATAATAATTCTGGATAACCAGGCTTGTGCTAGATATCAAGAACAAAAAACTCCTGACCTGGCTCTTCATTGTTTCTGTCTTTCTCTAATTGCTTCTTTTGGCATTTCACAGGGAAGTGCACCACAAATATTGAGCAATAACTCAGCTCACAGAGCTGCTTCCGTGGCTGGCACAGCCCAGCTCTCGTGGCACAGCAGCACAGCACAGCCCTGGTGCCAAGGTGAAGGAAGGCACTGACTCAGGATTCTTGGATGGAGCCTTTGGGGTTTTTTGCTTCACATGGCAAAATGCAAAGAAAGCCAGGACCTGCAGCTCTGTGACCTCAGCAGCTGCAGAGGAGGGATATGGACCTGGAGGGTGCTGGGCAGGGAACAGAGCAGTGTCTGTCCCTGCAACACCAAGAACAAAACAAAAGGGGCTGCAGTGCCCTGTTGGTTTCCCAATCAAAGGCCAGGGATTGCTCCATTGATCTCTTGATCCATAGGCATTGTAGAGATTGTGCAGTTTCCTTTCCAGGAAACCTGCACAGATAAAGGTAGCATATTTCATCAGGCAAACTGATGCAGGTGAGAACAACCTGCCAGGCCTTGGGGTCTAGAGGGCAGCTGTGTAAGACACTGTGTCTTAAAACCTCGGGGTTTTCCCCCTGCCCACTGTGATGGGAACACGATTGCTAATGCTTTGGGGGGGCTGTTCTTGCCCTTTCCCCTTGCACAAAATCAAACAGGTCCTTCCAGCTCAATAACTGCTTCCTGTAAGTGAGCATAGCACGAGAGGCAGAGGAAAACCCCGAGGGAGGCAGACTGGAGCATGTGCTCTCTCCAAGGATCTCCAGTCTGGTTTATGTTTGAAATCTCTGTAATTCATGTGGAAAACTCACACCATGAACAGCTCTGGGCTGGCCTTTAGGTTGATTGATATAAAGAGTTTGGGCAGGTAGGGCAGGGGATCAGCAGTGCTGGAAGGGGCACGGGAGCACCAGCGTGAGTGTGCAAGCCCTGCACACACACAGGCTCTGCACACCCCTGCACACCAATCTGATTTTCCAGCACAGCCTGGGCTGCAGAGTCCTGCACAGAAGCACCTGAGCAGAGCAGGGGATGGCTCCCACTTGGAGCAGTGCTGTCTGTAGGGTTTGGTGGCCTGGCCAGGGGAGCACTGGCGTGGTCCTTATGAGCCTGAATCCATCCCTGCCGGGCACTGACCCACAGAAGAAGGCTGAGGGAAGGAGGGAATTAAAGTGCTGTGGAACTCGTATGACAAACAAGATGCAATCTAATCCCTGGGGAAGCCAGGCAGTGAATGTTGCAGACAGCAACTCCAAATCAGTGCAGTCAGACCTTTCCCCACTCGGGGCTGGTGCTGATAAGGTGAGCAAGGTTTGCTCTGTTGACTGAGGCCATTGCTGCCTGTGTCCTGCAGGAAACCCTCTGGACACACATCATGGTCACAGTGGCACCTTGTCATGCCAATAGCCCTTGAGACACCCACACTTGCCCATCTCTTCAGAGGCAGAGAGACAGGAAGCTTCCAGGACAGACTCTGCCAGGATCCAGACAAGGGAAATTTAGTAACAGACAAGTTCTGTTCCTCAGACACAACACACATGTATTTATACACATACTAATATGTTTAGATTTTGTTGCTGCTGTTGCTTTTGAGACTTTTCCCCGGACAGCTGTTGATCAAACACTGGAGGTGTCATGCCTAAAGACAGCTTTAGTTCTTGGGCATTACAATGAACACTTTAACACCTTTCCAGCAGCAACCCAGATCAATTCACCCCATGCTGGTTTAGCTGGTGGAGAATAATGTTCCTCACGTGATGAAGGTGCTCTGATAATCACCTCTGGGCTTGGTTTTCTTCAGCAGTAACACAGAGCTGGTGCAGCACAGTAACTCAGAGGGGTGGGAAGCAGAGGCTTTACATGGGCAGTGCTCCACGTCCTGCAAGGACCATCTCAGCTGATCCCCAGGGCTGATCCCACCCCTGCTGGTGCTTCTCTGGCTCAGGGCTGTTGTATGAAAGGTGGTTTCTCACTCGAGGTAAGCAAAAGAAAATCAGCAGCAACCACAACCTTCCGCTTTTTGTTTGTTTGCTTCTTTGTTCGGCGCCTCCCAAACCACAGAGCCTATTTTTGGAGGGAGGATCTGGAAGCGTGGAGAGGCAAAGCTGGGAGGTAGGTGTGGGTGAGAGGCAGGTAGGGGAGGGGACTCCCAGGTGGAAATGAGAGAGCAGGCAGGAGCCAGGCTTGGCAAGAGCGAGGAGGCAGCCCCGGCTGCCAGCAGGGACGGAGAGGAGCAGAGGCATTGCAGGGGAGACGCCAGGAGGAGAAGAGAGAGGGGAGATGAGGTCAGGGAGGTGCTGGTGGGTGGAGTGGGTCCCGTGAGGGAGGCCACATCCAAGAGTGCGATTTTATATAAGCCAGAGAGAGTGATGGATTATCCTGTTTAGTGCAGCACAGATAGCATGGAAGGAGGCTGGGGCTGTCTCTGACTCAGGTTTCCTTATGCTGAGCTTTCTAAAAGATCACCTCTTACTGCCTTGCCTGCAGCCAAACAGACAAATAGCCCCGTTCCTCTCCCCCAGGCTGCCTTATCACCAGGCTGTGAGTGAGCCTTGGTGCCTGGATCCAGCTCCACACTCCCAGCCTCGGGGTGTCCTTCACGCTATTCAGACCTGCAGGCATCCTCAGGACTCAGCATTCCCCACCAGGGCTGCTCCATAAACCCCACACCTCTGTCCACAGGAGGCCTTCTAGGTCCTCAGAGAGTCCAGCTGCAGTCAGTGGGACCCCCATGGGCTGCCCTGAGCTGTCCAGCAGGTGAAAGGAGCTCCTCAGGTGGGGCAGGATCCTTCCAGACTGCAGATCCAGATATTGATCAGTAATTAGTTCCATCACCTAGGGATGGTGGTGCCCCAGGCCAGGACCAAAGCACTGAGCAGAACAAACCTGCTGCCAAGAACCAAACAGTGCTGAGCTCCTCAGCGTTCCAGCTGTGGACACAACAGCTCTCCCACCTTCCTGACCCCTCCTGCTTCCACCCGAAGCAGAGTCTGCTCTAAAGCACTGATTCTGTGGCTCTGTTCCAGAGCAACTCTCACGAGCAAGTGCAGGAATTGCTGAGTGAGACCTGTGCTTCCTTGCTCCACCAGACTCCAGAGGTTCCATCTCGGCTCCTCAGGGGCTGAAGCAGCCCAAAGCCTTCATGAGAGACACAGCACAGCAAGTGGGGATAGCAAACAGTGGATGAAAAGTGTGTTGCTCCTACAATGCACAGGATGAAATTAGTAATGCATTGATACAATCCAGCACCCCTCAGGTAGAAGGTGCCACCCTTCAGCTGAGATGCAGCAGCAGCAATCTGGATCCTCCCAGAAGCAATATGGGCTGGTGCCAGGCCTCAGGGTGCAGAGCACCAGGCACCATAAGCCAGCCAGGAGCTCCTGACCTGACACAGAGAAGGACCAAACGTTCTCCATCACTTCCAAAGGGAACAGCAGGGCCAGCACAGTCCTACCTACACCCAGGCTCTGGTGAGTCAGCTCCAGGTTGGAAAACCCCAATACCACCCACGGGAACCTGGTTAGATGATGTCCCAGATCGCTCAGGGACTGCATGGGAGCCACATGGGCTCAGCACCTCTGCACTCACAGACTCTGGGTCACACAGAGCCTTCCCAAAGCTCCCCAGTCCACCCAGCTCAGAAATGAAACTTCCTGGCCCAGCCAGGCTTCGAGGAGAGTGCTGAGCACCACCTCCAGCCAGGCTGGCTCTGACACTGGGGGGTTTGGGGCTGCTGCTCTGGAAATACCAAACATACCTCGAGGAGTGCTCCTCATCTCAGCGCTCGCTGGGCTGGAGGCAGAGCTCTTCCCAAAGCAAGTATTCCAGGCTCGCATATAAATTAAAGCTCATAAATCAGTGGAGAAAAAATCTTCTCCATGGAAATGGCCAGCTTGTTAGAAGGGAGTTAAAGGCTGCAGACGGTTTCAAGGGAGCCTTCCTGGCTGTCAAGAATGCACGAGGCAGCAGAGTTGTTTGGGTTGGGAGCACCAGTCGGATTTTTCTCCCCTCTTTTGAGGACAATGAAATGTAACAGCTTTCCTTCCCCTCTGAGCTGCTCCGAGTGGCCCGAGCTGGGAGACAACAGCACAGATACCATCTCTGGAAATCATGAAGTGGCTGAAGAATGGCTCAATAACTAAATAAAGCCCTCGGTGTTTTCTTTAGCAAGTAAAGAAAATACTTTTAGCATTTTAGTGTGACTTTTGGGGTCAAGGGGGAATCTCAAGTCCAAATACAACAAACTGGTGTGGAAATTACTGCCAAGAGTCTGATAGGCTGGGAGCTTGCCTGGAGGCTCAGATGAGAGAACACTGCTCACAGAAGGCAGGCTGAGCTCGAGGTTCTGCTCAGATCATGGGAACCTTGGGCTTCCTGGAGGTGCTTGCTTTTGAAAGGTGGTGTGTCCCTCAGCAGCCCATGGGAAGGGCAGGTAGGGAGCCCCAGTGCTCCTGGAGATGGAGAACAGCCTGGGAATGGTTACAGCTCCTCCTGTCCAGCAGCACATCCACGACACCAAGCATAGAGTCACTGTTCTGCCACCTACAAATGCTCCCCTGGCACAAACACCTTCCCCTTGGGGTTCTCAGGTCCGCTCCAGAACACCTGGAAGTGAAGTGGTCCCAAAGTGCTCTTCCCACAGCCAGCCCAGAGCACCTGCAGCAGCCCAGGGACTCCTTGGGTTGGGAAATCCTTCTGGGAAGTAGGTGCTCAGCGGGCAGGGGTGGATCAGGGTCACACACACATTACAGGCAGAGTCAGGAGCAAACTCACACCCAGGGCTGTGCAGATGGAGGCCCATGGAGGCTGAATATTTGTTAACTGCAGTTTCTGATTCTCATCTGCTTGTTTTTGAAAAACCATTCTGCTTTCACCAGTCTCTTCCCCAAACAGAGATTTCAGATCTCCTTCTGTGTGCCATGGTGGGAGCAGCAGCAGCAGCTGGGACAGTGTCCAAGGGAGCACAACAGCACTGGCTCCAGAGAGCTGGGAAGCACTAAAAGGCTCAATAAAGAAACAGGAAAAGAAGAATTCCTATTTCTCAGCTTCCTGATTTTTGATGCATTTACTATTGGATTTGCCATCTCTCCCCATCCCACTAAAAGTTCTAGCCTTTGTTTGACTTGTGCTGCTAATTCCAGCGCTATGGTCTGAATAAAACAAATATTAATATTTCTAGCTTCAAATACCCATTCTATAGATTTTTGAAGAGTATTCTTTTTTTGCTTAGGTAGTAGATTAATACTTGCATTAGTACATCCACCAGAGGCTTGTCAGACCTGGTTGCAGTTTCATTTACCCAGTCTGTCTTCATCTGCCTGGGCAGAACAGCCCTGGTACCACGAAGAGCAGAACTGCACATCAGAAGCACCACATTTATTTCTGAAGCTAACAGTGGTGCTGCTGCAGCCCTGAGAGGCTTTTGTTAGCCCAGGATAGCTGGAGAAGCAGACAAGAGCCCAGCACAGTTGGCTCAATAAAGCCATTCCCTCTCTCTTCAAAATGGTCTTTGTTGTTCGTGACGTTCAGTCCAATGGAAAGGAGATTACAATACATAGCACGTGGATTTTGTCTTGTTTTCCTCTGTTTCATTTCTGTGTGTGCAGGTGGGGGCACCAAGGGTTCCCAGAGCATGGCCTGTGCCTCTCCTGGTGCAGAGCCTAGCCAGGAGCCCTCCTGCTCCAGGAGGCAGCCTGGGGCACCTGAGAGCTCCAGGGAGCCCTGGGCACAGCACCCCCTGCATCTGCTCCGCTCACAGCCTTTCCAGCCACCTCAGTCTTGGCTGGAGCAGCTCTCCCAAACCCCAACACATCTGCTGGCTTAGAGGCACCACAGAGAGGTAGCCTAACAAACCGAAGCAATTGGTTTTAATAAGAATCTTGGCTTGTTTTGACAATGCACTGAATCTTCGTGCTGGCACCGGGAATGTTTTTTTAGGAAAATGTATGCATCTTTGCAGCACTCAGCAACTAAATCCCCTCTTCTCTTCACGGAAAGGGTTTCCTGGCTATCTGCTTTCTGACGGATTCCAAGTCCCTCGCAGCTGTTTGTTGTCTGGGCTGGGAAGGCTCTGGCATGGGACAGGGTGTGCTGTGTGCGGGCTGGGAGCAGGGCACCAGGGCACCAGGGCACCCTCCGTGCCCCCGAGCTCCCCAAGGGCTCCCGGAGCGAGCAGGGCCCTGCAGGAGCCCGGAGCTCCCTCCTGGAGCAGAGGTGTTTGCCATGGCTGGGGAGCTGCTCCCGGCCCTGCAGTAGCGAAACTCCCGGAGTTCAAAGGCATTTCATGCTCACTGAGCGTTTTTCAGCAAGAAATCTGAGATTAAATAAACTCGAATCCTCTCAGAGGAGACAGCAGAAGATGGAGGGCGAGGAGCTGGCTCTGGGCTGCGCAGCAGGATCCCAGTGTACCTTGGAAGACTCCCAGGTGAGGAGCACCTCGAGCCATGCCTGGCCAGGTTTGTGCCTGCTGGCAGCACTGGGATGTCACTGTGCTCATGCCAGGGCTGCCAGCCCCTGCACCCTCACAGGCACCCCAGGTGCTTTCCAGCCTTCTGTCCCAGGGGTTGCTGAGGGTAGGATTTACGGTGGGTTCACATCTTTTCTCTATTTTCATTCATAAAAGGTGACAACTTAGCTTGTCACCAACAGGCATGTCCAGCTTTAGTGAGTACAGGCACGAGACCCTGCCCCTCTGGAAAGAGCTGAGCTGTTCATGAGCAGAAGGCCACATTTCCCCCTGGAACTAAAGAAAGTGCCCTGGGCTCATCAGCAGCGTGGACTAGAAGGTGACTCTGAGCGTTGCTCATCCAGGATTCAGAGAGCACAAAAAATCCGACTCCTGATGTTTCCCCTCTCCCTAGGAACTCTGCCTCTGTGGGAGAAGGAAAATATTTGTGTCACACTACTGAGTGAAATGTCATTCTCACAGATGAGGGCTGTTTGTGCAGTCTCAGCTGGTGGAGAGAGCTGGGAATGCCCAGGAGCTGAGCCCAGCCAGCAGCCCAGGGCAGGGGAGCTGGGAGGTTTCCCTCTGCAGGTGAGGCCATCCCCAGAGCTGGGGTAAGGTGAAATTCCTGGCTGGGATTCACCACCACCAGGCTCCAAAGGGTGCTGGTGCTCCTGCAGCAGTGCAGAGGTGTCCAGGGCATGCAGACCCCCACCCCAGCGTGCTCCAGAGCCTGACCCACACCCAGAGACACCGAGCACCACCGAGGTGTGGGAAATCCTCCTAGATACCATCCCTCATCTTTGGGTACTAAATACTTCTGAAATCCCATCCCAAACACCCTCAGAGGCTTTGGAGAGTCTGCACATAAGCCTTTCCTGGGCTGCCCAGCTGAAAGTCACTGTGGCTTTGCTGGAAGAACTTTCCAAGGTGGATCCTTGGAAAAGCCATGGAACTCTCGAGCTGAGAAGGCTGCAGTGGCAATTAGCACATCTTCTCTGCTGTAGACAAGACGAGTCCAGGGCAGATCTAAAGGTTGAGACACAGACATACAAGAGTGTTATGTCCTCTGTCTGAGAGCTGAATTCCAGGGAGGGTGGAAACAGCAATGTAGGACAGCTGTGAGTATGCTTAGTATTAATATCAAATATAATGGTAATTCAAAACAGAGTCGTTTGGTACAGATCTGAACTGCACGAGCCAAGTTATGAAATGATATTAGCAGCTGGATCTGAGGAGCAGCTGAGACTAAGCTGGCCAGCAGTTGCCATATGTCTCATCTGCAGAGAATATTCAAATAAGTAAACACAATGAGTTAATAAATACATGAAATAACTTTGCAAGATAAGCACCTAGTGGTGTGGCAGGTTGTCAGAACGATCACATCCAGGGGAAACCCTGAAAGGGAAAAATTTATATGGCACAATGCTGGGTATTTTTTTGAGTGTTCAATTGACTGAACAGCACAACCCAGAATGGTGAACATTTATGATGATCCTTATCTGCTGGCAGGTGAGAGGATCCTGTTGCCATTGCCAAAGCCTTAACTCATCTTGGAAACGTAAGCTGAAACCTTTTAAAGACCTTCTAGCTACATCCCTGTGTAGGCAGAAGGGACTATCATTTTAACAGCATCAAAGGTAGAGAAAGTCATGCTGCTTTCCAGTAATTCCCCGATAACACCTAGAGGGTGAAACAAACCTGCTGGTGGTCTAACCTGACCCAGAAATGGAGGAACAAAAAAATGCTAAACACTGATTCTGGGAAAGAAACTATTCCTTAAATCCAAGACAGATCCAGTGTCCTGAATTCATCTTAATTTGTGCACGTATCTAAATGTCTCCAGTGAGGACTTAACCTGCAGAGGATTGCAGGATTTGACCCAAGAGAAGCTCTTGAGGGACCACCTCTTGGGGATTTTAGTAAGAAATCTCTCCCCCTTGAACAGCAGATCGAGGTCAAAGGCATCCAAGTGCTGAATCCACAGCCCCAGCACACCCAACACCCGAGGAGCTCCCCCGACCCCAAACACCTTCTGCTACTGACGGGGGAGGGACAATACTGATTGCATACCAAGGACATCTTTGCACAGAATTTTTTTGTAATCTCAGCATCTCCCTGGAAGATGTCAACAACTTGCTTCTAACAGGCTCTGGTACTATCAGTTTATCAGCCCCAGATTTTTTGCTTTGGGTCCTACAAAATGTTACTGAAAATTTCCACTGCTATTAACAGTAGGTGCTCAAAGTGATACGTGCAGTCATTTTAGAAAAGTTCAAATCCCAAATTTATTTTGGCTCTCTAAACTAGAATGCACAATGCTGCCTTAACTTAGAGCAGGACCTTGCTTCAGTTCTTGTCCAGGTGAGTTCAAACAGGACTGAACATCCCAAAGGTGCACAGGCTGCATCCTCCTGACTTCATTCTTGTTTGCTCTCCTTTTATGCAGGATGGGATAAATTGGGTCAGTCAGTAGAATCACACCACATCCATTCAGGTTTCCTGGGGTGTATTTCCAACAGGTGTAAAATCCCTGGTTTAACATAAAGCAGCAGTGCCTCTCTCCATCAAATCTTCCACCAGAGAGAAAGGTTCCCTCCATGAGGGCAAAGAGTGGGTAAAGACCTGACACACAAAGGCAGGTCCCACCAACCCTCAATATCACTTTTTCCTTGTCTCTTACAAGTAATTCATGAACAAAGTCAGATTTTGGAGGGGCTGGTGGTGATGTGTAGCAGATTAAATGCTTGTGATGCTAAAAGGATAAATGCTTTAGGATTCAGTCTGACTGGTAGAAGCTGCACAAATGAACCCAGCTGCTGCCCCATCATCCTCTCCCCGTTTTGCAGAAGAGGTCTGTACCCTGGGGCTGTGCTTGGGTTCCCTACACCTTCACACCTCTCTCAGCCCTGAGCCAATAACATGAAGGCTCCATACCCCCAGCAACAGCCCTCAGAGGTAATTTGCACTTTCCCAGCCTGGTTTGAAGTGGCAAAGCACATTGAGGGATTTTGTTAATGATATGGACAGGTATAAAATATATGCTAGTGCATGAAACAGGAGAGAGAAATGGTTGGAACCAAGCAGACGGAGCAGGCAGCCCAAGAGCACAAACACAGAAATATGATGGGTATGAAATCATTGGGAGCCAATCAGTAAGCTCCAACTTCTAAAGCAATTTCATAATTGAGTAATGGGACACAGCAGGGTCTGAACTATTGTGTATTATAATCTGAATGGAATGCTGTGAGAAGGCTGCAGCAATCTGATCGCACCGAGCCCTCGCTCACCAGAAATGCCTTTGACATATTTCCTTAAAGCACAGCAACGAGAGCAGAGAAACTGCTCGTTAATGACACCCTGATGGGCTGTCTGCAGCACTGAAACTGAGATAGCAGAGATTGGGAAGGCTGTGCCTCTCCTTGGCTGGAGTTAACACAGCAGCCCCCACAGACTGCCCACCCACTGCAGCCCTCATCGCCGGCGTGCCTGTGCAATCCCCAGTTTCACTTCCCTTCCTCCCCCAGAGCTTCGCCTCTGAAACAAGAGGCACTCATGATCTGGGAGGATCCCACGCCAGCCTCCTGTCATGGCACAGAGCTCCTGCTCCGTGCTGGCCAGCCCGTGGCTATCTGCACAGGCTGGGCTCTGCTCCTTTCCCGTTTTCAGTCCCTCCTTGGATATGTGTGCACTGACTCCACTGGGAAGATACCATCTCTTCCTGGTTTGGAAGACCTAGAGACAAAGCAGCACATGGTTATGTACCCAAAACCAGGGCACACATTTTCCTGACTGGCAGCTCTTCTTAAGTGTTAAATTATTACTTTTTTTTAGCACTTCAAGTACATACTTTGACTACTTTACAAGGAATTGCTGGAAGTGAGGCAGTGTGGAATTCAGGAGGTTTGTTTCCTCTTGCTCTGAAGCTGACCACAGAACAAAGTGGGCTCTCAGACTTAGCAGATAGTTAAGGTTCATGTGCCACGGATGCAGATGAAATCACTTCAGAGGAGATGTAGTGTCAGTTTGAACCTGCAGCTCCTCAGATGGGATGCTCTCCTCTGGCAGAGGCCCCTCCAGAAGAAGACCTGAGCACATGTTCCAGGAGGTTTGCTCCAGCCAACAGCTCCTCTCCTCTCCTCTCCTCTCCTCTCCTCTCCTCATCTTCCTCCTGCTTCCATGTCTTACATCTGCTTGGAATTTAGAGGCTGATTTAGGACCTGACTTTGGCTCCTGGCGAAGGCATCCTGACTCCTCAGTCTGTGCCATGGCTGCTGCGAGATCACAGCTTGGGTTGTGTCCACTCCCCAGCACAGCCCCGAGGTGCCAAACGCTGTCCCTCCTGCTCAGCCCAGCTCCTGCTCCAGGCAAAAGGCACTTGGGGAGTACTTGAGTGCTGGGGGCTTGACCTTCACGTGTCTGCAGCCCTCCCCAGCAGTGACAAGGTCTGCTCATCAGCTGTTGACTCAGTTTGCAGCGGAGCCAGCTGAAAGGTTTTCAACAGAGAGATTTCTCATCCAGTAAAGTCTATTTAAAAAATCAAAATATTTCTCGGCAGTTTGTCAATTTCAATGAAATTTTACACCAGGAGAATGTCAAAACATGGTGTTTCATCACCACCACGCTGGTTCCTCTCCATGGCCTTGACATGCTCAGTTTCACTCTGGTCTTTTTGCTTCCACTGCTGCACATGGATGGATATTGACTCAAACTTTCTAGAGATTTTAGATTTTCCACTGCCTAATGTCTTTGTTTTTCCTGGTTTTGTATGATAAGAAAATAATGAGACTTTCTTTTCTGAACAGTTGCTGAACTTATATTTTGTGGGAAAATTCCAAATTTCACCTTTTTATCTTGATTCAATAACTAAAGGAAATGGGGAGTGTCAGAGCTTCTCCTACAGTGGAAATTCCACCTTCTGAGCAGCTACCCTGAACACCCAGGCTGACCCAGCTGCAACCCTTGGGTCTGTGGGAAGGTCCAGGGTAGATCTGCTGCTCCCTGAGCCCAGCAACAGATGGAGAACACAACTGGCAGCTCAGCCCTCGGTGAATCATCAAGGCTCTGATGCTCTGTGCAAGGAAAATGTACCTCAGCAGCAGAAATAAGATCTTAAATCAAATCAGACACAGCTTGAAATATTTATCTACTGTTCTGGGAAGAGGAATTGTAGTGGATCAAATCCTCAGAGTTATTTCACTCCTAAGATGGGAAGAAGAAAAGAAAATCTGAACACAGTTTGACCAAAAATGAGGGAGATGACACAGGATTGTGAAGAAACCCTGGCCACTGAAGTAATACACCATATGACACTGAACAGGCAGCCTGGCCACAGGCTGAGGAGCTAAAACCCACCCCAGATAGCACCAAAGGCAGGGGAAACCCTTCTGGTGTAAGTCACACCACAAGTGCTTGTGAAACACGAGACCTCTCAGTGCAGAGGCTCAGGTCTGGGTGAGGTCTGGCCCTCCCCTCTTCCAGAGCAGAACCCTTGGGGCAGAGATGCTCCATTCCTTCTGAAGGTGCCCTCATGGCTGCTGCAGCTCCCTGCTTTGCATGCTGCAGCTCCTGGCTGTGTGTTGGGTGTAAGCTGGCAGGGCAGGGGAGCAGAGGGTGGGTGACCAGACTGACCATGGCACCACGGAGTGGAAGTCATCAGCAGAGAGACAGAAGAAGCATGAGCTGTCAGGATGAGATGTGACCCAAACCAGTGATTCCACACTTGCCTAGAGAAGCCACCCCAGAAATCCAGTAGCACCCAGGGACGTGTTTGCCTTAGAAGAGGCTTTGAGCCTGTTCCAGGAGCTGCTTCTAACATCACCTGTAAAATAACTTCACTCTACAAGGCAAGGCAAGGGTTGAAGCCCTAGGAGGTGAAGAACCTTGCCTGTAAGACAATTTAAAGGACCAGTTAGTTCCAGGCTGATCTCGACCAAAGGGTCCCAGCTCCCTCAGCCTTTGCTCCTGCACCCATTCTGTTGCACCTGAGCTGCTACAGCCTTTGGGTCCCTGTCAAGAGGAGCGTGTCCAGCCTGTGACCTGCCCTTCCCTGCAGCTCCCTGGGGGCCCTCCAGCCCTGTCCCCTTGTCACCCAGCTGGAGCCCAGTCCAGCTGTGGGATGACCACACTGCCGACACAGAGCAGGGGCAGTGAGCTCTCCACCTCATGGGTGCCCACCCCAGCCAAAGGGTTACGAACTGCAAGGTTAGATCATGAGTAAAACAGGGTGGGAACTTCCTAGCAGAGAGAGGAAGCCTCTCAGGGCAGTTCCAGTGCAAACAAACAAATAATATATTTCAAACGTGACTGATGTGGAGCCCCAGATGTTTGAGGCTCGCTACCCCCAGGCAGAGCCCTGAGGAGCAGAGGCCCCTCAGAGCTGCTGAGATTAGAGTGCAGTAACCACGTGAGAGTGGAGAGCAAAGTGGCAGAGCCAGGCTGTGGTTCCGCAGCTGCACTGGCCCGGGAGATGAAATCAGGCTCAGACAGGAAGCAGTTTTCCTCAACAGTAAGCTGCTATTTTTACCCATCTCAGTTCTCCAACCAAGGAGACCTTTGGAGTCAGTGGACTCTGTTCTGCTGCCCCTCACGACATCACCCATGTCAGGGGTGTCCCCTCGCCCGCAGTGGGGCTGGGCAGTGAGCACCGATGGCTCCCCTCCCTATCAGCATCCCTCTGCTATCTCAGCCCCCCCTGGCCATCTCAGCACTCCCTGGTCATCTCAGCACCCCCCTGGCCATCACAGCCCCCCCTGGTAATCTCAGCACCCCCCTGGTCATCATAGCCCCCCCTGGTCATCTCAGCACCCCCCTGGTCATCTCAGCACCCCCCTGGTCATCAGTGTTTCCTCCACAGGTCAGACCACTCAGACCCGGATCCCAGTGGCTACCTCTGCCCCGTGTAAGAGGAGCAAGCTGGAAGGATTTCCCGCGGATTGAGCAGCCCAGGGTGAGCACAGGAGGCTGCAGCAGCCCCACCAGGCACTGACCCCTCTGCTGCACCACCCAGCACTCAGCGTTCCCCTCCAGGAGTCACGGAGGAGGAGCTGCAGGGCACGGTTGTGTCCAGTGCTTTCCTATCTCCGCTGCTATGTGAGGATCTCACGCTGCTATTTGTGCTCGGAGGCGATGGTTTCCTCCAGCTCCTGCGTGTCCTGGCCCTGGTCACAGCCCTGGCTCCCACCTCGGGGGCTGCAGCTGGGCTGGGCAGTGCAGGCAGCTCCATCTGCCACTTGGTGCAAGGTGACAGCTCTGTTTATTCCCCACTCCTCCTTCTCCCCACCCCACAGCAGCGATGTGGGCTGAGGGAGTGGCGGCACTTCCCAAATCCCAGAGCAATAGATCTGGAGTGAAGTCACGAATAACTGCTGCTTCTCAGGAACGAGCTGGAAAACAGAGCTAGGAAGGGGGAACATGCTGTTTATGCCAGAACCGCTGACATCCAGTAACACCAAGAAGCAATGAGGGGGAACATTACCATCCCCTTCTCCAGTGGCTGATTTTCCCCCAATTTCAGTGCTTGGCTGTGGGAAATCTGAGCTCAGCTGGAATAAGGTGGAGTGAGACGGGCAGGGGTTTGCAGCTCTGGCAGAAAGGAGCCCCCGGCCCCGAGCTCCAGCGAGGGCTGAGGCAGCTCCCTGCGGATCCGGGCCAGCCTCCTCCCCACCAGGCACCATCACGGGCAAGCTTTCAGCTCTTTGCTTGATGCCTGTGCTCAGGCAGTGAGCAGAGCCTCCCACCGCAGCTCCCTAGCGCTGCCGCTGTTCTTTCCAGCAGAGTTTCACAGCAGAGGATGCTCTGACCTCCGGCTCTCCCCAAAGCCCCGGTGCCAGCGCTGCCTCCCCCGCTCGCTGGGGACCCTGCCACACTGCGCAGACAAACCGGGAAGCTGAAGACTAGACTTAATGAAAACATATAAATTAACATATGCCTCCTAGGGGGGTTGTTAGGCTCAGCTCATTAGTGGTTTAAAGCATATCCAATGCTCTAAGTTATTTGTTTGTTTGTATTTTTGCAGCTGTCCTTAGTTTTCTTAGGTCAAGTAGAGGTGTGAGGTCCAAAATAGCATCGGGATGGCTGAGCTTATGTTTCCAGCCCTGAAAAAACAATGAAGTGCTAATAAAATAAAAAGCCTTGTGAGAAAGATTTCACTCCAAAGCTCTTTGCAAACAACACACACAACAGCGTGGAAATGCAGGAGCCTCTGCTCCCCGGGGAGGGGAGCTGCTGCCAGCTACTTTGGGAGGAGAAGTGGAATCTCGGTGGCCTGGGGAGATATTTTGGACACGGATAGCAGAGCAAGAGCAGTCAGTGACTCTCTGCTCTCGGAGCACTGCAGCTCAGCTGGGTCAGAGCAGCCCCGACACCCAACCCCGCCGGGCGCTGCCGCTGGAATCCTCCTCTGCCCGCACAGGTCCTCCCAGCTCCACGGGACAGCCCCGGGCCCTGCCGTGCCTCTCTCGAGCAGAGGCACTTGAGCCCAGGCTCATCCTCGGCACAGAGCCCAGCGAGGGGAGCAGCTCCTCCGGCAGGCTCTGCCCCACCGCCCTGCCCTCCAGCACAAAGAGGTGCTTGGAGCAGACCTGTCCTGATTTAAAGTGCTCCTCCCTTTTCCAGCGGAGCGCAGCATCCGAGGTCTGGAAGGGCAAAGGGATAATTAAGGCTTAGAAGCCTCAAAAAGTTGTACAGAAGTGGCGTCACCCCTCCCTGGAGTGCATGGGGCAGAGCAGCTCCCGGGCAGGCTCTGAAGGAGAGAGGATCTGACTTCTCCAGCTGCCAGTGCTGCAGTGGAGCTGCACCTCTGCCCTCTGGAGAGGACAAACACTGAGCCGTGGTTGAAGGGTCCTGTTCCTGCAGGGAGCAGAGCAGGCTCTCCGGCGGGCTCGGTGTCTTTAGGTGACAGCCTCGGTGGTTGGAGAGCCGCGGGACCAGAGGCAGCCCCGAGGGGATGCAGGGCAGCACGAAGGTGATGAGCTGAGGGCAGGGCAGCACCTGCACCTCGAGATGGCATAAAACCACACTGAGGGTTCAGGCAGAGCCTGCAAACCAAAAGAGAGCTTAGGTGAGGAGCTCTCCGCTTGCTCTGGTTAACTCTGCCGGGGACACGCCATCATTTTCAAGCAAAGAAACTCCACTAAAAATAAATGACACCTCAGCTCGTGATGGCCTCTCCATTCCTGGGTATAAACACTGCTGGGAGGTGATGGAAGAACAAACCATCAAGCAACACTCCAGTGGAAACTTTATCCCTGGAAATTGCCCCGAGCACAGCAGGAATTGCTGCTCGGTGTCCTACCTTTGAGAAGAGGTCAGGGAGAGTCTTCCCACAGGATCCCTCTCTTTCTACAGCAGTCATTAACTGCAACCCTCCTGGCCACCACGAGAAAAAACCACATCTTTAGAGCCTCAGAGCTAAAAGCAGAGGGTTTATCACAGTGTCCAGTGACAGGGTGACTTTTTGAGCAACACTGAAGCACTTGGACTGTCCCTTCCATTTAACAGCAGCTTCTTAACAAGGAAACCACTCCTCTCCCCTGGCATTCCTGTCCCCACTTCCACCTCACACATTTAATCTTTCAAGTCACTTACAGTGGGCTCAGCCCAGGCAAAACCACGATTCTATGAAAACCACCAGGATTCCCATGGGGTTTTTTTGGTGGAGCTGGAATCCCACCAGGCAGGTTTCCAATGGGCAAGAAGAGGTTCCCCTTCCAGTGGGAGAGATGCTGTGTGGCTGCAGAGGAGCTGAGGGAGGGCTCAGGCAGGGCTGCAGGGGGCAGGAGGACAGGAGCTGGGGCAGCCTTATCTCACACTGCCCAAACCCAAACCCATTCCAGGAAAGTTTTGTTGTTTTGATCCTTCTTCGAGGGAATGAGCTCAGATGAAACTGAAGCAGGTGCTAATTAAAACCAGGACTATTCTTCAAACTGGGCTTTTAATTAGTGTAAATATATGTCAAGGAAAGTTGCAAAGAAAAATAGTAATTTCTCGTGCTACCTGCCATTTTCACTTGATTACCATCACACTTTTCTGCAGAGCAGAAACATCAGTCCTTCATAACAAACTCCTCTCTTGGGGGCTAGTGTGAATTGAGAGCTGTGAGGCCCTGCCATGGGTTCCAAAACTAGCAGCATAATGTCTGTAACAGACATGCTACCTAATTAAATTGTTAGGGAACAGGCTTTTATATCTTTAACACCTAATTTACTATTGTTTCTTTGAAAGTGTTTGGCTTCCCTGTGGTTTTTTGGGCCTCCCTTCTCAGTTTTACGATGGCTTTTAAGTTTTTGGTGTGTGTTTCTACTAAATAACCATTTTGGAAGTTTTGTTAGGGTCCCGGCTCAGGCCGGAGCGAGGGAAGCAGGAGCCTGTTTTACTGTTGTTCATGCTGGGTGAGTTACCACTGCCGTGCTAATTATGTAATTACTCCATTTTAATAGCTATTGTACACTACTTTATTGCTAGCAAATCTGATTTCCTCTTTCTTTGCTCACTGATCGAACAGTAAAGGCACAAGGACACACACAAACATTACACAGCTCCATAAACCTCAGCACCAGAGCTGGCAGGGCTCTGACCATAAACAAGCATCTTCAAGGCAGCAGGTTTAGCCAAATCAGCTCCACACTAATGATGATATAATTCTTGCTTGCTGGGAAGGCACAAAACTGAATTCATTTCTCCAGAACCAAGTGCTCCACAGCTGTTACTCTGTGAGTGTGTAACGTGCTCACCACAAAAATCAGGGGCTCTACCTGAGAGGTTTGGACTGTGCTGTACCAGAAATGAGTAATGAACGTGTTAATCAGCTACTTCCTCCCTTATATTTGGGGGAAAAAAAAGAAAAGAGAGAGAAATATTTGGCCCCAGAGAGGTGGGGGAACATCTGTTCCAAAATATTCCTGAATTCTGCACAGTCATGTGGAGTCCATGGCTGCCAGGGCAAGGGGGGATACACAGGGATACAAAGTGCAGGGGGGCAGGAGGGAAAGGGCAAATGTTCCCCAGCATTTCCAAAGGAATCTGAGCACCACTGGAACCAGAAGGTGTGAAAAATGATGCTTTGATAGAAAAAGATGGAAAACATTAACCAAGGGTTTGGAGGTGAGACAAGAACAGAAGCCAGCATCTCTTATCAGGAACAGCACCCGTGCTCAAACCACGACAAGAGCTGGGAAGAGCACCTGGAATTGCACAGAGGAGAGCAGAGCCTGGGGAAGGCTCACGAGCAGTGCTGTGTCCTGGGGCCCTCAGCACAGGAGACATGGGCTGGCAGAGCACGGCCAGAGGAGACCTTGAAGGAGCTCCAAGGGCTGGAGCCCCTCTGCTCCAGAGCCAGGCTGGGAGAGCTGGGGGTGCTCACCTGGAGAAGAGAAGGCTCCAGGGTGACCTCTGAGTCCCTGCCAGAGCCTACAGGGGGGTTACAAAAGGAAGGGAGAGAGGCTTTTTATAGGGGCAGTGATGTTAAACTGACAGAGGGCAGGGTTGGAATAGATGTTGGGAAGAAATCCTTTACTCAGAAGGTGGGCAGGCCCTGGCACAGGGTGCCCAGAGCAGCTGTGGCTGCCCCTGGATCCCTGGCAGTGCCCAAGGCCAGGCTGGACATTGGAGCTGGGAGCAGCCTGGGACAGTGGGAGCTGTCCCTGCCCATGGCAGGGGTGGGATGGACTTTAAAGACCCTTCCAACCCAAACTATTCTATGATTCTGTGAAATAACCTCAAAGAATTTGCAGGCATTTAAGGGAATGAGCTGCAGGGGATGGAAGGGGAAGCAGAGAGCTCCTGGAAGTTTTCCCACAGGTGGAGGAGGCTTTCATGGCCGAATCCAGCTCCGGCAGCAATCCCACACCCTGAGACCATTTCCTGAAGTAGAAGCAGGGAACATATCTGGGGGTAGTTAAAAGGTCCAGAGGGCTAAAATCTCAGCTAAAGGATGCTGTGTTCCTGAGAGGGCACAGAGATGAAGGAAAAAGCTTGAGGCCGCTGGCAGGCACCGTGGTGAGAGAGTCTCTCTGGGATGCAGCAGCCGGGAGCAGGGCAGTGACAGGCAGGGCTGGAGGGGTGGCACCGAGCACTGCAGGCCTGGCACAGGGAGCTGAGGGCTGGAACTGAGAGAAGGACCTTGTTCAGGGAGAAAATTCCCTCATGAGCAAAAATTCCCCCCATGAGCAAT
This sequence comes from Erpornis zantholeuca, assembly GCA_013400515.1. Classification (NCBI taxonomy): domain Eukaryota; kingdom Metazoa; phylum Chordata; class Aves; order Passeriformes; family Timaliidae; genus Erpornis; species Erpornis zantholeuca. Next base: position 85,691 of record VZTN01018824.1, on the reverse strand, counting down.
GTCCTGATCTCTGAATGCTGAGCTCGGCCATTACAGTCTGTGCTTACAAACACCTGCCTCTACTGATGCTATGATCTCTTAAGGGTAAAATAAGTCTATCCCATATGAAACTCCACTGTAATAGCAAAACCTTATTTTTCTCCTCTCCTTGTTTTTCCCCACAGCCAGCCCCAGGTCTCATCCCCAGTTTATGTGAAGGAGAACCAGTCTCCAGGCAGGTAAAACATTGAATTCAGCTGGACTTCCGCCCATAAATCATCCTGCCTGCTCCTTTCCACTGACACTGATGGGCCCCAGTGCCCTCCTCTGCACCAGGAGGATCCCTGCAAACAGCAGCAAGCTCTGACGCTTCACATTCCTCCTTAAATCCATCCCTTGCCAGCATACCCACTGAAAAACTGACAGCAAGAAACATTGCACGAGGCTGCTGGTGTGCTAAGACCACTGTCTATCATAGTGAGCAATATTGGCTCTCTGTCGGCACCCATCTGCTGCCTTTCCTCTCCTGCTCCTCACTGGGTCAAGGACAAAAGCTTTGGGATGCTGGGAGGGTTCCAGTGAGACAGGGAGGCACAGACGTGTGTGTAGGTGTATGTGGATGGATATAAATATATATATATGTATACACATGTATGTGTATGTGTATGTATATATATGTGTGTGTGTATGTGTATATGTATGTATATGTGTATATGTATATATATGTATATATATGTATGTATATGTATATGTATATGTGTATGTGTATGTGTATGTGTATGTGTATGTGTATATATGTATATATATGTATGTATATGTGTATGTGTACCTGTGTTTGTTCATGTGAATGTGTATATGTGTCTGTGTATGTATATAAGTATATATACATATATATGTATATGTATATAATAATATAACTATATATTGTTTGAGTTTTTTATATAAATAACCATATTTAGTTTAGTTTTATATTTTTTGGGGGATTTTTTTTGGAATGCATGTAAGCACAACGCCAGAAACAAAAAACACAAAAGCAAAACCCACACTCCAAAAAAATGTGTAACCAAAAGGACAACAAACAACTACGACAGTAACTAATCAAGCAGGTTATTTATATAAAGGTTATTTATAGAAAAAAATAAAATAAATTAAAAGGTTATTTATATATTTTAAAAAATGTATATGTGTATGTGTATGTACCTGTATATGTATGTATATGTGTATGTACATGGATATTATATATATATATGTACATGTGTATGTGTGTGTGTGTATGTATATGTACACACACATGTATATGCATATGTACATGTATATGTACATGTGCATGTCAATGTACATGCATATATACACCTAAATGTACACATATATGTGTCTGTACATGTATAGGTACACGTGCACGTCAATGTACATGTATATATACACATAAATGTACATGNTATGTATATGTATATGTATATGTGTATGTGTATGTGTATGTGTATGTGTATGTGTATATATGTATATATATGTATGTATATGTGTATGTGTACCTGTGTTTGTTCATGTGAATGTGTATATGTGTCTGTGTATGTATATAAGTATATATACATATATATGTATATGTATATAATAATATAACTATATATTGTTTGAGTTTTTTATATAAATAACCATATTTAGTTTAGTTTTATATTTTTTGGGGGATTTTTTTTGGAATGCATGTAAGCACAACGCCAGAAACAAAAAACACAAAAGCAAAACCCACACTCCAAAAAAATGTGTAACCAAAAGGACAACAAACAACTACGACAGTAACTAATCAAGCAGGTTATTTATATAAAGGTTATTTATAGAAAAAAATAAAATAAATTAAAAGGTTATTTATATATTTTAAAAAATGTATATGTGTATGTGTATGTACCTGTATATGTATGTATATGTGTATGTACATGGATATTATATATATATATGTACATGTGTATGTGTGTGTGTGTATGTATATGTACACACACATGTATATGCATATGTACATGTATATGTACATGTGCATGTCAATGTACATGCATATATACACCTAAATGTACACATATATGTGTCTGTACATGTATATGTACACGTGCACGTCAATGTACATGTATATATACACATAAATGTACATGTGTATGTAGGTGTATATGTGTATTTACACGTGTATGTGTATGTATATGTACACCTGTAGCTATATGTACATGTAAATGTACACGTGTGTGTGTATGTACACATTCATGTATATGTACACATATATGTGTGTGTATATATGTATAGATATGTGTATGTACAATCATATGTGTGTGTATATGTGTATGTACAAGTATATGTGCACGGATATGTGTACGTACAGGTGTATGTGTATGAATATATTGTACATGTGTATGTGTATGAATATATATATATATATGTACATGTGTATGTGTCTGTATATATGTATATATATGTACCTGTGTATGTATATGTAAAGTATATGTACATGTATATATATGTATATGTACGTGTACATGTGTATGAATATATGTGTATATATGTACATGTGTATGTGTCTGTATATAGGTATATATATGTACCTGTGTATGTATATGTACAAGTATACGTACATGTATATATATATATGTACATATATGTACAAGCATGAATATATGTATATATATATGTATGTGTACGTGTCTGTACAGCTCTCGTCTGTGCTGCTGTACCTTCAGGACTCCGTTACCTTTTGGCAGTGCCAGGCTGACACAGCAGGGAGCAGAAGCTGCTCCCCTCAGCCTCCCTTCGGACACCCAGTCCATCACTGCCTCTGGGATATCCTGGTGAGTTTTCAGGAGCAGGTCTGGAGCCTTGTGCTCATGATCTGCCCCTTCTGCCCAAAGCAAACCAGGTCAGGAATTAGTGGAAGCCACCTTTGGAACACCCGAAGGGCCGGAGCTGGTGCACAGAGCCCCAGATCACAATGTTTTAGGATTTTGGCCAGAAGCCTTACCTCCCTCTGCTTAGGGTGCCCAGAGCAGCTGTGGCTGCCCCTGGATCCCTGGCAGTGCCCAAGGCCAGGCTGGAAGGGGTTTGGAGCAGCCTGGGACAGTGGGAAGTGTCCCTGCCCATGTCAGGGGTTTGGAAGGAGGTGATCTTTAAGGTCCTTTCCAACCCAAAACATTTTGTGATTCTATGATTCCAGGACTCTGGACTAGTCCAGAAGACCAGCGATCCCTCATGACAACAACACTGACTGAGATCCACCTGCAACCCCTGCCTTCCAGACCCCTCCTTCATTTCCCAGCCAGGCTTTTAGGATGTCCTTCAGCAGGGTCTAAACCTGATCCCTCGGTCACGCCCGTGCTCCTGAGAGCTGTGTGGATGTGGGGTCGCTGAGCCGAAACACCATGAGCAAGCACCATTCCCCCAGCTTCTGCCTTCCACCCTGAAGGAGTTAAGCAGAATTTACAGCATTTTTAACTTATATTACTCACTTGTATCGAATTATTCTTGGATCAGATATTAAATGGAGATTTTCCATGTAATATCTGTCACAGATGGAAAAAAACCCATCATCTATGGATGAGTGTAATCCATTCATTGGTTTACGGATACAGCCCTCTCCAGGGATTGTCAGAAATAAACACGATGTCCCTGTTTGCTGGATTTCTGCATTTGGATTGCTGAGCTAGCTGAAAAATGTGTGAAATCGCATGAAAGCCGACAGCTCCCTATTGACTCGGCATACGAACAAGCTCCCATGTGTTATTTATTCCAGCGAGCCCATGGACTGTGGCGTGTACATGAAATGCAAGCCCGCTCTGAAATTCGAGGGGATAATAATCAATAATGCTTTGTTTGGAACGCAGCTTTCATCTGCAGAGCCCGGAGCGGTGGCAGGGAGCTGGGGGGAGGAGGGAGGGGCAGATGCACAGACCCCCACTCAAAAGGCAGAGCTGGAACCAGCCCCTCCGCCCGGCAAGCCCCAGGGACGAGCTGCCTGCTGACAAGGCACCTTCGGCATCTCAGACATGCTGAAGCCATGGGATTTTGGTTGTTTGCTTGCTTTTTAACCAACCGGTCTCTGCCAGAGCAGCTTTCCAGTCACCTGCAAGGATGAACCGCAGCGGTTAAAAACTACTTGCTCTTTTGGGAATTCCTGGGAGGAATTAGGGATGTCGGTGTGCCTATTCCCAGCCCTGGCTTTGGTTGCTGAGCACGGGTTTGGTGCAGCAGCCTCCTGCCGGGCTGGTGGCACCGCGTCCCCGCAGGTCACCCCGCAGGTCCCCCCGCAGGTCACCCCGCAGGTCCCCCCGCAGGTCCCCCCGCAGGTCAGCGCTGCCCGTGCCGAGCGGCGTGGCACAGCTCCAGGACAGCATCGCCCTCACCGCACAGCTACCGCTCACTCGGGGATAATTAGTATTTCCCCCATCTGCTAGATGAGCCTGGGGAGGGGAGGCAGGGGAGCGCTGCCAGGGCGCGCTTAACTCTTCCATCCTCAGGCGTTCGCTGCCGCTCCCGGCTCGTGGCGATCCCAGCTGGAGACTGAGGAGGTCTGGGAGAGGATCCTGCCTCCCTCCCGAGCCACCGAGGGGCTGTGGGGATGGGAAGGGTCTGTCCCGTCCCCCGATTTGGGGGATTTGGGGGATTACCACCAAATCCCCGCGGTTCCCTGCGTCTGTGCCCACCGCCGGGGGAGCGGGTTTGGGTTCCTCAGCTGGGGACCCCTCCCCACGCGGCCCTTCCAGCCCTCCCCAGCCAAGGCACGGCCGCTGTGCCCAGGACAGCGTGTGGGCACGGCTGGGAACGGGGCCCTGGTGCCCGGGAGACAAAGGAGGATGTTAGCCACTGCAGCCCCAGGCGGATGCAGGATTAGTGCCGCTCCCGGCAGCACAGCTCCTTTCCTGCATTAAAGTCAACACATCACCCAACACTTACTTCCCACCTTCCCTGGGGTGGCCAGAGAGTTCCCTTTCTAAGGTTAATGCCTGCTCCTCCCCCAACACCCTGAAAGAAACAGGATATTTCCTCGCTAATTTGTATGTGTCTAATTTTCATATCAACAAAGCAAAGTCATGATTTGAGGCTTTTTCGGCTTTGCCTCCTTTCTCCCCACATTCCCGCTCTTACTGAGTCCGTTTCCATTCCTCCACTCCTTTCCCAGATTTCAGTATCCACAGGTTTCTGGGTTAACAACAAAACAACACAGGCTGGAACCTGTTCAGATGACTTTTTTTATTATTATTATTAATTATTTTTATTTTCTTGCTTGGAAAACCTTTTCCCCTCTCTTTCACCCTCCCCGCCAGGGAGTTCAAAGGGACATGTTCGCAAACAGGGGCAGGGCAGCTCTCTCCACACCCACACTTGCCACCTTGAGGGAGGGAGCGGCACGAAAACTCGCTGGTGAACATTTGTGCAAATATTCATTTGGCATCTGCTAATGTCAAGTCTGGCTGGATTGGGGCTCGGAGCTGCAGAAAAGCATAAATGAGTCAGGCAGACAGCGAAAGCCGAGCTCTTCGTTATGCAAACAGGAGCCTCTCGCAGCAGCTCTCGTGCACGGAGCAGGGGCTCCTGCTCCCCATCATTTCTGTCGTGCTTTGTCCTGCCCTTTGCTTACGAAGACTTTTCTCATGCAAAGCCCCTGGAGTGCTCAATCCTGCACAAACCTCCAGCCCCAGAAAGCGCAGCCCCAATAAACCCGGTCCGAGGTGAGAGCCTGGCAGCCGCGGGCAGCAGCAGCAGGGACGGGGCTGCCCTCGCTCCTGGCCCTGCCCTTGTTCTGCCTTGTTTCTGTCCCTGCCACAGAGCCCTGGCACCGCTGAGCTGCTGCCCCTGCCCTTGTTCTGCCTTGTTTCTGTCCCTGCCACACAGCCCTGGCACCACTGAGCTCCTGCCCTCGTGGCTGTTCTGCCTTGTTTCTGTCCCTGCCACACAGCCCTGGCAGCACCGAGCCCCCGGGAAGCACAGGGAGCTCCAGGAGCTCCAGGAGCCCTCGGCCCTGCGAGGCTGTGGCTGATGGAGCAGGGCAGGTGGCGAGGAAAAGCTCCCTGCCAGCACAAGCAAAAGGTTCAGAGGAGTGCAGACAGCCCCACTCGCCCAGCACTAACGGGGCAGCCACAGCCACCTCCTGTGCCTTGTTCATAAAGTGTCCATGCGTGAAAACAGAGCCAGGCCTAAAGGCTGGAGTCACTTCTCCTTCATTTACCTGGTGAGGAACCTTCCCTGGAGCCAGCAGGACCTCGAGGGGCACGGTGGAGCTCCCACAGCCACGGGAGGGCTCTCACTGCAGGAATTTATCCCTCCCATGTCAATTCAGCAGCACCTGCAGTGGCTCACGGACCACGCAATCTGTAATCTAGCAGTAAATTAAACAGGATTGCTTCTGCTCCGAGCGTGTGGGTCCTGGGCAGGAGCACACCTTGCTCTGGGGCTGCAGATACAAACTGGCCAGAGCCACTTGGATGGCAAGAGCTGGACTGGCCGTGCCAGCACAGCCCTGCCAGCAGCCACCCTCCTCCCGTGTCCCCTGCTCGGGGTCAGTGCTGCCCTGCCAGAGGTGGCACAGGGCTGGGGGCAGGGGGAGGGGGCCTGGCACTGCACTGCTGACCAGGGGAAAATTCAACACTGCCATCTCAAAGCTTAAGAATTGGATAGTGAGTGTCAGAGCTGATTGGAAATCCCCACGTATTTACAGATAAGCAAAAATTTTGCGTTGAAGGAAGCCAGGTCTTGGCTTCCTGGGTTTGACTGGAAACGCTGGGGAGATGAATCTGAATTCCTGCTCATCAGCTGAAGACTTCCTTATTATTTACGACTGGGAAAGATTCCCACCAGGAATGTGTAGCTGGTTATAATTTAAATGTTTCTTCTAACTCAGGAAATTTCCAGGAAGGTCTCATAGTAAACACAATAATGTGCCCACAAGTTACAAACCAGTGATCCTGTTTGTTTAATTCATTTACCCAGAAAAATAATGAATACAAAACTGATGGTGGTTTGTGTTTGTTCCCTAAAACAATGTTATCAGTACATGCCCTCGGTGCATTTTTACTGCAGTTATAAAGGTTTTTCCAGCTGGAAAGTGAGTCAGCTTAACTTTTTTTCTTTTAAACTAATGACCATTTAATGCCAGATAAAAGGTTTAAAGGAAAGGATTAAGTACCACTTTCAACAGAGATGGTGGGAGATAATTGACTCAATTTACCCCGAAATCACTGCAGGACAGAGAGTGCATGGTTGGAAATACAGCAGGGAGAGGACCCCACGGCAGGCCCTGCACTCTCCCTGCAGGTGGGTGCTCACACCTTCCCCTCTCATCCCAGCACCTCTAGCAGGTGTCCCTGTGCCCTCCGGGGAGAGGCACTTCCTGCTCTGGAAACAGCAACACCTTTCAAACAGATGTGAACCTGATAACACACCCCCAGAAGCAGATAATGAAACAAAATGCTCCAGTTCAGGTATTTGCCAGCAGACAGAGGCACAGCCCTCCCCTGATTCTCTAACCTCCAGCCACAGTCCCATTTTCTCCTGCACCCACCACCACTTCTCTGGAAACCAAATGACTTTTGCTAATCTTTCATCTCTGCACGCTCCTTTGATCCATTTCTTTCTGCCATTTTCAAGGACTTGGGGTAATTCCTCCTGGAGCAATGATTTTCTGACCTCTCTGAGGAGGACAGAGCCCACCAGCAGGGATGTTCTGGTGGCACTGCTGCCCTGTGCTCGCTGCCAAACCCCCCTGGAGCTGGTTGTGTGTGTCCCAGGGACAGCAGGCCCTTTTCCCCGTGCCCGTGGGGCTGCCAGGAGAGGCTGGGATTGCTGCTGTGCCACAGGAGCCTCTGGGCTCGGGTGGGAAGGTGTTTGGTGAAGCACAACCCTAAGGTGTTCACTCCATCGCTGCTCCCTTGCTACACAGAAGTCACCTATGGATCTGCACGTCACGAATTCCACCCAAGGGCAGGGTTTGGGTTCGTTTGCCAAGTCAGTCACTTCCTGCAGGCAATCCCTGCCTCCCATCTCCTGGCAGCTGCCCGTGGTATCTGCCTTGCTCCAGGCATTTGGAGAGCGATGCCCTGGGAGAGAGAAGGGCTTTGGCAGGAGGTCCCAGCACCCTAGAGCAGGCACCCCGTGTTTGGAGGAGCCCCCTGGGAAGGGTGAGGGTCTGCCTACCTTGTGTTCTCCCAAGGCAGGCCAGGGCTGGGCTCACACCTCGCCGAGGTACGAAGCAAACATCCAGCCCTGAATCACTTGGCTGCTGCCGCCGCAGATGGGAGATTAGGGCACCTTGGGCCGCGTTCAGACCACCCACGGCAGCGTCTGCCCAGGCCCAGCCCTGCCCCTGGAGAGGACACCCAGCCACTGCAGGGCTCTGGGAGCCAGGCTCCCCTCCAGCCAGCAGTGCCTGTGCTGCTCCCAGCACACCACGGAACCGCTCCGATCCCCTGCAGGGAGCTCCTCCTGAAACCACGGCAGAAATCTGCCTGCCAGGTGCCAAAGGGATGGGACTTGAACACCCAAATCCCCCGGGTGCCAGAAGATCTCAGCCCAAATGAATGCCAGGAGCTTGTAGGATCAGGCTGAGAAACATGGAGGGCAAAACTTGCCATGTTCAAGAACAGACGAGTGATCCCAACCTCTCCACCTCTGGAATGGGACGTGCTCAGCTGTCTGTCTGTCTGGCTGGCTGACGTGAAAGGCAGCAAGGGCTGGGCGAGGTCTGGGTCACCACGTGAAGGAGGAGGACAGTTCTCCTCTCCAGCTCCACACAACACATGGCCACAGGTCCCTGCCACACCCCACACTGGGGTCTCTGTGCTGAGCCCATGGGATGGTCCCTCTGTGACACAGCGAGGGCTCTGGAACCCAAAAAGCACCAAGAGAAAAGGCAAGGTAGGGTTTGCAACCAGGGTTGCCACATGGGCAAAGGTGTCCTTGGAAAGAGGCGCCCCTGGAGTTTCTTGTGGGGGTTCAAACATAAAAGACCAAGGATGGACCCTACAGGTGTCCCACGAGGCCATCATGGAGTGTCTCTGCTCCTCTCTCAGGCAGCACAGGAGTGTGAGAACAACAGCCCTCTGAGGCACAGGACAGGGCAGGGACTCGGAGCACATGTGGAGGTGTTTCACTCTTTGTGCAGAGCTGTTTAACATGGATGAAACAAAGCTGGGCCCCAGTGCCTTTCCCTGGGTGGGATGGGTGAAGCACCAGCCTGGAAGGGGTGTGCTGCCCTGCCCCTCCAAGGCTGGTCCCCAGGCTCCCACTGTCTGAGCCCAAAGCTTAGTTTCCATGCCACATGTTAATTCACCCCAAGTCAAGAACCACTCTCTTTCAGCAGTGTTGACGTTTGCTGCCTTTCATTGAATTTCTCTGTGTTGGGAGAGCAGGTGAGTGGGAGATCCCAATTTACTTTCTCTGCAGTCTAGACTATTCATTACTTTCCTGTCTCTAAATGAAGCAGGCACAGTCCTTTCAATACCTACATAAAGCATTCCCTCACCAGGCCTCTAAGTATTTTCATTGTCAGCCTCTGAACACTTATTATTTCCACTATATCCCCTTTTGAGATCAGATATCCAGAGAGAAGCTCGGCGTGTCAGCAAGGGTCCCCTCCGGATCTGTGCTGCCAGCAGACAGGAATTAGGGAATATTTTACATCCCTCTCTTTAGCCATCCTCATATTTTGTTTTATTCTCACAACAGCAAAGAGGAAGAAAGACCCTGGAGTGGCTGTGATTGCGCTCGTTTTGTGAGCGTAAACGATTACAATTAACGTGGAACCCGACAGAGTGCAGGCACAGCTCGAATTATTCCTCACCAAGCCTTGCCTTGCAGTTATCAGGGGTGAATTTTATCTGCCATTGTGCTGCCCATTCACCTAGCTTTGTGTGGTCTGACAATATCTCAACACAAGGTGGTATATGGTTGCAGGCACTGCCGCTCTCGTTATTTACAATGGCTAATTAAGATCCTGCTACAACCTTCATCCCACCCTTAATTCTTATGAAGCAGCCAACAAAAGGTTTTGATTTCCTTTTTGGCTGGAAGACCTTTTGGCTTCTGCAAAAAGGGGATTAAGAATGAAAGCACATAAAGGTATGTGCACAATCACAAAGTCATAACAGCTCTCCCAGTGCAGTCTCCCAGGAATGAAACGCAGCATTAGCAAGAGAGGCTAATTGGGACTGGTTTAAAGAGTGCACATTGTGTAGCTCAGTCCGGTAACACTTTTGATCAGGCAGACAACACAGCCACAAATTGCTTTCTTCCCCCTCCAAAATATCTGACCCTGCAGGAAACGGTGTTTTACCTTTCCCAAGGAATCCAGACAGGCAGGCAGGCAGACGGAGGGTACACAGGAGCTGCCTGAGCACCCAGCTCAGCACAGCCTGCCCAGCCCAGCTCTCTGCCAGCTCGGGGCAGATGCAGGGTCCCCATCCCTCACCCTCGGGGTCCCCAGAGGCTGGTGCTGGCTCTGATGGCGATTGCCAATGTCACTGCCATGGTAACTTTAAGACCAGATGGAGTCACTCAGAGGCAGCTCACCCACACCTTCTCTCCAGAGAGAGCTTCAGGCACTGCTGTCAACCCTGGGTTTCCAAGCAATTGCTCTCCATCACCTCTTTGCCTTCCAGGGGAGCTGAGTGCAGATCCCTGGTCTCAGGTTGCTTCTAAAGAATCTCTCCACTGCCCACCTTGCTCTGGACCCTCCCCACTGCCCACCTTGCTCTGGACCCTTCCCACTGCCCACCTTGCCCCTCAGGGCTCAGCCCTCCCTGCTGCCCTGTGCCCCCAAGGGCAGGCACCCCTTGCAGGCTCTCCTGCAGGGCTGTGGTCCCCAGAGCCCATCCCCATCCCAAAGGCCTCCCCTCTCTGTCCCCGTGTCACAGACCCAGCTCTGCAAGTCAAGCCTGGGAATCTGGTTCGTTAGCTCTTGGCAATGCCATCCCCCCAAATGTCATGGCATGCAGAAATCTATGGAAACCAGAGGCCTGGGACATGTGGTTTTGTTTGTTTGCATGTGCCAACATTTCCAATGGCTCAGAAATGTGTGCCTGTGAAAGCTGCATGTGTGTTATTCATTTAGGATTATTTTCAGTCCTTATAATAGGAGACTCATTTTATCCTTTTGAAAGCTCTGGAGCAGAGATGATCACAGCCCTAAAGCCTGCCATGGCTGTAAACAACATCTAAGCTCCACAGAGCTGTCTCTCCTTGAAAATGGTCCCACCAAGGAGTGGAAGGGTTTTCACTCTGTGCTCGTGTCAGATACACAGATAAAGAGGCAGCTCATTTCTCTAGACTCCTTTGTAAACCCCGGCCAAGATTTTTACATTCTGATTCATGCAAATCCGATCATCTGATCAAAGTAACATGTGCTACCTCCCAGGAACTCGGGCCCTGCTGGCCCATCCATCACACACCATGGCCTGGCTCCCGACACTGCTCCCTCCTCGCTCACACACAGATCCCTCCGGCCTTGGGGCAGCAGCTCCAGGCCCGTGGTCACCTCCTGGCTGGCCATGGTGGGCTCTGCTCCCAGCCAGCTCGAGGGCTGGCTCTGCACAGCCTCACAGCACTCAGCCTTTCCCTGCACCCTCGCTGCTGCACCCGTGCCAGAGCTGCTGGTGGCACCTCTCTCCATAGTGGTGCACCCCAAAATGGGCTCATGTCAATGGGTCCCCGAGCTGCAGAGTTCTGGGGGGGAATTTCCCAGTTACAGACTTCTCCCATGGTTACCACAGCCCTTGCATTCACTCGGGGCACAGGCAGGTTCAGAATTTCCTCTTCGGCAGAAAAGAACCAAAAATGGCCCTTCCAAGGCTGGGATTGCACAAGCAGCTGAAAACACATCCCAAGGGAGGAAGGAGCCCTCAGCTGGGCAGGGGAATGCCAGCATCACCTGCAGTGCTCCCCCAGCCAGCTCCCACTGTCCTGCATCCAGGACATCCCTGCAGGCGCTCAGGAACCTCGGGGTGCCTGCGCTGCTCAGCCAGGAGGGAACTCCCACCAGGGCTTGGTGCGGTTACCTCTGCTGTTATTCCTGGCCTCTGCGGTTGTTTTTTTCAAAACAAAGGCAGTGCTTTCTATCCTTTAGGCCTGAGCAGACCAATTCATCTCTCTTTAGATGGGTTTGATGTGGCTTGGGAAACTCAACTCGGTTGTTTTCCGAGCCCAGCATAACTCAGTTCTGCTTCCTGTGGCTCAGGCACAGGTCCTGCAGCCTGGCAGCCACGGGGATGTGCAGACAGTTACCCTTTAGTCTGCTCCAGAGCTGGGAACCAGCCCTGGCCCAGGCAGGTGTCAGCCACCTTCACGCTGCGCTGCTTGGACTAAACTTTCCGTAATTTTCTGAGTAGAAACGAGTCCCACCCACAACAAACACAGTCAGGGACTGGTCACCACCAGCCCAGAGCTCACAGCTTGGCTTGTCTGGGTCAGGAACCACCAAATTCACAGGTCCTGATGGCCATGGAGCCCCCAGTACGTGCCAGACCTTGCTGAGGGACAGGGGCTCTGGAGGATCTCCTTGGGCTGGCACCTGAACACAGGCACTGCAGGAGGAAGGAAACTGTGTCCTGAGCTCTGTCCCCACCAGCCAGGACTCAGCCTCTGAAAAAGGGGGGGCAGAAGGAGGGCAGCAGGAATGGGTAGGGCAGGGAGAAGGTTTGGGCTCTACACCCATCAGGGGCTCTGGAAAAGGCTCCATGCAGGGCCTCAGTGAGTGGGGAGAGGCAGCTTTTGGCAAACAAACAGCAAACTGCCTCAGGACTGACGTTTCAGTGGGGGGCTCCAATCAGTTTCAACTGACAAATAGGCAGGGGAGACTTTTTACACATCACATAATTGTTTTCTGCTTTCAAAGAGAAGCTTCTATTTCTCTTTTTTTTTTTTTTTTCCCTATGAAATCACACATATTTAAAGAAATTAAAGAAATGCTTAATAGGGTGAATTAAATGTCTCTGGTAAACCCAAATCACTCCACTTAGTACTTTGTCTCACTTAAAAAGAAAAAAAAGAAAAGTTTCAGTTTGACCTGGTTTTTCCTCCCTAATTTTTCAGCTCACACTGTTGGAAATAACAGTCTACATAGGTTACATCATTTGTGAGGAATCTCCTCTCATCTGTCTCCAAATGAATAACAACAAACATCCAAAAAATAATTGAAGTTTTATATATATCCCTTGGCCATTCAGGTGGTATGGCTGGCACGAGACATAGGCACTTTAAACAGCTGTTGTGAATCTTAAGTATAAACTTCCACCCTTTGGCACAGCACCAGGAAATTATGCATAGGAATATACCTGCTCTGCACACACAGAGCCCACGGTGTTCCGTGCCTGGAGAGGGGAGAGCAGAGGAAAGGGGGGCACAGCCCTGCTCGGTGTGACCCTTTTCCCTCTGTTGGATGAGCAGGGCTGAGCGGGGCTCAGGGTGTGCTGGGGGCATTGCCAAAGGGCAGCTGCTGGCCCAGAGGGGAGGCTCAGGCTCTGGAGGGTGCTCCAGGTCAGAGCCAGCCACGGCACCTGCGTCTGCATCAGCACAGGACCAAGCAGCTCTGCCGTCGAGCAGGAAGGACCACGCCAAGCTGGGACCTCAGCCACCTGCTCCCACCCCTGGCAGCTCCGTGGGCCAGGGCGGGGTGGCAGGGGCCTCTGCACACCTTGCACAGGGACCAGGACACTCTTTGTCCTCTTTGTCCTCTGCCCAGGGTGAAGGGTTTGCCCTGCTTGGAGCAGAGCCTGAGGCTGGCTGAGCTGTGAGCTCTGACCCCTCACCCTCACAGCACAGGAGCTCAGGTCTCACCTAACAGCTCTGCTTTGTGCAACAAGCTCACAAAACCTCCTTGCACCCACCGAGTTTCCCTGCTGGGCTCCTGCACCCACCAAAGCCAGCCAGGGTGATATCAGACCTTGCCTCTCTCTGGTCTCAGCTGTGGAAGCTGTGGGACAAACCCAGCAGTGCTGCTGGGACTCCAACACGCTTTTATCAAGCCCAGTGAAGCAGAGGGCTGGTTAAAGTGTGCCCCCTCAGAGCTCCACACACGTGAATGCCATCACTCACATTGCGTCCCTCGCTCTGGAGGAGAATCCCACAATAGCAATTAAATCCTCGTTAACAATCCTCACTTATAAAGTCAATCAAATGTAATAGCCTACAGGGGAAATCCCAGCTCGCATTCAGGGTGACTTTCTGAAAGGACAAACCGAGGTTAAACACCACAGACAACTCACTGCTCTGCTCTGGAGGTCAGAGAGGGACCTGGAGGTCTCAGTGACAGCCACTGCCCACAGCCCCGGGCACTGCTGTCCCTGTGCCTCACCAGGCTGTCCCTCACCGCCCATGGGATGGATTTCCACTGCTTCTGCTCATTCTTTGAACTTCTCCTACCCAGAGCACCCTTCTGTCCAAGGTGAATGTCCTCTGAAGGGGACCTGGTATGAATTCTTCTGATCTTTGCCCCTGCTTTTGTTGTTAATAAAGCCTGAAAGCAGATGTTCAAACACTTACTGTGCACCATCAGCCAATAAAGCAGCATCACCCAATCCAGGTGAGCACCACATCTCCTCACCACACAGACTTTCCACAGCCTGAGGAACCTGTCCTGCTGCTGTCCAGGAAATACTCTTGTAAACCAATGACAGGAGGGACAGAGGCTGCAGCTCCCGACTGCACATGTGCCAGTCCCAAACCCGGTGGGCACTGTGGGACATAGATCCTCCCTGGCTGCTCCCAGCCTCAGAGGAGATCCCTTGTGCCCAGACTTCTCCAGCCTTTACTGCTCCCACCCCTTCGAGTTTCTCCAATGGCAAACAAGCCCTGTTGTTCCAACAGTGAAACCACCAGGGCCATGGGCCACAGCAATGTTTCAAGGGGAAAAAAGGCACCCATGAAACATTTCTCACTCATGGAAATCAAATGGGTGCCTGCTCTTGGAGGTTCTAACAGAGCAAATCTCCAGCTGCTCCCTATCCTCCACCCCAGCGCTCCTCTGAACTTTCCCCAAATCCTTCCCACGTGAATCAATGTGAAGACAAAGCTGGCAAAGCCTCCCAGCCCCCTCTGCCCATTCCACACCGGGTCCTGCTCCGTGCCTGCCCCCAGGGAGAGCAGCTCCCACGGGGACAGGGCTGAGCAGGGACCTCCCGTGCCTGGCTGGGGCCAGGCATCACCTGCAGCTGCCCAGCTCCTCCTGGCCCTGCTCAGCACTGCTCATTTCTCTCTAGGCTTGCAAGGTTTGGAGATTGGTTCAGATAAGCATCCTCAAGCTTGCATGCTTATCTGCACCATCTCCCAAACAGCTTTGATCTGCAGGATTTGGCTGCAGCTCTCAAAGTTATCTTGGGAAAGCTTGTTCTGGGGAGAGTCATTCTCCTGATTAACAAGAAAAAGCTTTCTTAGTGGCTTTGAGCATTTCCAGCCCTGGCTGTAACCAGGGAGTGCAGCCGTGGCTGCACACAGAGAAGGAAAAGCCAAGAGAGCTTCTCCTTAAAACTCCACTTGGAGCTCTGTTGCCATTCCAGCTAAAATCTGAGGTCAGTTACTTCATCTTGCTTCTTTTCCCCACTCTCTGGTTTTTGGGGCACTTTATGTCTCCCATATCCTGTGCAGAATTCCCGGGAGGAAAGCTGGCTGGGCTGACCAGGGAACAAGCCCTGGGATGGGCTGGGGGAACCACGCAGGACAAGGGAGGAGGATTTTGAGGGCGAGTTCAAAAGGCACAATATTGAATTAAACAGCTGAAAGCAAGAGCCCCTCTAAAACCCCTGAGGAAGGAAACACAAGCCACACGCAAGCACGTGTTAATGCAGTCAGATATTCCTTTCCACTCCACTTTCTGCTTGGCCTCAGCTCTAGGAAATATTTCTTGGACTGAAAAGGATCAAACGTGCTGCTCTTGAACAACACGGGTGTGGGCTCCCCCACGCTCAGCCCACCATCACCCCACTGGGAATCTTCCTGGTGGGAACAACCAGGGAGGAGGAGGAAGATGGTATTAAGGAACAGGAGGAACTACAAAATCAGCAGTGAAGTTTATAGCAGGGAAACTTCCCCGAACGTTTCCTGCTGGCCTCGCATAAAGGATGAACAGGCATTAAAAAACCACTACTCAGGGAGGGGAAAGAAGTGTGAACAGCAGAAATATGTACGTACGTTTTAAATAATTTTTTTTTAATTGTTGAGGCAGTAATACTTGGTTCATGGAACTGCAATATACAGAGAGGTGAAATAAATAGCTTATATATATATAATATATATAATATAGCTGGTTTTAAAATATTCCCTTATCATTGGTGTACTAGGTCATCTTGTAGTCACTTGAATGTAGTTAGCAGCATTCTCCAGAAGTGAGCAGGATGCAGGATCTCGGGGCCGTGGCTCCCTAGGTCGTCAGGAAGGTTACAGAGGATGGAGAGAGCTCCTCGCTCCCTGCAGCTCCCACGCCTGTGGGCGGGCAGCAGGCAATAAATAGATTACTGCAAACCAGCACTGGGCAGGGCAGGCTCTCAGTAACTTTGGGAAAGAACTTTGGTTTTCTTTGGTTTTATTTATTTATTTTTTAATAATTCTTTTTTTCTTTTTTTTTTTTT
>VZTN01018824.1:38569-68262 GCA_013400515.1 Erpornis zantholeuca | reverse complement strand
TTTTTCTTTTTGTGGTTTCTTATTGTGACATGTTTTTGTCTGGTTTTAGCTGGGGTTGGTGGGTCGTATTCTCTTAGTCCTCTTGGTGACTGTTGTGTACTTGAAAGGTTTCTGTATCTCCATTTGCCCCTTTGGGTATCTCTTCATAAAATGTACATCTTGCTGGTTTTCCCGGGTCTTGGGCCCTTTCCGTGGCCTCCCTTTTTTGGTGAATCCAACATACCAGCCTGAATATTTCGCAGACATCAGTGCCGTGTAGTTGTTTTCTAGGACCTTTTCGATGAAGACACACTCCTTACTGGTGCCATCAGGCTGAAAAAGGAGGAAAAAAAAAAAAGAAAGAAAAAATAAATTATCCAAATGCAAGCTCAGTGACCAAAACGCAATTTGGCATAAATAAAATCATCACATCTGGACCTCTTTTTGGGTTCAAACATTGCTAATGAGAGCCATAACAAGTATCAGCTGAAATAAAAATTATTCTTTTTTTAAAGCATGAAAGCGTGAGGTCATAATTTCTTTTTTTTAAATGCTCTTATCCAAGGGGAGAAAAATTTTTCAAAGACAACAGTTAAGTTTCTCCAGCCCAGTGCCTTCAGCAGCAAGCAAAGCAAGACATCCAGCTTTGCTTTTTTCCATTAGGGAAAGAGGGTGAATTGAACTCGTGCCAGGGAAACATCACACTCAGAAAAATCCCAAACCCCAGAACCTCCCATGGCCCAAACAGCAGAACCTGGGATGTCTTCTGGGATACCTCACGGGCTTGCACCCACCACCACCCAAATCCACTGAAATCATGATGAGCCCCAGCCTGAGCCCCCGCAGCAGCTTGCAAACCCTGTCCCAGCAGATCCCAGCAGATCCCAGCTGATCCCAGCGGATCCCAGGGCAGGTGGAGCACACGGGGGGCTCCAGGGGGAGCCAGTTGGGGCTGGGGCCAGGAGCTCCCCCCAGGCCAGCCCTGGGACCCACCCCGAGGGCAGAGGTTGTTCTGGAGAGGTGTTGGACACCCCAGGCTCGGCTCTGACTCCCAGCCCTGAGCGACATCAGCAGGGCAGGAGCTGTTCCCACCCCGGAATGGTTCCCAGGGGATGGCATCCCCCTGGCACCCTGCTGCCACCGTGAGTGCTCAGCCAGCTGACAGAGAGGGGAAGGGCCAGTGCCTGGCTTTACAGCCCTTCCCTCCTGGGGGAGGTTTCCATTTGGAAGAGGAATTGATTTCTGGTGGCAGAGGAGGCATGGCCCTTGCCGTTCCGCAGTCCCTCCATCCCTGAAGGCAGGCACCCAGCGCTGGCTGAGATAGCCAGACCCTTGCAGTGCTTTCCTCCTTGCAGAGGGAGCCAGCATTAGCACTGAGCTGGAGGTTTCTGACTATGGCTGCTGCTCCCCAATCACCCCACAGCTGAATGCCCGAGCCCCTGGGACTCCTTTCCCCATGGAGCCACTGACTTGAGATTTTGGCAAGCTGGGCTCAGCTCAGCCTGGAGATCAAGACTACCAGACCCAGAGCAGGGCTGTGAACACAGCAGAGCATGGATCTGTGCCTTGAGGCCTCTCACACAGCACTGCAGGGAGTGACACAACAGCACCCTCAAGTCCTTCAGCACAGAGGAAATCCTTCTCACCCATAACCTTCTGCCAGAACACCATTTCCCCTCTAACTGCTGAGTTTCTGGTGCTTCACCTGGAATGTCACACGTTGTGTGCACTTTGATTCGTGCAGCAGGAGATCCTGAGGAGCAGTCACAGGATAAGCAGTAGGAGCCATCACACAGGACTTCATCTGGGGCTCAGCAAAGCCAAAGGAGGGATTTCCATCACAGCCCAGTTCAGCTTCCCACCGAAATCAAGTGAGTTTCTTGGAGCTGCAGGCCTGGATGTGCTGCCATTAAACCCTCCCCACCCAGGCTGAGCACTGTCAGACCCTCTCAGCCTTTAGCCCTTTCAGCCACCACCTCCCAGCCCCAGCTCTGCTCCTCCCCTGGGCATGACTGGGGCGAGAAGCCGAGCCCTGCATGGCCCCCATGCCTTCCCAAGGACAGCTCTGCCCTGCCAGGGGAGCCATCCCTGGGGCTGCACCCTCACTCTGCAGTTTGGTGCAGCTTGTGGGAAGGGCAGGGACCATGGAGCAGGAGGGAAACCCTCCAGGCTGTGCTGCACAGACTTCCCCACACCCCTGAGCCCCAAATACCCCCGGGAGGGGAACCATCAGGCACAGCTAGCCAGGCTGGAGGCACACAGGCAGCAAGAGAGGACAGCCAGTACAGTCTGTGGTCACCCAGGACCAGCCATTCCTCCAGGAATTAATGCCTTTGGCAGAGCTTCGGTTCCACGCCTGGGACAGGAGGTGAAGTTTGCCCTGAGCCAGCACTGCACCCTCCTGCCTCAAGGCTTTCAGCACCAGGGAAGGTCTCACCACGAGGGCAAAGGAAATTCTGGCAACTTTTGCAGCACCTCTGCTAATCCAGGGGCTGTGGAGGGGCTCAGCAGCAGCAGCCCCATCCTGGCTAGGCACAAAGGTCCTCGCTCTGCCATCCACGACTGGAAGCTCCCAAACGCTTTAATGAGCAGCAGAACTGGGCAGAGCTCAGAGGTTCCAGTTCCTGGGGGTGTCATTCTCCAGGCCCTGGGTTTGATCAAAGCCACATGAGTGGCAAAGGGGGAAATCAGTCAACACCACAGGGTTCCACCAGATTTCAATGGGAAGCCATAAAACCAGCTTCAGGTTTCTCAGGGCTCAGCCCACTACAAACCCTTCCCCAGTGAGTGGAGAATTTTTAAACAATACCATGGCTGAGATTCAAATCCACCCAAGCCCAGGTGCCTGAGAACCAAGCGGATCCATCCCGCAGGGGGAGCAGGTAATTGGAAGGGTTGTTCCCCCCGTGCTCGTGGAGAGGGACTGGGTTTGAGCCCTGACCTTGTTGCTAGGAGAATTAAGGCTTTTCCATGCAATTTGGGAGGTTTCCGCTTGTACTGCAATGTCGGTTTTTTCATGGAAAATGATGAAAAGAAAACGTGTGTAGGAGGGGGAACTTATTCTATTAATAACAAAAAAGTATTTACTTATACCTTCAAATTTGCCGACAGAGCCTAAGACGGAGACAGGAGGTGGAGGAATAACAAGGTGCAACTTCAGGCCAGCCTCAGGGCTAATTTGAAGTAAACAAGGTGCATGAGATAAAATAACTTTGTTCTGGAAGAGGAAGAGCTAAATGGTTTGATAACATGAAATTACAGCAACATTTACAAGTACCTGGAGATAAATCAGGATAAGGACCTCGCTTCCCCAAACAGAGCATTCCTGTATGTGCTGAGACACGTCACAGACACACAAATGATTTTCAAATACTGGCAAGATAATTTTACAGCTTCCCTTATAATCCCCAACGGGATAAATCATTCCCACAAGTTACCTACACCACGAAGAGCTGTACCCACAGCAATTAATTAGGGGAAAAATCAATTTGTAAGGGTTTTCAGTAATTTTTGAGCGTCAGGTGCCCAACACTTACAATTTAACTAGTTGCCTATTTAAGCCTTAGCAAAGCACTCTGTGTGTCTGTCAGCCATCCCTCACTCCTCGGAAGAGAAAAGGGAGAGAGCTTTGGCCAAGCATCACTCCCCACTGCAGCCTGGGGCTCGCCCTTGCCCAGGAGCTCGGGGTGCAAACGAGCCAGGGCTGCACCCTGTGCCAGCGACCTCGGCCCTGAGCTGCTGCCCAGCCACGCCTCACACACCCTGTGCTGGCAGGGATGTGCCCTGCAAGGCACTCGCCCTCCAGAACATGGAGCTTCCTGTGTTCAAATGATTCTTCACAACAAAGGAGTTCTTGAAACAGGGAGCACCTGGCCCAGCGCCGTGGTCTGACCACATGGCACAGGGGTCCACACCTGGCACAGGGGTCCCACACATGGCACAGGGGTCCACACCTGGCACAGGGATCCCACACACCTGGCACAGGGGTCCACACCTGGCACAGGGGTCCCACACACCTGGCACAGGGGTCCCACACACATGGCACAGGGGTCCCACACCTGGCACAGGGGTCCCACACACATGGCACAGGGGTCCCACACCTGGCACAGGGGTCCCAAACACATGGCACAGGGGTCCACACATGGCACAGGGGTCCCACACCCAGCCCCACATCCCTGTACCCTCCCAGGGCAGGAGCGAGGGCTCCACCTGCCCCTCGTGTGCCTTTTGCCCTCACTCTCCCACTGGCAGCAGCTCCAGCCTCGCTCCCTGCTCAGAGCAGGGCATGGCTGAGGCACAGAGCAGGGCTCAGAGGCTCAGTCCTGCTCCTGCCAAGGCTCAGCCAAGGCCCAGCCCTGCTCCTGCCAAGGCCCAGCCCTGCTCCTGCCAAGGCTCAGCCAAGGCCCAGCCCTGCTCCTGCCAAGGCTCAGCCAAGGCCCAGCCCTGCTCCTGACAAGGCTCAGCCAAGGCTCAGCCCTGCTCCTACCAAGGCTCAGCCAAGGCTCAGCCCTGCTCCTGCCAAGCTCTGCACGGCAGTGCCTGGGACCAGCCACCACCAACCTCTGGTGCTGGCCCAGGGGCTGCTGCCCGGCCATGCAATGAGGCCATGCCCCCTTGCAGGTCAGTTCTTTGCAAATAAATAATTCAGAGCTTTTTTTTGTTGTTGTTTAAACACACCCCAACAGCTTTGGGAAGATGTGGTATCTGTTAGCCAAATTTCTGATAAACGCTTTCTGAAATGTCTGATCTAAATGCCAGGGGAACCTGCGGGGCAAGGCCCAGGTCTGTGCAGAGCGAGGGAAAGCACAGCCTGAGCAGCACCAGGGGCTGGCCCTCGCAGAGCAGCTCCTGAACCAGGGCAGGGAGCAGCCCCGGGGGCCATGGGTCACTGCCCAGTGCCAGGGCTGTGGGTCACTGCCCAATGCCAGGGCCATGGATCACTGCCCAGTGCCAGGGCCGTGAGTCACTGCCCAGTGCCAGGACAGGGCTGTGGATCACTGCCCAGTGCCAGGGCTGTGGGTCACTGCCCAGTGCCAGGACAGGGCTGTGGGTCACTGCCCAGTGCCAGGGCCGTGGGTCACTGCCCAGTGCCAGGGCAGGGCTGTGGGTCACTGCCCAGTGCCGGAGGTTTTACAGAGCAGGGTCAGAGCAGCAGCAGTCCCCCAGGGTCCCCTGCAGGAAGGGCACCCCGAGGGTTTGGGGATCCCAAGGGTTTGGGCATCCCCGGGGTTTGGGCATCCCGAGGGTTTGGGCACCCCGGGGGTTTGGGGATCCCAAGGGTTTGGGCACCCCGAGGGTTTGGGCACCCCGAGGGTTTGGGCATCCTGAGGGTTTGGGCACCCCGAGGGTTTGGGCACCGCGGGCCCCGTGCTCGCCCAGGAGCAGCCCCGCAGTGTTTGTGCAGAGCATTTGGCCAGGGGCTCCCCAGTCCTAAACGTGAGACGTGTTGAACTGACACTAAAGCAGAATTAAGTGCCAAAGCATTTGCCGCTTCTACAATTACACTCCGCAGCGCTTTGGTGCTCCTGCTCTCCTTTTTATGGCCCAACTTGGTCTTATTGTAGTTTGGCTTTCCCGTTTTAAGTTCTCCAAATGGAAAGGATCAAAGAGCTCTTTGTTGTCGTGGCAGGAGCGCTCCTCGGAGCGCGGCATTCCTGCCACGAACAGCTTGCAGCTCAGGGGGAATTCGCGGCAGCTCTGTGCCACCAGCCCGAGCCAAAGCATCAGCAGGTGCAGCACCGCCTCCGCCTTCCCCCGCGCCTGCCGAGCCACCTGAGCAGCTCTGCATGCCGCAGGGAGGCCGGGCAGCTTTTCTCATTTATGCTTCACAAATCTGGCGCAGTGGGCACCGCAAGTCCAAACTTCCCTCGGCTTTTACTGCAACAATGAGCTCGAGCGAGCAGCTCCGGTGACGGCGCGGAGAGAAGCCCCGGGACTGAAAAGTTTCTTCGTTTGCAAAGATCAGGGCACAAATTAAGCTGCTGTTAGCTGAGCTCGGGTTAAAACGCTTCCCCTACTCGAGCGCTGCTGCAATTAGGAGCTCTCCGGGTGAGCGGCTGCTGATGTGCTGCAAATCACAACAAACCCCAAACGCCACCAAACACGGCTGTGACAGCCCAGGAATGCTGCCTTGGCAAGGGCACAGCGAGCCTCGCCATTCCAAGGGAGAGCGGGGCGAGTCTGTCTAATTATCGCCTTCCTGCCGGCTCGGGCCCCGGCTCGGAGTCACACTGCGGGGATGCCAGCCCCCCGTGCCACGGAGATCATCCCCCTGCCCGGGAAGGGAGCCCCCACCTCCCAAAAAACCTGGAGCAGGGAAAGCTACCGCTCAAGCAAAAGGTTTCCAAGAGGCTTTTACAAGGAAAAGCGCTGAAAATGGACCCTTCCTGCAGCCATCCTTCTCTCCCGCTCCAAAGACAGACGGACAGACGGACGAACAGACGGACAGAGGGGGTTCCCAAGCACTGGCACCCCACCGTGCTGGGTTTGATGGCACCCCCAGGTGTGAGGCTCACAGTGAGCTCAGCAATCCTTCCAGAGAGCTGCCGAGCATTTCCCTCGGGCTCTGACGCCCCTAGGTTCACCCGGTGCGTTCCGCAGAAGAAACCCTGCCCTGTGTTTCCCGAATTTCGCAGCAGGGAAGGGCAGGCTTGGGTTTTCGAGGGAAGCAGGGCTCGGCACTCCCCGTGAGCTGCTCCTGAAGCGTGCAGCTGAGGACCAAGGGCTGGTCCTTTGAGATAACCCCAGAAAAGATAACCTTTCAGAAAAAGCCCCAGAGCTGCTCACCCAGCACCTGCCCAGGGACTTGTGGCTTTCGGGAAGTTCCCTCTCTGCAGTTTTGCACAAGCCCAGCTCAAAGGCAGAGGGGCAATGCTCGGAGATTGCTGCAGACTGGCTCCACACAGCTCGGAACATCCCCAGTGGAATGAGGCAGTGCAGGAGCTGTGTTAATGTCCCAGCTTTAGCACTGCCTTCTCTCCCCCGGGACACACACAGGTTTTAAAGGCAGCTCAGAAAACACCGTGAGGAGCCGAGCACGGCCCTGCCAGAGCCCGCGGTGCCAGGGTGGGCAGAACCTGCCCAGCACAGCAGCGAGCCCGAGCTCGGCCATCCCACACACTTCATGGCATTATCGGGACAGATCCCTCAGCAGCATCCTGGTGCTCAGCATCCTGGATTTATGACAAGGCATCCTGACCACAGAGACACCTCCTGACCCAAGTGCACATTCCTGCTCCGAGAGCAGGCTGTAAATCAGGGAGGCTGCGTCCATAACTGCCAAGAGCCACTCAGCCTCGTGCGCCTTTCCTCCAGCTCTCTGCCCTCTGAACCTGCACAATCCTCCCAGGAAAATACTTAGGAGTCATGATGGGCAGTTCAATAAAAGTGTCTGCCAGCACAGCAGAGAGGTTAATTATGTATACAGGACATCTAAGTGCATTCGCGAGGCGGGGAAGTAACACAAAACCAGGCGGAGGAGATGCTCCGCGGAGGGCACACCTCCACCCAGAGGCCCTGTTTAAAGCAGCACTGCCCATGCTTGTCCCCAGCTGCCCCCACACGCTGGGAACACCCCGAAAACAGGGAAAAAGGGCACAGTCCTGCATGCGTGGGTCAGGACATCCAGGCTTGGCAGAGCCCTGTGGCTGTCTGTGCCAGACACGAGCCGCAGGAACCAAGGAAGGAAGAGAACGGTTTAACATTTTTCTTTCCTTCTACCTTCCGTTCCAAAATTCCACCTTTGTAACTCAGTTGGGTAACCCTGGCATTGCCCTGGGGCGCTTTCTGTCCCAGGATGAGCAGCAGGATGCAGATGAAGAGAGCCTGTGCGGGGCTGGGGTCACACCAGGACAGAGCTCCTCTCCTTCTCCTCCGTCGCTGCCAGCAGTGCAGCAGGGTGCCCACGGCCAGAATTAGGGCAAACCAGCCTGGCTTCAGCTGAAAGATGCACGTTTGCCTGACAGACATCCCTAACTGCATCTCAGAGAGCTGCATGTGCTTGCTATTCGTGAGGAGAAACATCAACTGCTTTTTTAATGAATTTCATTAAACTAAGAGAAAATTTAGGGGTCTGAAGTCAAAGCTGCAGGTTTTCTGGAGCAGGAAGCTACTGCTCTTCAGGAGATCTGAATGCCCAGGCAGGTCTCAGATGTGGTATCTGGGCAGATCTATGGCATCTCCTGTTACCTGCACCCACCAGGCCCAGTTACAAGCAAGCTGGGAGGGGCCACACACGCTAAGGGACTGAAAGGTTTTCAGCTCTCTGTACAAAGCACAACCTGCTGCTGCAGGGCTCTGCTGGCTTTGCTGGGAGCTCTTTTCCAGCAGTCATTTCCAGCCTCCATGGGCCAGTCCTGAACCTTCTGTCAAAGCCATCTAAGAGCAGCAGCATATTCCACGTGGGCTTAAATTCAATATATCATTGTAGCAAGGTGGGGACTGCTCTTCTCCCTGGGAGCAAGGACGAGAGCACAGAGACTCAGGCCTTGGGGGAGGTTCAGGCTGGACAAATTCCTCCATCAGGAGGAACTTGTTAAACATTGGAATGGGCTGCCCATGGAGGTGTAGTCCCCATCCCTGGAGGTAGAGTCCCCATCCCTGGAGGTGTCCCAGGAACTCCTGGAGGTGGCATTCAGGGGACAAGGTGTGCATCAGGCACAGCTGGGACTCCATGGTCTCAGGGATTCTGTGATACAGAGAGTTGTGCCACTATAGGAAATGTTTTCCTTAAAAACTGTGTAGAACATCAGGTGTAGATGATGAGTGCACCAGAGCTCCAAGCTGCCCTGCCCAGGTGCCCCTGCCCTCCCTGCCCAGTGCCTTGCAGCACCCCTGGCTCCAGGGTGGGACATGAGCAGGGACCCTGGCACCCAAATGCCACCCAGGACTGGGGCACACGAAGGGCACTGGGGTCAGGGCTCATCCCTGAGTGTCCTCATCCCAGCTCCTGCCCCACAGTGAGGAACAGCTCTTCCACCAGCAGCTTTTCACAGACAGCTTTTCCAGGAAGATTAATCTCACTCTCAGCCAAAGCCAGCAGATGAAAAATCTGCTCCAGGTGCAGCAAAAAGGCTTTGGAGAATCAATCCCCTGGTGTCTCCTTGCCCCAGGAGGCTCCCATGGAAGGCCCCAGCTCCTGTGCCACAGCAGCTCCTTCTCCCATGGGGCCAGGGGAGTCACAGGGGCCAAGAGCACTTTACCAGCCACACTGGGCACCTTCAGTCTTTGATGCTGTCAGAGTTTTTTAGCCAACTTTCCTGGCTAAACACACACATGCTCCAAGAAAACCCCTATTTTAGAGCTGTAATGTAAACAACCCCAAATTATTACTATCCCCTAAAGGCTACTGCTGGCAGGCATCAGTGATAAAGCTCTGCCAGAGCAGTCTGGCATCCAGCAACAATTTGTTTGTTGTCCTGCAAAAATACAGAGAGCCTTGCCATATGGTATTAGCAACTTTCTGGTAACATTAAGAAATATATTGGCTTGGAAAGCAGTTATCACACCAGAAGAAATGCTGTGTCTGAGAGGCAGGTCTCTGCTGTCAGTGGTGCTGGTCAGGGCTGGGGAGAGGCACTGGTGGCCAGCACAGCCATGCCAGCTCCTGCCCCCTGCACCAAGGACATGCCCCTGGCACAGCTTTTTAGGGGAGCTGGACTGTGCTTGGGCACCAAAGCCCAGCACTGCTGGTGGTGAGTGCTGGGAGGGCTCCAGGGCCACAGATGTCCCCAGGGGACACCAAATTCCCTGTCACCACTCTGGAGCTCTGCCTCGGCCACCCACAGCTCCCCACCCTGCACCAGACAGCTCTTCCCCACTGCTCACATTCAGCTCAGAGAACAGAGGAATAAAATCAAACTCATTAAAATGCTTTTACAAAAATAATCCCCCTGTACTACAATGATTTTGAGAGTGTGTGGGCATGAGACCCCTGAGGATCTTTGAAAGAGGGTGGGAGTGTGCAGTACCCTGCCATGGACACCATGGCAGCAGCACTGCCTCATCCCCAGTGGGGATGCCAGGGAACCCCAGGGAATTCCTGGGTGCCAGGGGTCAGGAGCTGCTCTGCTCTGCTCCCCAGGCCCCAGGGGAGGGGCAGGCTCTGGCCATGGTGGGGAGGCTCAGGCTTCACTGAGCACAGATGCTGTGCTGAGGGCAGGGACGGGCGATCCCTGCAGCCTCCGCAGCTCCAGGCAGCCTGCATGGGCTCTAGGACAGGCTCAGCTCTAAGGACAGGCTCAGTCTGAGCCAAGCTCAGCCAAGAGCCACCTGCTCAGCCCAGGCTGCCCTTCCTCGCTCTGGGAGACTTCAAAGCCTCACCTCTGGCAGCCTCAGCAAACACGAGAGCCCCACTTTACCCACGGCCTTATCTCTGCGCGAGATAAGAGAAGCTGGGGCAGAGAGGAGAACCACAGAAGGACTCCCCAGGAGAACCAGTCTGGCCCTCGAGAGCTCCTCCAAAGAGAGCATCAGCTCCTCTTTGTCCCTGGCACTGAATTACTGCCAATATTGAGAGTTCCTGGGTTCTAGGTGACTCTGTGCCTTGTCACACCGTGCCTCTCCTTGGAAGAAGAGCTGCACCTTTCAGAGTGATCTCCCCCCATGTTTGTAAGAAGCCTGAGATAAACAAACAGGATAAATAATTAAAAAAAAAAAAGAGACAAAAACTTCCTCAGAAAAGCAGCTGCCATTCTAGTTCTGAATTGTCATATTTTAACCTCTCCCCTTGCAGCCTGGTTCCACCACAAAGCCTGGAGAAGAGAGGGCTCTAGGAAGAACTTACTGCAGCCTTTCAGGACTTAAAGGAGGTTCAAGAAAGATAAGGACGAACGTTTAGCAGGACTTGTTGCAACAGGACAAGGAGTAAAGGCTTTAACTAAAAGTAGGTAAATATATACCAGATTTAAGAAAGAAATTCTTTACTTTGAGGGCCCTGGCACAGGGTGCCCAGAGAAGCTGTGGCTGCCCCTGGATCCCTGGCAGTGTCCCAGACCAGGCTGGACATTGGGGCTTGGAGTAGCCTGGAACAGTGGAAGATGTCCCTGCCGATGGCAGGAGTGGCACTAGATGAGATTTAAGATCCCTACTAACCCTAACCATTCAGTGATTTTATAATAAAGATCAGTGGTCCACAGAAAACTTCAGGAAGACCAGAAAACTCAGGACTTACAATCTTCATGTAGCACCAAAAACCCATGGGCAAGGAAACACATGGGCAGAAGAAATAAAATTATGTTTCTTGGGCCTTCTTCAACACAACACCAAGAATCCACAAAAAAACCACACTCCAGCCTGTGTTCCCCAGGTGCTGCTCACCCTTAACAGAGATGTCACTGCTGTACAACACCTGCCCTGTCTCCAGTTTCCCAGAGCCTCCCCCAGAGTGCCAGGGAGCTCAGCAGCTGCAGTGACACAGAGCCAGGAGCTGCCCAGAGCAGCTGTGAGCCCTTGGCCACTGCTGGCTGTGAGCACACACACACACAGAGCCCGAGGGAGGCAAACCCATCAGGGTCTGGGGCTCCTCAGCAGCCTCCATCCCTTGGCTCTGCTGGGAAACCTGGGGGGCTGCAATTACCAGAAATAAACACAAGCACACAAAGGCTGCTCTCCTGACCCCCGTGGGTTGTGCTGCTTCCCTGCAACACCAGCAGCTCCAGGGCGGGGGAAAGCCCTGTCCATGGCTGGAGCTCTTGTGTCCATCACCAGCTCTGGCTGGGAACAGCAACAACAATGACAACCACAATGACAACAACAACAACAGGAACAATAATGACAACCACAATGACAACAACAACAACAGCAACAATAATGACAACCACAATGACAACAACAACAACAGCAACAATAATGACAACCACAATGACAACAACAACAGCAATGACAACAACAACCTGCTCCTGACCAGGTGCTCTTGCAGGTGACTATGGGACACAAAAGGGACCAAACTCGAAGCAGGATTTCAGCTGGGGGGGATCCATCCCTGCCGAGTGAGGAGGAGAACAGAGCCAGTGGCACGTGCTGGGCTGGCTGGGGATCATGCAGGGTTGGGCAGTAGGAAAAAGGCCTGGGCTGCTCCCATGGCTCCTCTCCTGCCAAACAACCAAAGCAGGACACCCATGGAACAATCACTGCGTGGGCTTCATGCCCCTCCACCCACAGACTGAGCTTAAATATTCGTGTAAGCCCAGGCGTAACTTTTACCTCGTGGTTTCCTTGGGCTTTACTGGCTGCTTAGAGCATTCAGGCTAAAAAGAATTCCCTCAGCCTCCTGCCACAAAGAGAGCTGCAAGTATGACACTAATTAAAACCACACTCTTTGCTATCTAGAAGACTTGCTATTGTTTTCCTCCCCTGCTCACGAGAAGCTGTTAACATGGGCAACACCTCTGGAACATTTTCCTTCCCAACGCTGCCTTCCCTCCGGCCCAGGTCAGCTGCTCTGGGAACTTGTCACAGGCTGGGCTGGGGAGGCAGCAGCACTTACAAAAATAGACTTATTTATTCTTTGGAACAAAGCATTTGCCAACTCAACTCTATGAAAAGCACTTCGGGGGAAGAAACAAAAAGGTTCATGCTGCCTGAAAGGTGACAAGCTAAAGAACTGTCCTGCCTCAGTGCCCAGTGGGCCAAATCAAGGGATGAGCCTTGATTACACACAAATATGCTGCATGTTTGGAAAAACAGGTGCTGACTTTGCCAGGATGCTCCTGGACACTCAGTGCAGGACAGGAAAGGCTGTGGGCTGCCCTGTGCCACTGCTGAGCCACCCGGGGCAAGGTCTGCTGAAGAAAGAGGGAAGATTTTGTTCTCATTTTACCCCATCTGAGTGCTTCTCAGGTCTCCATGACTGCTGTCAGCAGCTCATAAACATTAACAAAATTGTCCTTGTCACATTTCAGGGGAAAATGCTATGATCACGTTTAAAGGATGGAAAACTAAGGCACAAAAAAATCAAAGGCAGGTTTGTGTCCAGTGCAACCTTCAAAAGCATCCAGCATGGTCTAAATCCAGCTAAAACCATTGATTTCCCTGTCCAAGACCAAGCAGTGGGGTCTCATGCAGGGTGGTGACACGAGTGCAGAGAGAAATGGCTGCGTTGCTCCAGCCCCCCCAGAGCACTGTTTCCATTCCTCCCTGATTTTAAGCAGTGCCCTGGAGCACTGATTTCCATGTCTCCCTGATTTTAAGCAGTGCCCTGGAGCACTGATTTCCATGTCTCCCTGATTTTAAGCAGTGCCCTGGATGCCTCCTGCCTTGACAGGCAGCTCCAAGGCAGGTCAGGCACAGGGCCCTGGCTGGCAGCACCCAGCCTGGGCTCAGCCTCCCCAGAGCATCTGCTCCCTGAGGAAACACCAGTGGGAGGAGGGAGGGATCCCCCAGGGAAGGCAGTGTCCCGCAGGTGTCACTCCTGGGACCACAATAGTGAATAATTTTTCAGCAGAGACATTTGGTTTCTGTTTGGGATCATGGCTTTCACTGCCTTGGCTCAAAACAAAACCTCCCTTTTCCACAGCCACAAAGATGCTAGATTTGAATTCCTGGTGGTGCAAAGGGAGTGCAGCAGAGGTTTGAAGGCTGGGATGTTTTATCTGACGTTTGTTTTTCGGTGGCATTTCAGCTTTGTACAAGGCTCTGCCTGGCTGGCAAGCCCCCAGCTTTGCCAGCAATACAGAAGGACTGTGTGAATTCCAAAAACGAGTTAATACACAAAACACACTGCTTCAGCACAGGAGTTAAGCTGGAAGGGTGAACACGATATAATTTGTTTCGTGCTCCATTGGGGGAGATCCCCGTGTGTAAGACATTCCTGAAAGGCTGGGAGCAGGAGGTCCAGCCCCAGCAGGATGCTCAGCTCCCAGCCCTGGCTCTGCCACACCACTCCCTGGCTCCTGGCTGCCAGGAAGGAGCCTGCTCTGCCCAGCACCAACCACCAGCACAGTGCTCTGCTTGCCCTTCCATTCTGAATTCCTCCCAAAAGGAATTCTGGTGGAAATTCAGATTTGAATGTCCTCCCAAAGAAAGACTGGGGGAGGAAGGTGTTGTGAGGTGGCCCTGGGATGCTGAGGTGACATCTCACGTGAGGCACGGCCCCGTCCACACCTGCAGCACCTCTGCAGAGCCCCGAGAGGCTGCAGGGCTCGTTTCACACCTGGGGAGGCTCGGGAGAGCGCCCGGGACAGCGAGAGCTGCCCTGCCAACCCCACATCCCCCGTCCTGCTTCTCATTTGAGGCTGACAGGCGGAGCTCGAACACATCGTTACAGCCCTGAGGAGGCTGCTAAAGGTAACACTCAGGTTACAAATGAATTAATAGGAAACACTTACCTTCCCCACTAGCTTGCCTTTCCTGTTCATGCAAAGGTAGAAATCTGTCTCCTTCCCTTTGATCCGGACTTGACTGCCAAAAGTGTCTGTTTCCACTAGAAGCTGGGCTTGGAAAGGAAGAAGAAAAGAAAGCATTTACCATCGTGGTCCCACGGGGTGCAGAGCTCGCCCTGTCCCAGTGCCCGGCTGAGCCACATCAGGCTGGGTGCTGGGCACGGGGACAGCCCCTGGGGACAGCCCTGGGGACAGCCAGCAGCGAGCCAGGGCTGGGTGCAGGTCTGAGACCTCTGCACTCACCCACACAGACACCCAGAGTTACAGCTGGGTGCAGAGCTCACACCCCTGCACTCACCCACACAGACACCCAGAGTTACAGCTGGGTGCAGAGCTCACACCCCTGCACTCACCCCTGCCCAGCTCTGCATTTCCAGCTGGTCTGGCACAGAGTCACCAACACACACCCGAGGGCTCCATCTGCCCACACCAACCCCAGCACCCCTCAGCAGCATCGCCCGAGGCTAACAGAACCAGAGAGCTGCTTGTGTTGGGAAAAGCTCTGAGATCATCACCTCCAACTGCTCCCAGCTGTTGTGGCCACCAGCACACCCTGACCCCGAGTGTCACATCCACGTGGCTTTTAAACACCTCCAGGGATGGCGGTGCCACCACTGCCCTGGGCAGCTCCAATGACAATGCTCTCCTTCACGCTGCAGGAGGGCTCTTGGAGGGTGAGAACATGGATTTTATTGTCATGAAGATGAAAGATTAGCATGGTGAGAAAGAAAATCCTTTCCCCACAGCCACCCTCAAACACTGCCCAGAAGGGGTTCAGCCACACACGCCAGTGCAAAACATCACAGCCATCTCCTGAAGGTCCCCACAACATCCAGCAGGGAGGAATTTGGCACTGCTGGTTCTGTCTGATGCACACCCACCCTGCAGGTGTCCTCCATGCCTGGCTGGGCTTCCAGGAGGTCACAAATTGCTTTCTGGCAGCCCAGGCCCAGGTCTCCAGCTCTAGCTGGGAGAAATGTGGCCAATCTCAGTGTCTTGCAGGTTACTGATGCCAGAGCTGTTTTTTAGCAGCACCAGGAGCCAGGGTAGAGGATGGATTTCTGCTGCCTCTCCACACACCCCCTGCTCTGACACAGCTGCACCTGCGCCCAGACGAGCAGCGTGCCATCCTCATCATCACCTCAAAAACCCAGACAGATCCAAATTCAGCCTTTTATTCTGTCTCTAACCTAAACACAAATTCCAGTCATGCTCAAGGTTCGGATTCCAGGAATCTCCCCGGAGAGGCAGGAACAGGCAGGTTGGACATTCTGGTTGGGATCCATCCCCGACATGGAGGGGGAGAGAGGAGACATGGTTGAAACACAATGCAAGAATGTGTGAGTGTCAGCAAGTGCAGCTCCACGCTCCTGCTCTGGAAACACTCACGCCTCTGAGCTCTGAGCCTCGCCGTGGAAATGCAGCTGTTGCCAAACTCTGCAGAATGTTTGATCTGTGCTGCAAAAAGTCACATTCTTTTTGGCATTCATATTTCAAACTTTAAAGCCCTCTAAGAGCAAATATGTCCATTGTAAGGATTTACCGTGGGGATAGAAATAGGAGTTTGTTTCATTTAAACACATTAATATTTTTCCCACTTGTAAAGTCAGCTTTTGGCTTCTGCAGCAGTGCAAATATCACAAACCTTTAACTCACAAGGGCCCTAAACAGTTTTCCCCTCACAGCTCAGTCACATCTGTAAGTTCAGGGGTTTCCAGTTACTAGCTGCTTACATTCATTTAGATATATTTGTTAAACCTATTATCACAGGGGATATTTAAATTGTAACTTCTTTCTGACAGCAAGTGGGATAAGGTCTGTGTTACAGCAGGATCTTTCTTGCAATCATGCACAGATATGGGTACTGATGGAAGTTTCCAGAAACACATCATGGGTTTGGCTGTCTGTGCTGGGGAGCAGCCTGCAAGCAACAAGTGGGTGCTGCCCACTTTGTCCCCTCACCTGCCAAGGTGGGGTCAGGCCTGTGCCCCCTTCTGTGAGGAAGGGGCACGAGGCAGAGATCACCTGTCAGAGTAAGGAGGTGCAGGTGAGCCAGCCAGGAGGGGATGAGGCACAGGGACCCCTCCCCAAGGGCAGGCTGACCAGCATGGCTGGAGCTCGGTGAGTGCCCACTGCTCCAGGGAGCTCAGGGAGGCTGCTCGGGTGCAGTGCAGCTCAAGGGAACAGCAGAGGTGGGACTGTCTGCCTGTAAAGAGCTGACTTTGGGAGGGCTTCTCCTGCCAGGAGCAGAGCATGGAGGTCAGCCCCAGAGAGGGAGACCAGCAGCACACGAGTGAAGATTATGGAGCCAGCAAAGCCTGGTCCAGGAGCCGTGGCCAACACCCAGAGCACCAAGGAGCTGCCCACAGATGGGCAGTGGCCAAAGCACCCAGGCACCAAAGCTGGTGCAGGGCCAGCACGGGGTCAGGCGAGGGCAGGACAGCTCCCTCAGAGCTGCCAGGCATTCCCTGTCCCCTCCAGCCTGAGGGTGACTCTGAACATCAGGCACGGACTCTGGGGCAGCCAGAGCAGGAGCTGGCACCGAGAGAACACCCCAGCCCCAGCAGCAGAGCTGTGGTCCTGCTGCAGCCCCTGCCCCTCGGCCACAGGTCCCCCTGGCAGCCCCTGCCCAGGTGGGCGAGCACAGGGCATGCACTGGCTCGTGCTCCCCACCCCCTCGCTCTGCAGCCAGTATGAGTAATATCCAAGCTGATTTTAATTTGAAAAATATCACCTTAAAAAGATGCCGGTTCCCTGCTGTGAAAATTAAAACCATCTGGATGGAGTGATTTCAAATAATTAATCTAGGACTCCTTTGGCACCGCTACTAATTAAAATATGATACCTTCCTCCCCCTTTTTAAATAAAAAATTTAAATAAAGTTTAAAGATCTAATAAAATAATGTCATAATTTAGAGCTAAATGGAAGTCACCTTTCCTGCGGGCTGCAGAGGTTACGGCGGCGCTGGGATCCCTCCCGGGCACTGCCTGAGCTCAGGGGACAAGCAGGCAGCCAGGGAGAGCTTCACACTGCTGGGCACTGCAGCCTCCATCCCAGAGCCCCGGGGACAGCACAGAGCCCCAGGGACAGCCCTGAGCCCCAGGGACAGCCCAGAGCCCCGGGGACAGCCCAGAGCCCCAGGGACCACCCTGCCCCCAGGTCAACCAGGAGCACAGGCAGGGAGGTGCAGCAGAGGATGTCTGAGCCCTGCTGCCACCTGAGCTGCCCTAGGACAGACCAAGGCTCCCACCGCTGGAAAATCTGAGTCTTAAGATGTTGCAAACCTCTCATTTGTAGGGATCCCTGACCCCCTTCTGTACAAGAGAGACCGGTGCAGCTTTAGGGAGGGTTACATCCAGCTGGCTTCCAGCCTGCAGCACCCCTGACAGCCGGGGCTGCTTTGTGCAACAGGCATCTCCCTAAATTCTCTCAGGAGCAGGGACAGGCACCTTGAACAACACATCCAAAATCCTCTGGGATGAATCCCAGCCCTGAAGGTTGCAACAAGAGCTCCTGGGGGGTGGAGGCTGACCCAGCACGAGGGGCTGCTCCTGTCTCCCACCCCACTCGCACACAGCAGGAGGAAAGCTCAGCCAGCACCAACACATTTACATTAATTCAAACTGGGCTTGGAATGCTGCCCTGTCCTGTGAGAAATGTGCCATGGAGCAGTGCAAGTGCCGGGGAAAGTCCAAGGGAATGTCCAGGAGAGCTCAGGTAAGATGAGCCCCGGCGAGCACTCTGCTGCTCAGCACACCTGCCTGCAGCTCCATCTGTCCCTGCACACACCACACAGGGACTGCAACCTCGATTTTCACAGGCCCTGCGCCCCAGCCTTCAGATCAGGTGTTATTGTTTAAATTCTTTGACAGCTAGCTATTCTGATATATTTTCCCGGGGAATAAAAAAAAAAGAGCGAAAGGGAAAAGATGTCTTTAGAGGCTGAGATCTCCTGCTACATGTTTTGCCTTATTGGCCCATTTAACCTAAACCTTCCTGAAAACTCCCACTGGAAGAGACTGGAATTCCTCACAAGTCTAGGTAAAAAGGATTACATATATATATGTTGAAAAGCTATCTACCAGCTAAGAAAACATGAAGTCAGGGAGATATGTGAAGGTGGCAGAAAATATGCCAAATTATCTCTCAGATATTTCCTGGGAGTGGGAGGCCAGGAGCCAGAAAAGCACAGGGAAAGAGGAGAGAGAAGGCACCTGAGAAGTGTAAGGTTTACAAGTACCAACCACAAAATCCTCAGTCCAGATAAAGAAAGAGATAAAGGGGAAAACACAAGGAGGGTGCAGAAGGACTGGGTACTTCAGGCCTATCCTCTGGTTTGGGATTTTTTGCAGGTGAAACCCCTGCAAAAGGAGCCACAGGGAGAAGGAACACAGCTGCCTCCACTGTCCACCTTGCAGCCTGCCAGCTACATCAGATTTCCTGGGGAAAAGGATCTCAGAGGGGACCAAGAATTGTTGCTTTTGTTGCACTTCTTTGGCTGAAGCAGTCAGGGACAACGTTCTGAGGCTTGGAGCCATTTCCAGTGACCGAGGGGGATGCACTGACAAGCTGAGGCTGGGCTGGGACAGAGAGCAGCTCTCCCAGCTCCTTACCCAGGCACTGTGAACCAGGACATTCCCAGTGCTCACAGTGCATGCTTCACCCTGATGGGAGAGTAAAATCCACTCTCTGCTGAGACTGAATCTTCTCCTGGGACTCCCAGCACGGGCAACGGTGCTTAACATAGTTGAAACCTGTTCAAACACTGCCTATCCCTACCAAAACCACGTGAATCCCTTCCACGACCACAGCAGAGGAGAGAATGACCCTGTCTGCACAGCCATGATGTAATGATGAGGGAATAACACCAAAATTAGGTAAAGTCTGGAGGCTCTAATGAAGCCTGCAGGCTGTGGCCCAGTGAGAGAATCTCGGCTGCATCCCTAAGTCCTGTCTGCACACTTGCATAGTCCTGTGTGGTATTTAATAGCTACAATCCACAGAACCCGACTCCCTCCTCAAATATTCAGGTGCAAATTAGGAGTAACCACCCCAATCAGCGAGGCTGGTGCTGGGGAGGGCAGAGCCCTGACCCACATACCACGGCACTGAGCTCATCCCGTCTGTCCTGAGCACAGCCCGTGCATGTCAGGTTATTGAAAGGGATATTCGTGGGCTAGGAGCAGCTCCAGGGCCCAGGCTCCAGCTATGTTCTGTTTTCAGGCAGTGCTTGGCAGGAGCCGGGGAAGCGCTCGGTGTCAGTGCAGGGCTGCCCGGGAGCAGCTCCCGCTACTGGCCCAGGCTTTTAGAGATGCCCTAACTCTAAATGAGGATTTCTTTCCGGCGCTGTACCTGTCTCTGGGTCAGCACCCTACCTGCTGCCCCTGGGGACAGAGGCTTTTTGGGGTGTGTAAGCCTCGGAGCATCAACACCCGCAGCGAGTGCCAAGTCCCCGGGCACGTTTGCCTGTCCCATCACGGGCGGGAAGGGAGGCAGGACCGAGGGCTCTGCATGAACAAAGGACAGGCTTAGGACACAACCTGCCACCCGCAGAACAGCCTCGGTAGCTCTCAGGAACCAGACAGGTTAAATATTTGCATGGGAGACATCAGAAGAAAATCTATAATGCAGCAAAGACCTCAAAGGCACTTAGAGCACAGCAACCCGATCCTGTAAACACTGCCGCACAAAGGACTGCTCACACATCGGAAGTCCCTCGAGTGCTGATAAAGACTACAGGGCTTCGGGGTGGGAGCACAGCCTCGGACACGGCCCTGGGGACAGCTGCTAACCGAGGGCTCTGTGCTGCTCCCTGCCCACCGCCCCAGGGCCCGTGGGGTGGGCATCCCAGCAGGATGGGTGTGAAATCCCAGCAGGATGAGGGCAGGATCCCAGCAGGATGGGGGCAGGGATCCCAGCAGGATGGGTGCGGGATCCCAGCAGGATGGGTGCGAGATCCCAGCAGGATGGGTGCGGGATCCCAGCAGGATGGGTGCGAGATCCCAGCAGGATGGGTGCGGGATCCCAGCAGGATGGGTGCGAGATCCCAGCAGGATGGGTGCGGGATCCCAGCAGGATGGGGGCAGGATCCCAGCAGGATGGGTGCAGGGATCCCAGCAGGATGGGTGCGGGATCCCAACAGAATGGGTGCGGGATCCCAGCAGGATGGGTGCAGGGTCCCAGCAGGATGGGTGTGAAATCCCAGCAGGATGGGTGCAGGACCCCAGCAGGATGGGTGCGGGATCCCAGCAGGATGGGGGCAGGATCCCAGCAGGATGGGTGCAGGGATCCCAGCAGGATGGGTGTGAAATCCCAGCAGGATGGGTGCAGGACCCCAGCACAGAGCCCCCGTTCCCCCTCCTGGCACCTCTCCCTCGCGGTTCCACCTCTGCAGGAGCTGATGGGAGCTTCAGCCCCGGGCGATGATTCTGGGCGCTGCCACTCACGGAGCGCTGCCTCACCCCAGGGAGGCTCCTGTCCCTCGGCCAGCACGCTGAGCTGTCCCTTGGCACTCCCTGGGCTTGTCTGCAGCACACGGGGCCAAGACATGCAGAAATCTCCGTGCTGGTGCCAAGCACACCAGCCTGAGTGCCCGGCCCAGGCCAGCTGTGCAGGCAGGACATGCTGTGCTGCATGAACCCACAGGCTGCACAGCTGGGACCGTCACTCTCACATTATTTATCACCCTCACATTATTTACTGTCAGTCTCCACTATTTGCTGTCCATCTCCACTATTTAAGCCTGACACACCATTCACAGAAACATGAAATCACAGGATGGTTGGGTTGGAAGAGATTTTCAAGCTCAGCCAGTCCCAACCCCCTGGGCAGGGACACCTTCCACCAGACCAGGCTCTCTAAGCTCTGTCCAGCCTGGCCTGGACCATTACAGAGCTCTTACCTGTAGGGATCCCACCCAAAAATTTCCCTACCAGAGCAGCAGTGGCTAACCAAACACACCCAGGGGACGATGCTGAGCTGCTGGCGTTCCCCAAGCACCCCAGGGACCATCTCTGGCAGATTCTGCCTCCCCACCCTGTAGGATGTGCTGTTTATGGCACTGCCAAGGTAAAAGGAAGGTTCTGAAACATGCAAGTCCTCTTCCCCAAACCAGCCAGGCTCCTATGGGATGACGAAGCTTCCAAACGTAGTCCCTGTAACCTCAGTCTGCTCACCACATCTTGGGAGAAGCTAAAATGAAAATATGCTAATCTGAGGTCTTTTATTAGCCCACACATATGAAAATTGCTTGACAGTTTAGCAGATGTAAGACCAGAATTGGACCAGAATAAATACCAAGGTAGGTCTAAGAAATTTTTGTCCAATTTAAATAAAACTTTAGTAAATCCCTGAATCTGTAATTCTGTGAAAAACACAACAAACACACACACAAAAAAAAAAACAACCCAGCTGAGCTATAAGTACCATATTACTGGCCCAAGCCTCCACTACCCAGAGGTTGGTCGTCCTTCACCCAAGTGAAAATGTAAAATACTGCCATGCTAACATGGTGTACCCTTTTGTACACCTAAGAAAACAGGACTGAGTAGTGGGAAATCAGATTCGACCTCTTGCAGATGTTTTATACATAACTCACCATAAGAGACACTAAAAATATTTTGGCATTTGCTTCTACAATGGTGAATAAACCTATAATAAACCAATCTAGACAAAATTCAGTAAAAGTGGAGGTGGGGAGGTCGTGTGCTTTAAAAACGCCTGGGCAGGGACAGCTGTGAACAAATTCTGCCCTGAACTTTGCCACCTGCAAACTTGCCATGAGTAAGAAATAAGCCTGGAAAGAGAAACGTTCAGAGTGTTAGCACAGAAATTCCTCTATCTCACCAGGGTGTCTCGCTGCCTCCAAGCACAGCTCCAGTGGACAGGATTTCTACAGAGGCAGGAAAACTGCTTGACAAGCTGCCAGGCTCTGAGTCTGGAATCACTGAAGGATGAGCCTCAAAAAAGTTCAGAAGATCTGTTATGCTTGAAAAAGCACCTAAAATGAAAAATAAAGGGCCAAGCCCTGAGGTCTTTGATCACTCTCATTTGAATAAACTCCTACTGACACAGTCAAGCCCAACAGACAGCGACCTCAGGAGCTGGCCCCGAGCTCCTCGCTGAAACGCGTCCAGAGCGCCGCAGCCTCTGGGGTCTGGAGAGAGCACGAACCCTTCCTGTCCCCACAGAGGGTTAGAATTACTGCAAGAGCAAACCCTGATGAAGTTATTTTGACTCCCTTCTTCCCAGTCCCAGCTGGACCCAATAAAAGCACTGATGCACACGAAAACAGCAATAAGGAGAGGACGATGGCAGCGTGCTCTCTGGTCCCTGCAGAGCTGCTCTGTGCGTGCCCGGGAGTGCAGCACAGAGCCCTGCAGCACTGCCCAGCCCTGCTCATCCCTAGGGATGAAGTGGATGCCAGCACCACCACCTCCTCTCGCCAAGGAGCCCCAAGCACACAGATCTCTCCCAGGTAGCAGCCCTGAGATGGTTCCAGGCACTCCAGGGTCAGCACATCCAACTCCACTGGTGTGTCTGTGAGAGCTCCAGAACGGAGCTCAGCGGGAAAAACGGGTAAAGCATGGGCAGGATTGGTGGGACTAACATTATCAGATGTGCCTGATACACAAAGATGTTAAGGTCTGCCAAGCAGGGCTCTTATTCTTATTCAGTAAAAGCTGGAATTGGGATAATGCATTTTATGGATCAGAATATGGGTGTCTTCATGCATTTCCTCAAAGGGACTCATTGTAACCTTCCCTGCTTCCAGCAAGCAAAAAATATTCTGAAAATAAAGTTGCAGGATGCTCTGGTGTTTTCAGTGGGATTCTTGTGGCTCTGGAACCCAGAGGAGCAGAGGCAGCAGCACAACTTACCAGAAGAAAATGTTCTGGCACATGGGGAAAATTCCTCTCTGTTTTAAGAGTTTAAGGAGGGTTTGCTCTCAGAAATGGTCACAAACACAGTTTCAAAGCTACCTGACTTCTTAAAGCTTGTGCTGCTGAAGCTGCCTTTGCCAAATAACAGATTTATTATTAAATGAAGTATAGAAAATCACCACCCTTGGGTAAGAGGGTCTGAGAGAGTGTGACTATTTTGGGGTAAGGGTTAAAAGAGGTGGGCAGGGACTGATTTTCTACAGCACCTGGAGCCAGCTGCACCCTGGAGAGTGCCTGGGGGAAGGACCTTGGAGGAAAGTCTCCTGCACCAGCCCCTCTGGAGAGGTTTCTCCCTACAGACATGGCCCAATTCTTGCAAGAGTTCTCAGGGCAGGAGCAACAGAAATAACGCAGCAACCAACAAAAGTCAGGCATCACATTAACTCTCCCTTTAGCACCTTCGGTTTCACATATTTATTTTTGGACACATTTATCACGGGACTGCTCTTAAACTGTTACCCCTAGTCCTCAGCATATGTAAGACTATATACTTCCCTTTTACTGCATTTTAATTGCATGAGAAGTTTTAAAAGTCTTTTTTTTCCTTTCCTGGAGTCGTTTGGGACAAAAGGCATCTGGCACTGGGTATTTAAATAAGACCTGTCAGAACTGTAAAATTAGTTTTACGTTTTAATAAAGGTACTTTAAAAATCTCAAATATAATTCTGCATTCAAACCATAAGTGTTTGGATTAAGAAAAGCAGATCCCATGTTAAATCTTAATATAAAAAGTAAATCAAGCACAGAACTAAGCCAGTCCTCATCTGTGGCATTATAAACAAGAGCAGCAAAGAAAAGAGGTAATATCTCCAAGAGCTTATTTTGGGGGGCATTCTGAGTTTAGAGAAGCAGCCTTGACATAATCAAATATGTATTTTATTATATTATTTGCTATTTATCTCAGTTTATCTGGAGACCCAGGCCGCCTTTAAAGCTCAGACTCAGCCCCATGTTTCCATCCAAAATTCCCTCCACTCTTTCTGTCCTCGCTGTG
This sequence comes from Erpornis zantholeuca, assembly GCA_013400515.1. NCBI lineage: Eukaryota > Metazoa > Chordata > Aves > Passeriformes > Timaliidae > Erpornis > Erpornis zantholeuca. The sequence goes on along the minus strand of VZTN01018824.1, from coordinate 43,968 downwards.
CTGGAGCATCCTGCCCTTCTCTCCCCACCCTGCGGGGGTGGCCCCGAGGACCTGCACAGCAAAGACCCCTGGAGGTGGCTGGTGCCACACTGGCAGCACCATGTGGGCTGTAGGCATGCAGCCCATGCCCACCCAAACTCGGACTGGCAGAGCTCACTCAGCCTGGAGGACTCTGATCAGCTTTGGGACCAGCTCTGGGATCAGCTCTGGGATCAGCTCTGGGACCAGCTCTGGGAACAGCTCTGGGAACAGCTCTGGGATCAGCTCTAGGACCAGCTCTGGGATCAGCTCTGTGACTAGCTCTGGGATCAGCACACAGCTCACTCTGAGAATCTGCAGATGCACAGAGGACAAACCCAAAGCACAAACCGAAAGCACAAACCCTCCCTCCAACACTCGCTGCCCCACGTCCCTCCTCCCTGCCAGGACCCCTTCTCGCTCTGCTCCTGCTCTCTCCCTGCACAGCCTCTGCAGCGCACAGGGACCTGCCCACCCTGCTCCTGCACAGACCTGGGATCCCTGCAGGCACACCGGTGTGCAGAGCCCCAGCACAGGGCTGCCCCCACCTCTGGCACGGGAGGATGAAGCTGCCTTTGAGCCCTGCCAAGGTGGCCAAGTGACCCCACCCGAGCTCAGCAGCCACTGCAGGGACACTCCTGGCCAGCGCCACCGACACGGAGGGACCCCAGGACACACCACAGCCGTGGCACAAGAGACAGCCCTTGGCCAACAGCAGCTTCTCCAAGGGCTGTATAGCCTGGCACAGAGCTGCAGCCTGACCTCTGCCAAAGGGAGCCACTTCTCCACCCAGGACCCCAAAGGAACCTCATGGTTCAGCTCACATGGACTGAGGAGCTCCTGGTGAGGAACTACCTGACCCTTCCAGCCCCTTCCAGCCTGAACCCTTCTGTGGTTGTGTGGAGTGGCTCTCCAGGTGCCAGAGGTCACAGTGTGGATGAGGGGAGCAGCCAGGGAAGGGTCACAGCCCCAGCAGTGCTGACACCTCGGTGCTGCCAGCTGCCCAGCCTGGCACCACACCATGGACCAGCTCCTGTGCGAGGAACTAGCCCAGCCTGGCACCATGGATCACCCCCGGTGTGAGGAGTTAGCCCAGCCTGGCACCATGGGCCAGCTCCTGTGTGAGGAGTTAGCCCAGCCTGGCACCATGGATCACCTCCGGTGTGAGCAGCCAGCGCTCGCCCCCGAGAGGCGCCGTGAGCAGGAGGCACAAAGGCAGGACGCTGGCGAATGACAGCCGTGGGTGGCCCGGCCCGGCCCGGCCCCGCACACAAGAGGCACAGCCAAGTGTCTCTGGCACGGGACAATGCTGGGGCTCGCTGCCGCCCTCCCTGCGGGCACCCGCCCGTGTCGCCTCCCAAATCCCCTCCCCGTCCTCGCTGCCAGCCCTGCCCCGGGGCTGGGTTGGGTTTTTCTGTGTTGTCCTTCCTGCTGGGACACTTGCAGCCCTGCAGAGAAAGCGGCCAGGGCCCTCAGGTGGTGCTTGGTGCTTCCCGTGGCTTCCTCGCCGCCCTGGGAGCAGCCTGGCCCCTGGGCACTCTGCCTGACGCCAAGGGCTGCTAATGCCTTCTGCATTTGTGCTCGGGGGCAGGAAATCTCAGCTTCCACTGCCAAGGGGTTAATTATAATTTATATAGCAATATCTCAGGCTGCGGGAATTTTTTTCTCCAGCTAATTAAGAGGTGCAATTACCTTTGAGAATCACAGGGATATTCTGGTAGCCAGCTCTGAGAAGCAGATTACGGGCACTTAAAACACAAGGACATCTTTGCTTTTCTACATGTTCCTAGTTTTTGATGTCGATCATTAACAAGAAACTGTGGTATTTCCGATCCATCGGCACAACGTCCTGCTGGCCACCCTGGAAGCCACAGGCACAGGGGAGCACAGAGTTCTGCTGCTCTTCCTGTGATCTCCTGTCCTTCCAGCATCACCTGCTGCTCGGGGCCCTGGAAAAGCTTTCTGTGTATTAATTAACAAAGCTTCATGACGAGATTGAGGTGGGCAATACCTAAACAGCTCAGTCTGTGCTCAGACCACAAGCTCAGGAGTAGTTACTCCCAAAGCGAGCAGTGCATTGATGAATGTTGTATTAATTTAATAATAATGATTGTATTGCTTTGGAAATATTATTATAAGTAAAAATTATAAATCAATACAATAAATATAATAAGTATTGTATTAATTTAGTAATAAGCATTATTAATTGTCCCATGGCAGCCACTCTGCATTGCCCTGTCCTACCCAGGGGTCCAGTGGCGAGCACTGCTGGGCAGCCTCACACCCTGCCTGGGGCCAGGGCATCCTGAGAGCAAATCCATCCCCTCCCACCAGCTCTGCCCGTCAGCTCCTCACCTTCGTGTTTGTGCAGAGCCTTAACAGCTCCAGCTCTCTTCTCACCACTCCCGGAGGTGATGGCTGAGCCATTTGCAAAGGGTAATGTAATTGAATATTCGGATGTGGGCAGAGGCGGGTTTGGGCTAAAGGCAGCAATGAAAGGTCCTGGGGAACCCTCAAAGTCCTGCTCTGGGGCCTCAGAAGGGTCACACATGCAGCACGGGCTGCAGCCTCAGCCTGGCTTGGCACAAGGATCCTCCACCACTCCCTGATTTTTGGGGATGCCTTGGACTGTCGCTCCCTGGGAAATGGAGTGCTGAAGTGACAAACTGATGCTGTGCAGTTGTCAGCAGCCCACACATGCTGCAGGGCTCACACTCCTGCAGCAGCAGCCTCCACCCTGACCCAGAACACAGCCAGGAGTGAGGCGAGGCTGGCAGTGGCAGGGAGAACAACCCTTCCCCTAAAGAGGGGATTGCAAGAGGAACCTCTATCCATGCGGGGTGGAAATGAAGCTCCTGCTGGCAAAGCCAACAGGGGAGCTCAGCAGCTGGTGCCCAGCATCAGCAGCTCTGCATGACTGGATTACACTGTGGCAGCTTTGTCAGGCTGCCCTTTGATGTGCTGACAGCAGCAAACTGCCTCTGTTGAAGTTGTGGCCAGGCAGGTGAGGCACAGCACCCAAAGCCACACCACGTGGAGCATTTTGTTAAATGAGGAGGAGATGGCACAGCTGACACCTCGGCACAGAGAGATACCTGCTGGCACTGCTCATCTCACAGGGAGCTCCAGGAAGCTCCTTTAGACCTGACAATCAACTTATCCCGCAGGAATTGCCATCCCTGGGAGCCATCCTTTGATAGGTGGCTGCCAGAGAAAGGCCACATCAGTCATCATGAGCCATTTCACAAGAACAGCTACAAAACTACACAGACCTGTACCAAGCAGAGCATTTCCAGTACAACTGAGTCCCCAAAGAGAAGTTTCACTTCAGGAGACTAAGCAAAAATCAGGAAGGCTTTCCTCTGCAATGGTTGAGAATAATCAGGGTAGAAGAGAGGATGGCGGTTTTTCGAGTGGTTTTAGAGGGTTTTTTATTACTCTGGAAGGCATCTTGCTCCTTGCTGGTGCAGGGAGAGGTTGGGAAAGGACATGGCTCAGCCCAGGAAAAAGCGAGAGAGGGATTACAAAACTCTGCTTGTAGTCTCAGCTTAACCCATGAACCTGCACAGCATTCAAAGAAAGAGATTGTAAATGCTTCATCAGCAACATGACCAAGCTGCATAGGAAAGAAAAAGAAAGGAAGGGCAGATCCAGAGGGAAATAAATTTACACCAGCATTACCTTTCCCTACAGCTTGCTATTTATTGAAGAAGCAGCAAAAGCTTCAGTGCACTTCAGAATACAAACGCTGACACGGAAATTCAGAGCCCTGAACCACTTCCAACAGGGAAAATATACTGACCGCAGTCTCCTTGGAGGTCAAACAAAATCAATAGCCTTTCTCTCCAGTCTGTCTCTAAACTAAGCTTCTTTCAAAGACATCCAGAGAAAATGGATCATCTTTTGTTGTTGTGTGTGGTTTTGGGTTGGGCTTTTTTTTGTTTTGCTTTTTTTTAAGTGGTCAAACATTCATAGAAGCATAAGAAGTCCTTCCTCCCTAAGCATACTGAAAGGATTGTATAGAAGTCAACACTGCCCATCAGTTTTACTACACAATAGATGAGTTATCCACTTCTTGGAGAGGAAACCAAGCTGGAAGCTGCTTAGTGCTCGGCAAGAGAGGAAAAAATAAATCAGTGCATTTGCTTGATTGGGGTATGTTTAGAGCTGCTTGTCAATTAGTTCAACACAGTTTGCTGTTAAGAGAGCACAACAATTTAGCCCCAGGAGCTGAAGTTTGCTGCATTTCCTCAGATTCCTCCTGCTGAGAGACAGATATTGGCTGCAGGCAGGTCAGGCACGGAGCAGGAGAAGGAGTGAGGCTGAAGTCACAGCCACAGAGCGAGATCCTGTCACAGGATACAGCCAGTGGTGACTGCTGCCTTCTCTTCCGAGCACACAGCAAACCAGACTCGTGTCCAGAGAGGAGCAGAGGTGATAGCTGGTCCTCACACTGGCACACAGCATGCCTCTGCACTCCCCAGCACACACCTTCTGAGACAAACTACAGCTTGCACACCCTTGAGCAGATGCTGCCCTCCTTCCCCAGGTGGGTCACCCCAAGCTGAGGGAAAGGGCAGAAGGACTAAAGGGTGAGAATGAAAAACTTTGCCTATCTCCAATTTTTAAGTAATACAAATTCTTAAAAATCTCAATATAAAAATCACAAATGGGGACAAATCAGCAGAGTCACTTCCTAAGGGTCCCACAGAATGCATCCAAAGGAAAATCACTTCCTTCAGAGCAAGGGATCACCAGCAGCTCTACCTGGCAGTTCTGATCTGACAATCAGTGTTGAAAGACACTCATCAAAGCAATAACTCAGGCTGAGAAGGCTCTCCAGAGGTCACCCAGCTCAACCTTCTGCTTTGAGCAGGACCACCAGGGCCAGGGACCATCACTGCTCCCCTGCAACAGGTCCCTGTCTGAGCCAGTGACATCCTGGCCTAACCACCCCTGAGCGGGGTCACAGGGGGTGACACAGGCACAGCTGGACAGGCACCTGCACATCTGCAGCTGACCCAGGCCCCAGCACCAGCAGGGCTGAGCACTGACCTCAGCAGAGCTGAGCACTGACCTCAGCAGAGCGAGCTGCCCCTGGCCACGAGCCTCCGGTGCCCTCACAGCCACAGCGAGTCGTTTGCCAGCAGGCATCCATCCCACACTGCTGGGCTGCAGCATCCCACACATCCCACACTGCTGCATCCCACACTGCTGCATCCCACACATCCCACACTGCTGCATCCCACACATCCCACACTGCTGCATCCCACACTGCTGCATCCCACACATCCCACACTGCTGCATCCCACACTGCTGTATCCCACACTGCCGCATCCCCCACATCCCCCACCGCTGCATCCCACACCGCTGCACCCCAC
>VZTN01018824.1:2500-38560 GCA_013400515.1 Erpornis zantholeuca | reverse complement strand
GCATCCCACACATCCCACACTGCTGCATCCCACACTGCTCCATCCCACACATCCCCCACTGCTGCATCCCACACTGCTGCATCCCACACATCCCACATTGCTGGGCTGCTGCTCCATCCCACACTGCTGTTGTCAGGACCTCCACGGGCTGTGTTTGATCCGCCCTGTCTCCAGCTCCCCTTGTGAGCACGGCACACGTGGAGCACTGCACACCCTGACTCCCAACACACCCTGACTCTGAGCACTGCACACCCTGACTCTGAGCACTGCACACTCCCAGCACTGCACACCCTGACTCTGAGCACACCCTGACTCCCAGCACTGCACACCCTGACTCTGAGCACACCCTGACTCCCAGCACTGCACACCCTGACTCTGAGCACACCCTGACTCCCAGCACTGCACACCCTGATTCCCAGCACTGCACACTCTCAGCACTGCACACCCTGACTCTGAGCACACCCTGACTCCCAGCAACACTCTCAGCACTGCACACCCTAACTCACACCACAGCAAGGGGGGTTTGTTCCCCTGGCCCGTGCAAAGGGCACCTCGTTTCTATCATTTCTGAGCGAACACATTTAACATTAATAACATTATTGTCTCGGCCTTGTGCCCGCACAGGTCTCGTGGTGCCCGTGCTGGAAACCCTGGGAAGCGCAGAACGAGCTCCAGCAGTGGTGGTGACCATCAAACGTCCACGCCAGCCCCGGGAGCAGCAGGAACAGCCAAGGCTAGGAGCGAGAAACAAAAGTGCTGTTCCTTTGTAATGCTCTTTATCTCCCCTCCTCCAGCCCCCCCAGGTAGGACAATTTACCCGGTGACTATAAAGCTCTTACATGTGCTTGTTAGCACCCCCAAATTAGTAGGTGTAAAGTCAATATCCTTTTGCCTATTTACTCCTAATGAGTCACCAGTCAGAAACTTCACTTGAAAAAAACGGTTACAAATGCAGATGCCGAAGCAAATGAAATAAAGGCGAGAATCACAAACGTTGCACAAAGGCAAGGGGCTGGGCACACCACACAGCACCAGGCCATTGTCACCGGCTCAAACCTAACAGCTTTGATTTGCCTCCCACCGGCTAAAATGGTTTGAAATGCAAGGTCTGAACAAAGGTGCAAGACACAGGAGGAATGGGAGGCACTGCTGGGCACTTAATCTCCTTTCAGTCTCACACAGGAGCTCCAGGAATGGCTCTGTGGAAGTCGGTGGAGTTTCAGGAGCGTAGGATAAAAGATAATCAAGGTTTGGCTGTAAGAGAGATCCAGCCCTGTGATCCCTCCATGCAACCAGCAGAAACCTTATTGGGGATTTATCCTGCAGTTAACTTCAGGCGAGTTCCTTCGGCACTGGAACCTGGGACTGCATCGCCGATCCCGACGGGACAGGACCAGCTTTGGGAGCTGAGGTGTTCGCCTCTAACTCCACCCGACGTGTGCTTGGAAACCAGAGCCCAAAGCACCCCCAGTCTGCTTCAGCACTCGCCCCTGCAAACTGGGAACCTTGCAGGTGCCCCTGGCCAAGCTCTGGAGACACCTGGGCATTATTTTTCAGATACATATGGTGCTTACATGCCATCCTGTTCCTAGCCCTTCCCTGCTCCCTCTCTCCACTGCCTCCAGAGGCTGTGGGTGGCATCCCCGATGCTACAGCTCCCCTCTGGCATTCCAACAGCCATTTCCTCTCCTGCTTGTCCTTCCAGAAGCACTTGAGAACATCAGGTATGAACCAAACCACACCAGCTCCAAGCCACGATCCCAATCCTGTCACCCACCAGACAGTCAAATGCCAAAGGCTCACATCGCCATGGAGCCGCTCAGGAGCAGCATCCCCTCCTTCCCCGTGCCACCAGCACAGCCTTGGCATGAGGCCAGAGCAGCTGAGCAGCAGTGGAGAGCAAGGACTCCTCTCCAGAGCTGTCTGGGGCCAGGCCCCTCCAGGCAGCACAGCTGCCATCGCTGCTGGGCAGGACCCACACTCCTCACGCTGGCAGGCAGCAGGGCCACGGCAGACTGCAGGGTTTGTTCATACTGCTTTGGGAAGAAAGGCACCCTTTTTGGCAGCTGCAAGAAGAGGAGAAGGCCTCTGAGCACATTTCAGCTGGCAGAGACAAGGGCAAAAAAAGTGTGAGCACCACCCAGTCATGCTCCAAGCTCAGCCACCACAGGCAGCATCAGCAAAGGAGAGACACAGCCCCGAGGCAGCTGCAGCATGACTCAGGGACACAAAGTCAGGATATATTGAGAAGGTCTCAGCTCCTAGGTCACCGTAAAAGCATGAATTCTCTGTCATGGGCAGTCAGAAAATGCTGGAAGTCCTTCAGACACCAAAGTGGGCACCGTTTATTGCTGGCACAGCTCGTGCAGAGGATGCTGGCAGAGCATAGCCAGGGACCGACTCCCTCGAGCCCCAGCAGCCCTGCTCTTCCTCACTGGCAGAAACAGTCACTGGGTTTCCTCTTTTAGTGGCACTTCTCACTGCCTCTAGTCCCAGCTCTCCTTCCACTCCTTGCGAGCACTGCAGCCGCAGAGGCTCCACACGTGTTCTCCTCTGCATCCGACTGGCAAGCAGTCTGGAAAATGCCAGTATTGGAACGGCCTGGATTCAGCGGTTTCTGAATGCTGATCGGACACTATTTCATTCAAGCCACAGATAGTCCTTTTTGGGGGGTATTTTCAGCTCCCTTTTTGGACTCTTCCAGATTTCCAAGCGTCACGCATCAGCAGTTTCTCCTCTTCACAGCTTCCTTGCTTTCACCTTTGGGTGCAGCCCTGTAGGGGCTGGGCGCTTCCCTGCTCTCGCAGACGGCCACGCAGCGCCACTGGCCTCGCTAATGTTTGCTGTGCTCCACCTTGCAGCTGCAGAAATTCCTGACTATCTGGTTTTTCAAAGAGCTGAGGTGAAATCCGAGCGACTGAAGTGCCTTATATTTTTATAAATTTAACACTTTTCTTGAGGAAACCCCAACCCGAAAACAGGAACGGTCTCAGAGCATCTTAAAAGCACCAAATAATGACTTCTAACCAGGCTACGAGTGTGGTCTCCATTGCCACTGTCTCCTCAGCATCTCTCCATCTGCAGAGCTTCCATCCTGCTGGCACAGCACGAGGGAGGGAACAGGGTCTGGGCTGAGGGAGGGACACACGAGGATGCAGAGATGATGAAACTCGCGCCACTGTGTTTCACGTGAGGAACAAAGTTCCTCTGTCTCCCCTGTCTGGAGGGTCCAGCCCCAGTGTCCCACCACCCCAAAGGGCAAAGAGGAGCAGGAGATGCTCCAGGTGAGCAAATGTGGCCAATGCCAACAGCACCACGAAGTCTCCAGGAAGCTGAATTCAGGAGGCTCAAACAACAGCTGAGTGAGGTTCCTCGGTACCTTCAACAGAAGTGTAATCTTCACACCAAATTTTGCATTTCCCACCCTGTCTTTAATTAGGCAGTTCTCAGTAGGGTTATTGACATTTCTCATCTCTTCCAAATGTTTCTTATGAAGGAAAAAATCGCTTTTGCCACCTGACATCATGCACAGGGATGTTCACCCAAAGCAAAATGTACAAGGCCATTTGTTGACAATGTTTTCCTCCATTCCTCTCCAAAGTAAAACCAATTAAAAACCTTTCTGGAAATGCAGACTAGCCTATTTGCAACATACTTTTAATTGCACCCCAAGAACCCACTTGAATTAATGGATGACTGGCCAAATGCTTAGACATGGGACACCAACACAGAACAACTGCAATCAACCCAAATGACCTCTCAGCATTTGTGCAGGGAATCACTCCTGGCCTAGAAATATATCTAAAATCATGCCAGAATTTTGTCACAGAATCACAGAATGGTTTGGGTTGGGAGGGACCCTAAAGATCACCTCCCAGTGTCCCCCCAGCAGTCCCCAGCAGCGATTTCAGGTAGCAGCAATCACTGCACTGACATGCACAGTGCATTTCCAGAGCCGTGGAGGAGAAAGGAAAGCCCTGAGTTTGTTTCTGTGTTATTTCATCGGAGCCAGGGAAGAACATTTAACAAAGCAGCTGCTTGACCATGGGAAAGCACCATAAACACAGCAAGGCAGGAACAGATAACATCATATTGACCTGTCTTCAGGGTCTGGCATTCACATGTTCATAAAGTGTCTAAGAAGATGAATCACTATACTAATAATATTTGTATTGATTATCTAAACTGAAGCAGCAATCGACTCCATTGTCTCACTTCCTCTTAAATTGCTCACAGATGGGATCCTATTTCCTATTCTGCATTTCTAATGGGAACACTTAAATCACAGTGCACAATTATATACACACACAAACTGTTAACAAAAACCCTTTTATGACTTGCATGAAAATAAAGATTTTTCACTTTGTAGCTCACTTTCCACTCCACACATAAATTAAAAATGACAAATTATCAGCAGATATCTAAATTACCTCTGCTCGTTGTTTCTCTGATATTTGCTGACAGACAGGCCTGTGCTTCCCAAACCCTGATCAGTGCTTATGGACACCTGGAGTTTGGACACAGAGGTAAAAGGAGATAAAGGAGATTCTTTTTTTTTTTTTTTTCCATGGAAGTCAAGGCTCTTTAAGCTATCTCAAGATCCAGAAGCAGGGAAATCCAAAATCAGTGCAGTGTCAGGGCTAAAATAAACAACAGGTTTTGCTGTTAGTGCAGGTACAAAACAAGGGCTGGAGGGAGACGACTTCAGGGCCCATGTGAGTGTACAGCTGCCACGGTGAATGATCATCCCCTGCGCCGAGGTCAGCTCTGCCCCCGGGCTAAGTAAGTGAAAATAAATGGTTTAGAAGATAAAAGGTCTTTTAAAAAATTTATTTGTCTTGTCGTGATGTCAAAACTGTAATGGGAAGAGACTGGAGGCAGCGGTGAGTCGGTTAAATGGGAAACAGCCATCCTGATGGTTCAGCACAATAAGTTACGGAGCAGATCCCAGCTCACGTGGGATTTGGGGCTGAGCTGCACAGAGAAACCCTTGCACGCACCTGTTCCTGGGAGGAAAAGCAGCTTGGAAATACACGTGGAAAAACTGAGGAAATACAGCGGTATTTCACAAACCCAAATTGCTGTTTGGACTACATCTCTTATCTCTCTTGCAGATAAATTCTGAGCCTTCCAGCCACAATGAGTTTAGTTTTTTTACTCCTGCTCTTCCCAGGAGATGGATCAAAATTGATTTAAACTATTCCAGGACGGGAAAGGGTTAATCAGATTTCCCAAGGCAGCTTGCTGTTAAGGTGCCAGAAATACTGAGGGGAAAGAATGACTTGCTAAAGATGGGACAATGGCACTGGTATTTTGCATTTGTTTCCAGGCTTTCAGATAGAACAAATGGGAGTCATTAGTGAAATGAGTTTAGGGAGTTCTAAATTAGCTGTCAGGCTGCCAAACCCGGAGAAGTGCAATGTCAGCCATTAATTCTGGAGAGCGCTGGATTACCCAAACCTGGGAAGGAATCCTGCAAAATTTAGAGTCAATTAAAGGAGGCTATTTTGCTATAATAATATTTTCCACACATATTACACCTCCTCATGGAACAGAGCCCACTTCTACCACAAATGAAATCTCTGGCAGGACGGAGCGTGGCTGATGTCTAGACAGCTGTAATGTGCTCTCCGTGGGCAGCTCCACTGGCATCGCAGGGAAGCTCCAGCTCGAGCAGAAGGTGGGGGCTGCAGGGCACACCACCCCGGCTGGAGCGGCCCCAGGAAGCAGACACCCATTTGCCTCAGCTCCTGGCTGTCCCTGTACCAGCCAAAAATCACATCTGTGTGGGGCGTGACGTCTGTCCCCAGAGCGCCCACGGCATGTGGAGGTCACACCCGGCACCGAGTCACCCTTCCCTTCCCTTCCCTTCCCTTCCCTTCCCTTCCCTTCCCTTCCCTTCCCCTTTTAAGCCCCAAAACCTCTGGATCTCAGCCCCGGGAGCCTCCAGGAGCCCTCACCGTGCCCAGGGCTGTGGTGCTGATGCCCACCCGTGCCCTGCCCCTCGCCCAGGCCCTCCACGCTGTGAGAGCTAATCGGGGGGAGGTTTATAAAGCAGAGGGTTTGTAACCTCCTGGGGCACCCGGGAGTGTTTTCTAGGCTCCGATGGAATGGATCCGCGGAGCAGACCCCGCCGGGAAGGTGCGGTCGGTGATGTTCGCACACAGCCCAGCCCGCGGGACACCCCAACACCCGCGAATAAAGCTCCCTGCACCCAGAGGAGCCAAGGGCTCTCACACCTCTCCACCGAGGGTAGCACTGCTCCTCGCCCCCAGGACAGCAGCAGCCGGGGACGAATCAAACCAAAAATCCCACGGCTGTGAAATACAAATGAGGCAAAAAATGCCTTCACCCAACCAAGAGAGCTCTGTCTCCCCAACTGCGCCGGATACACAGATCGTGAGCAAACAGGATAGAATGTCTTCTGCCTTTTGTGAAATGAAAATAAATGAAAGGATCTAAGGTTTCAGGTCACTGATCCCTCTCTTCCCTATCTGTACCATTTATCGGAGGTAGAATATAAAGGTTCCAGGTCCTTTTTTTTCTTTTTTTTTTTTTTTTTGTCAGCACTTTAATGGTTGTTTTTTCTCCTTCACCCTTTCATTTTCTGAATGAAAGGACCACTTAGGAACCTGTAAAGTAATAATAAGCTTATAACAGGAATATTGTTTTTCTGGGCCAGTGCAAACTCTTTCTGAATAGGTTGAAGAGATTAAAGTAAAAATGCAATTTGTAAATAGATCAGTCCTTTAATTAGTTTATAGTCTGTTAAGAGATAATATTTTGCTCACATAGATCATCTGTTATCTAAAGATCTCAGAGCACTTTAGGAACATCAATTAAGCCTTTAAAAAAAAAAAACAACCTTGGGAGATAGGTAAGTGTATTTAGATTAATTAGTGTTGCTGTGAGCAGCAGGCATTATTATTAGATTTAATTTAGTCCAATAATTGACTTATCTGTTAATGGATTCTAATTCATCTGAGAAGGGATCAAATCCATCTGATTAAAAGGATTACATCGACTCAATTAATTCTATTAACTGACTTAATTTGCCATTTAATAATCTGACACACGGGGCCAGATCTTGGCCCCAAAGAATGCATAAACCAAAAATTACACACCGGAATTATGACAGCAGAATTATGCCAGCAGAGCATGCATCCCTGCAGCTTGCCTTGCACACGGCATTCGCACACCTGGATAAAGCAGTCGAGGGGGATTCCTCCGGCCGGGCCCCCCCAGCCCTGCAGCATCACTGCTCCCTGGCCAGGGCTGGCTGCTCCTTCTGCTGTGCTGGGGAAGGAGCAATTCCCTGCCTGAGATCTGCCACCTCCCCTGCTCTGGGCATCCTCTGCAGCCAAGAGGTGAGAAGTTTCACAGAAGTCAATAAAAGCTTGCAATAAAAGTAACCTCTCTTCAAAGGCAGGACAACCCTCCCGTTTGGAAGCTGGATATGTGAAAAAAAAAAAAAAAAAAGGCATCTGGACACTGTTGTGAATGGGAGGGAAGACGGGAAAGAGGTGCTAAAACATTATTTGCTCCCCTCTGCCTAAGACGGGCTGGTGCTAATGGGCTGGTGATGAGCAGCACCGACCTTCGCCCGGCAGAGCTTCCCCCGTGCGCCCCGAGCCTGCGGGGCCGAGCCTGGGGTCACCTTCCCCTGAGCTGCCGAGGGAACTCACGGCTGGAGCCAGCTCCGGGCACCTTTCCCCACGTCTCTTGCCTCTTCTCAGACATTTCTCAGACTCGCTTGCCCTCCCAAAGCCCTGCCCGAGCTGCAGTGCCGAGGCCCGCGGCCCCCGTGCCCAGCCGGTGCCATCTGCGGGGGTGGCACAGCCCAGAAGGGCACCCCGAGCGCAGCCCGGCCCTGCCGCACAGCGCCGGAGGGACCAGAGGGACAGGGCAGGAGGACACGCGGCCATCTGCGGCGTGGGACGAGAGGTGTCCTCCTCCAGATGCAGAGCTGACCGGCAAGACGGAGATGTGGATCAGAAGTTTGCAACTGTTGAGATCCCCAGACCCGGTTTAAGCCTCTCTCTGCTCTTGATCAAAGGTTACTCCACAATAATGCCTCAGGGGGAGAGGTTCCCGGCACATAATGAACCCCGTGTCATTGCCTTTGTGTCCAGGTTTGGCTCTAACACAGATGGTTCTCACTCCACTAACTCCGACATCTCTCCCCCTGCCTCGCCCCGGCCAGGAGCGCGGTGTGGCCACATCCCTGCCCTTCGGGCCCCACCGTCCCGGCTCCCCGAGCTCCGAGGGCTCCGTGCCAGGCAGGACCCTGAGCAGATTCGCACGACCTTCCCCGGGGCTGGGGCGAGAAGGCTCCGCAGCCCCGGCGGGCTGGATCGGGGGGCTGCGGGCTGTGCGGGGTGCTGGCCAACAAGCCCAGGGCCCTCCGGCAGCCGGGAGCGGGCTCTGGAGGCAGGCAGGGACGCACGCAGGAGCTCCAGCCGGGAATCTCGGGCTCTGCCATGGCAGCATCGCCCTCGGCCACGAGCACGCTCCGCACGCGCGGATTTGTTGTTCAGACACGATTGCATATGTATGAAGGGGACAAGATGGGCTTTGACACATAAATTAGCACTTGTCAGCTGCTCCCGGGAACACTTCCCTGCTGCACCCACTGTAAATGCCGCCTTCTTTCACGGAGAGGAAAACTCCATCACGGCACTGACAGGCACCGCGGGCAGGAGCCGTCCCCGGGCGGCGGCGGCAGCGCCTCGCCACTCGTTTGCACATCAAACCTCGCGAGCATGAATGCAATAAATGACACAATAATTAGCAGCCAAGTGGCACTTTTCGCTCCTGTAATATCAGGAAATTTGGGAATGACAAAGGACGAGGCTGATGAGAGCTCGGGGCAGGGCTCTCTCTGCGAGAGGGGCTGACCCCAGGCTGGTGCCCCGGGGGTCACTGCCTACCTGCCGGCTGAGCAGGTAGCCCACGCCTGGCACAGCCCACGCCGCTGCCAGCGGTGCCCTCGGCGCTCAGCCTGTGCCTCCTCCGTCCTGAGGCTTCCTGAGAGAACAAGAGCTCCCAGACTCTGACCTGCCCTCCCCTGCACCTCGCCGGGGCTGCAGCAGACAATCCCGCACGGATGCTGGTGCCAGCGATCTCACTCGCGGCTCTGCAGCAGCCCAGCAATCCCCAACACAAACAGGACTGGCCTTCTGAGCTGCCCTAAAAGCCTCCCAGCAGCCAAACCGAGCAAAAGCTTCTCAGCCACGACCATCTCAAAACAAACCAGAATTAGAGCATTTTTCGTATCCCAGCCTCTATCAGCATTTCCAGCATGCTGCTTGTGTGCAAATCACAACGAGAGTAGTTGAATGTGCTGCTGGCACAGGGCAAGTGTTGTTTTCCACATGCTCAGAGGTTCAGCTTTGGCTCTGGGGCGCTCTCAAAACTCCCAATGTCTAATTTCAGTTCAAACCAAATATCACACCACCTGAAAGAATGAGAGTGCTTCATTCAAACACTGGATTCACCCAAACACAAGCCCAAGAGTTCATAGGGAAAGGACTTCCCCAGCCACCAATTTAGGTATCATTTAAGAATTGCAGTAAACACACTGTGAGCTCACAGCTTGGGCAGAAAGACATTCTTCTCTTCAACCACCTACTGATAAATTGGGGCACAGCAGCACTGTGGGAACTGCCTGCGGCCAGGAGGCAGCTCCAGCAAAACAAATCTCGTGTTCTTGACCTGGAAAGGGTTTTTTCCTTTTATCTTTTTTTTTTTTTTTTTTTATTGCTCTTATTATTTTTCTCCCAGGAGGTTCTTAGCACAACATCCTGGATTAAAGCCTTTGACCTGAAGTCTGGGGGATCCCAGTAAGTATTCTTACCATATTTATCTCCATCTTCTCCTTTGGCACTGATCCTCCTGCCGAGCACTTGGATGTGCTTCCCACTCGTCCTGCTGTAGAGCTGATAGAGCCGAAGCTGCTTCCTGCTCACATCGTCCCTCGCTCGCGTCTGGTTCTCCACATGTATCCGAAAATCCACATTCTCCTCAGCAGCCAACATCTGGGAGGGGTGGGAGTGGGGAGAGAGAACAGGACAGACATGAACACAACAGGGCAGAGCCTGCCAAGGATGGGCTCTGATTTGGCTTCACCCGGCAGGTGTCAGGCACTCGTGTGTAATTCCACCCAGAGCTGGCTCTCCACAGTAAACCAGACCTGGGGGCTTACCATCAAACTGGGATTTTTTTAAATAAAAACTTCTGCTTGGCCCTGCTTTGATTTAGTCCTGGTCAGTCACCCTGGCCATAAATTAGGCTCTCCACTGCACAGCCCCTGCCAGGTAACATGGGCACAGGTTGGAGAGTGAGGACAGACAACTCCTGCTCACAGATTTGGTGCATCACCTTCAGCAGCTGCACCCGTTCCCTGGATTGACTGCAGGGAGAAGTCAAGGGGAGAACTATTTGTGCTGCCCTTAGCAGACTGAGCTAAGAGCTTCTCACAGCCATAAAATCCACTGCCACAGAGGTGTCACTTGTGCACTCTGCAGCTTGACTCTTTGGCCAGCTCTGCTCTTGGCGAAGCCACCTCATGGTCACCATCCATGGATGTGCTTCTGCCCACCTCAACAGGCCCTCAGGAGACCTCTCTTGGGCAGAGATCACCAGGAGTGGTGGGAGTCAAACCAGCTTTTCCAGCAGTGATCAGCAGGGGTCTGACAGCCTCAGCCACCTCATCTGTTTGTTCTGGCCAAGGCAGTCAATTAACCTCCGTTCCCTACACCCTTAAAATAATCACCATAAACTTTGTTTAGTTTCCTATCTGAAGTATTCCCAAGAAATACCAAACTGGGAGTCCCACATTTCCTTCCAAAGAGTCATCCCAACCTGCCCAAGGTCAGAGGACCCCACAACACCAATGTTCTCCAGATGCCCTCCCAAGGGGGAGACTGGGCAGCATGCACTCAAAAAGCACTTCACACCCAAACACTGTGAAAGCCCAAAAATTGCTCCATGATTTGTCCATCTGTGATCTGTGAGCATTTGCACCACAACATCCACACTGTCCACTCCAAACTCCCAGATGGGCAACATTTTGGTGGCAGATTCCCTTTACAGGACAATAAATCACCTAGAAACACAGCCTGCAAGCAAAAGTGTTCTGATGCATCAGTGTGGGGAGGGAACTGCCAACGAAAACGAAAAATGTCAACAAAATCTTGTTCAGATCCATTCTAGACTAAAACACATAAAGAAAGTGGCCACACCAAACAGCCTCACTTCAGCCTGCTGCACCTCACCTCGTGCCAGCAAACACTGTGAAGCCTGAAAGTCAAATCCTCAGCAGAACTTTGGAGCATTCCCAGTTCTCCAGAGTACACCCAGGCAGGAGAGCTGGGGACAGGCAGTGCTGCTCAGCACCAGAGCTCAGGGCCAGGGCCAGCCCAGGGCCAGCACAGCCATGAGCTCACAGCGATGCTGGGGAATCGCCTTTGGTGCTGTTACTGAAAGGTGAGATTTTGCTGTTTGACTTTTTGGAGAGAAAGTGATTTATCTCTGATTTTGCTGTCAGGAGCCCCCAGGGAGCTGAAGGCACAGGCGCTCAGGGCAAGGGGAGGCTCAGGGCAGAGCCAGGCCGGAGGTGGCACACAGGGCTCACAGAATGTCCCACCCTGAGAGAACCACGCAGCCAGGAGCTGTGCCCTGGTGCTGGGATGTGAGAGGAGGAGCAGCCGTGGGCCCTGGCCAGAGGGCAGGGCAGATGCCACAGCAGGATGCTGGCAGAGCTCTGGCCAGCACAGAGCTGGGCTCTGCTCGCCCCACACGCCCCAGGTACCACAGGTACCTGAGCACAGGACTTGGCTTTTGACAGAAATAATAGTAATAATTTCTTTTTTCCCTTCCTACATCTTTTATTGCTTTCTTTTCGAATGCCATCATTGCAAAGGATGCTAAAATACCAAACCCAGAGGTGTTCCAGCCATGCTGACAGTCTGCCCTGTGCCCACAAAGCAAGGCTATTTGCAGCTAAAATTCTGGCTCCACCATTTTAAGATTTAAAACAGATTTTAAATCAAGATGACGTCGTTACATTGCTTTCACCACATGTTAATGAATTTCACATTTTTCTAGGAAAAAAACAAAACAGGTGGGATCTGAAGTGGGGGGAAGGGCAGGTTGCTTTGCTTTTTTGGAAACTCCCAACAGAAAAGGCAATCTGTTTTCCAAAACATGTTTTAATTCTCTTCTGACTGTCTCTGCAGCACTCCCACCGCAGAGGCCCCAGCTGCAGTGCCCCAGGGGGCTGGGGAGCACCCACGGAGCTCCCTGCACTGAGCTCAGCGCCAGCGTGTCACCAACACCCCTGGGCACCTTCATCACCACTGTCCTGCCTGAGACCTGCGGATTGAGTGCACTAGCAGCACGGGGCTGACACCTCCTCCTCCCCCTCCAAGGAGCTGGCTGGCATCACCCTCAGCCAAGCCCTGAAGCAGCTGAGGCAGGGACCAGAGGTGATGCAGGGGAGGCAGGGATCAGAGGTGATGCAGGACCAGAGGTGATGCAGGTGAGGCAGGTGATGCTGACCCCAAAGCAGAGTCAGCCCGGTGGGTATCACTCCATTGCTTCCTTAGGAAGAGGCCCAGCTCTGACCCAGGGCACAAATCCTGGGAGAGGAGCCTGCTGCCGGCTCCCCTTGCAGCTGAGCTGTTCCCTGGCCAGGAGCTGTGGTCCGGAGCAGCAGTGAAACCAGCCAGGTTTAGCCGCCCGCTTAAAGATAAGCTCACACTTAACCACTCAGTGGAAACAGGATGCTCTGCTGGACTGTGGCCAGGGGAATTAACCATGCCAGCCTGGGCTGCATCTGGCCTGCAGCAGAGAATATCGATACCCAAAAATAAAATTTCATGCGGTGTTGATTTCACGAGATAAAACCTGTTTGATCATTGCTAAAATCCACTCTCACAGCACCCCTTCCCTACAGGGTGCACTCCCTCCAGCAGCAGACCTCTCTGAGATAAGAAAGTCCATATATATACATCATAAGAGAGACTCTTCTATAAATCTCCAAAAATTAGTAACATATGTCTCCTTTGGCAACTGATGGCCAAACCTCTGTCAAGGAGGTCACCTGAAACCAAGCACATCCACCCCAAATACACTTGAATGCAGAAATGTCTTTAAGTCCCTGAAACTAAAGGGCTTTCACTCCTCTTCACCAAAGCAAGATTTCCTTTTTAATTCTCACTATAGAAATGCTATTACTGCAGACAAACACATCATACACAAAATGAGAGCCTTTTTTTGCCCTTCAGGCTGCTCAGCCACACCTCCATGCTGTAGGCAGCCAGACAGGCTCGGAGTCCAGAGCTCCACACAACAGGTCCCTCAAGGGAAGGGCTGCTTGCACCTTCCAGCTCCTGAGGGCCCTGTGGGACACCCTCTGGGGACAGGAGACAGGATTCCTCCAGGGATCGGGGTTGCATTGTGGTCTGTCCAGTGTCCACCCAACTGGGATGAGCCACTGTCCATGCATGCCAAATTCAGCATCTCAGGATAGTGGTTTCATATAACTCCATCTCATTCTTTGGGCAACAATTTATAACCTGCAAAATCCCAGTTGTTCAATCAGAGCATTGAATCTGGTTTGATTTTCACTCCTCCTTTCTTTTTATTTTCCATCAGTTCCTTATCCATTTATTATTTATTTCACCTTTCAGTGATAACATACAGCTACAAATAGAGTTGAAAACACAGAGTTTATGCAAGGGAATAAACAGCAATCCTTTCAAAAACAACCATCACCTCAAGCCACAGAAGGATCAGAAATGCCTCACTCCTGAAAAGAAGCTGCTCTCCCCTGTCTGTTGTACTTGCCCAGTCATTCAAAGTGGAGCATTCAGTCCTTCCTCCTTTTCCAACAGCCAAAGGAACCAGAAACGACATCTGTCTTCTAGCAAGTCCACAATGGGAGATTTCCCCGTGCTTTTTGCCAAATGATTCAAAGATGAGAGCGGATTTCATTTGAAATGGCTTTACAACGATCCTTCAGCTCAAAGAAGGACTCCCCTCTTTGCTCAGCCCCAGCGGAGGGCGAGGGAAGGATTATTTTGCTGATGCAGCGAAGGTTTCACTGTGCATTAATCCAAGAAAAGCTCAGGCATGGCAAAGCCTCCAAGAGCAGCAGTGTGATGTCAGCCCTGCCCCGCTCGTGCCCCATCTCTGCTCACAGATGCCTCCTGTGAATGGAGCAGTCCCAGCCCCGCCAAGGTCAATGAAACCCTGCCCGTGCCAAGCCACGTTTGCAGGACTTGGCTCTCCACCCAACCAGCCTCCACGCACTTCGGATTTTCTATTTTGAGCTTTCCAGTAACAGGGGATGTTAATCTGTTATTGTTCATGTCATAAAGCGTTACAGCATGAGATGTCCAAGGCCCACGGCATGGCCAAGTTAGCTGGGAGCTGGACTTCAGAATTTCCTGGTGTTTTGCTCTTTTTGCTGCGAAGCACTCGGCAGAGAGCAAACCATATGTCATTCCCCCAGCTGAACCAGGAATACAAAATCCTTCTCTCTGAGGGCCGTGCCGATCGCAAAAGATAAACAAATCAGGCTATTCAAAGTCCTCTCAAACTCCATCTGATAAGCAGGAAATACTTATTACCTTTCAGCCATCAAATCAACCTAATACTAATGATTTTCTCCATGACCTTCGAAACACATGAAAGTTAACTCAATCAGGTCAACGAGAGGATATCCAAGGCAGATCTCTCTCAAGCCCTGAAAGGCAAGTAACAAACCACTTCGCTTCCATGGCTTTGGCAAAATTCCTGTATGCAGATTACAGCAGGATTTGCTAGCTCCCCGTGGCAGCCACCCTTGGCACAGAGTGAAACACAACGTGCTCCTTTTTCCTCCGTTTAACGCAGAGTCAATCCTTCACCAGGATATTGTTACCTTCGTGTTACGGAGCCCAGTCTGCAGCCAGCCACGAGTGGGTGAGCACTGCTTGGGCATAGTCCCTTCTTTGGGTTTAGGAGCACGTTTGTGCTTCTCCTTCCTATTTTGGGCTATTCCCTTTCCCTCTGCTCTCTGCCCAACCTCCCCTTGACAGTGTGGGGTCAGGAGGAAAGGCCAGAGCAGAGCACCCCCAGCTCCCCATCACAGAGTGCCAGGCTCTGCCTCGGCACAGCCCCTGCAGGAGGTGTCAGCCCAGCATGCAGAAAACCCCAGAGCTCTCCCTGCTCCTGCACAGACACGCCCTGGAACCCAGCCCCTCGTTTCTCTGACTTGAGCATTTTCAAGTTGCTGCAGTGGGTGAAATTCAGGGAAGTTTGCTCTTTGTTTAATGCGCTCCGAAGCGAAGTGCATGCAGGGATGGAGCTGGAAAGGAGAAGGAAATGGGGTGATGAGGGGGTCAAGCCTGCCCATCCCTTTGGATTTCAGAAATGTTGAACAAGATCCAAATAGAACACATTTCCAGGGCTTGGAGAAGGGGACATGAGGTGACACACACTTGGATCCAAAAGCCGCCCTGCAAGCGAAGCCTCCTCTCCCCCAGAGAGCTGCCGAGCACTCAGAGAGGCAGATGGAATCTCCCCGGGCAGCCCCAGACCTCTGCTCCCTGTGAAACACACCCAGCCACGCTCCCAGCAGCTCCCAGACCCTGCAGCCACCCCAGGCATGCAGGGCTGCAAAAGCAACTGGGATGGCAGACACAGCATGACTGAGCCTGGTATGGGACCAGGAGGCAGGCAGGAGGCAGTGCCAAGACACTGGAACCTGAGAGTTTGAGGAAATGAATGTTTTATGGCCCATCAGTCAGTATTTGACCATTTTCTAGAGAAAGATGATGCCACCTTCAAGAAAACTAAGTTTCTCCTTTTGCTGGTTGGATGAGCCATAGGCAGAGCTGTGGAAATGCACCATTTGTGACACGGTGACACTCTGAACTTGTTGTGCCCTGGGAAATGCTTCATCCTGGGGAAGAGCAGGGATTCAGCCCTGATGAATGACTTTTAGAAGCCCAGNTGCATTAATCCAAGAAAAGCTCAGGCATGGCAAAGCCTCCAAGAGCAGCAGTGTGATGTCAGCCCTGCCCCGCTCGTGCCCCATCTCTGCTCACAGATGCCTCCTGTGAATGGAGCAGTCCCAGCCCCGCCAAGGTCAATGAAACCCTGCCCGTGCCAAGCCACGTTTGCAGGACTTGGCTCTCCACCCAACCAGCCTCCACGCACTTCGGATTTTCTATTTTGAGCTTTCCAGTAACAGGGGATGTTAATCTGTTATTGTTCATGTCATAAAGCGTTACAGCATGAGATGTCCAAGGCCCACGGCATGGCCAAGTTAGCTGGGAGCTGGACTTCAGAATTTCCTGGTGTTTTGCTCTTTTTGCTGCGAAGCACTCGGCAGAGAGCAAACCATATGTCATTCCCCCAGCTGAACCAGGAATACAAAATCCTTCTCTCTGAGGGCCGTGCCGATCGCAAAAGATAAACAAATCAGGCTATTCAAAGTCCTCTCAAACTCCATCTGATAAGCAGGAAATACTTATTACCTTTCAGCCATCAAATCAACCTAATACTAATGATTTTCTCCATGACCTTCGAAACACATGAAAGTTAACTCAATCAGGTCAACGAGAGGATATCCAAGGCAGATCTCTCTCAAGCCCTGAAAGGCAAGTAACAAACCACTTCGCTTCCATGGCTTTGGCAAAATTCCTGTATGCAGATTACAGCAGGATTTGCTAGCTCCCCGTGGCAGCCACCCTTGGCACAGAGTGAAACACAACGTGCTCCTTTTTCCTCCGTTTAACGCAGAGTCAATCCTTCACCAGGATATTGTTACCTTCGTGTTACGGAGCCCAGTCTGCAGCCAGCCACGAGTGGGTGAGCACTGCTTGGGCATAGTCCCTTCTTTGGGTTTAGGAGCACGTTTGTGCTTCTCCTTCCTATTTTGGGCTATTCCCTTTCCCTCTGCTCTCTGCCCAACCTCCCCTTGACAGTGTGGGGTCAGGAGGAAAGGCCAGAGCAGAGCACCCCCAGCTCCCCATCACAGAGTGCCAGGCTCTGCCTCGGCACAGCCCCTGCAGGAGGTGTCAGCCCAGCATGCAGAAAACCCCAGAGCTCTCCCTGCTCCTGCACAGACACGCCCTGGAACCCAGCCCCTCGTTTCTCTGACTTGAGCATTTTCAAGTTGCTGCATTGGGTGAAATTCAGGGAAGTTTGCTCTTTGTTTAATGCGCTCCGAAGCGAAGTGCATGCAGGGATGGAGCTGGAAAGGAGAAGGAAATGGGGTGATGAGGGGGTCAAGCCTGCCCATCCCTTTGGATTTCAGAAATGTTGAACAAGATCCAAATAGAACACATTTCCAGGGCTTGGAGAAGGGGACATGAGGTGACACACACTTGGATCCAAAAGCCGCCCTGCAAGCGAAGCCTCCTCTCCCCCAGAGAGCTGCCGAGCACTCAGAGAGGCAGATGGAATCTCCCCGGGCAGCCCCAGACCTCTGCTCCCTGTGAAACACACCCAGCCACGCTCCCAGCAGCTCCCAGACCCTGCAGCCACCCCAGGCATGCAGGGCTGCAAAAGCAACTGGGATGGCAGACACAGCATGACTGAGCCTGGTATGGGACCAGGAGGCAGGCAGGAGGCAGTGCCAAGACACTGGAACCTGAGAGTTTGAGGAAATGAATGTTTTATGGCCCATCAGTCAGTATTTGACCATTTTCTAGAGAAAGATGATGCCACCTTCAAGAAAACTAAGTTTCTCCTTTTGCTGGTTGGATGAGCCATAGGCAGAGCTGTGGAAATGCACCATTTGTGACACGGTGACACTCTGAACTTGTTGTGCCCTGGGAAATGCTTCATCCTGGGGAAGAGCAGGGATTCAGCCCTGATGAATGACTTTTAGAAGCCCAGCTGGAGGCAGGACAGTGCCTGCACCCCAGCCCAGCACCAGAGCGCTGCTGGGGGCTGCCATGCAGATCCCAGAGGGGTCCCCAGCCCCTCCTCTCCACCTGCACCTGCCTAGAGAGGCTCCAGCACCCCCAGCCCCTCCTCTCCACCTGCCCCTGCCTGTTCTCACCCACTCGGAGCAGTCACTGCCAGCAGCCCCCAGGTCACACACATGACAATGTCACCCTGAGCAGCAGCCCTGGCATCCCCCGTGCCCNTTATTATTATTTAAGGGCTGGTATTATTTTACCACAGCATTCCATCAGGCAAGGAGCAAGCAGGGCTGTTTCTNCTGCAGCCACCCCAGGCATGCAGGGCTGCAAAAGCAACTGGGATGGCAGACACAGCATGACTGAGCCTGGTATGGGACCAGGAGGCAGGCAGGAGGCAGTGCCAAGACACTGGAACCTGAGAGTTTGAGGAAATGAATGTTTTATGGCCCATCAGTCAGTATTTGACCATTTTCTAGAGAAAGATGATGCCACCTTCAAGAAAACTAAGTTTCTCCTTTTGCTGGTTGGATGAGCCATAGGCAGAGCTGTGGAAATGCACCATTTGTGACACGGTGACACTCTGAACTTGTTGTGCCCTGGGAAATGCTTCATCCTGGGGAAGAGCAGGGATTCAGCCCTGATGAATGACTTTTAGAAGCCCAGCTGGAGGCAGGACAGTGCCTGCACCCCAGCCCAGCACCAGAGCGCTGCTGGGGGCTGCCATGCAGATCCCAGAGGGGTCCCCAGCCCCTCCTCTCCACCTGCACCTGCCTAGAGAGGCTCCAGCACCCCCAGCCCCTCCTCTCCACCTGCCCCTGCCTGTTCTCACCCACTCGGAGCAGTCACTGCCAGCAGCCCCCAGGTCACACACATGACAATGTCACCCTGAGCAGCAGCCCTGGCATCCCCCGTGCCCCTGAGCTGTGCCCTGGCACTGCAGCACCAAAGGAGCCAGGACTGAGCCCCTTCCCAGCCCCCCAAAGCAGCTCTTTCCCAGTGGGACCAGTTCCTGCTACCTGTGCCCACCACAGCAAACCAACCCCACACACCTCAGCTGAGGGAGACATGCAGGATGCCACAGCTTGCCACGAGCTCTGGAGAGTTTGAGTCTCCAGAAATACAAGTCAAACCTTAATTCTTTTACTTATTTTTCTCCAGCTGTGATATATTATTATTATTATTATTATTATTATTATTATTATTATTATTATTATTATTATTTAAGGGCTGGTATTATTTTACCACAGCATTCCATCAGGCAAGGAGCAAGCAGGGCTGTTTCTTTTTTCCTTTCTTTCTTTGTCTTTTTTTTCTTTTTCAAGGCTTGTTATATCTCTGCTACATACTTCCTCTCCACACAGAAATATTCCTTCAAAGCTTGATATTATTGAGCAGCTTTCAACCATGCCCAGCAGAGCCATGTATTCTCTGCATTTGTCTGGCCTTTGTTTCTAGGAATGAAATACCAATGGCCGAACAGTGTGACTTCGTTTCACTCCTTCATTCCAATACTTGTTCTATTTCTACCCCACTGGGTCAAACTCACCTATTGTGAGACCTCACCGATTTCAATTACATCAGGGATTAATTTGTTCCATTGCGTTGAAGCTGTTAATACAATCCTGGCTGGCTCTAGATTAGAAAAGGCACGGTGGGACCTCCCTCGCAGGCAGTGTGTTTAACAGCAGTCTTGATCTCCAGTTTTGTTCGGCGGTGGGGTGGGTTTTTTCTTCCCTTTGTGCCCCTTTGCCCCTCTTTTTACAATCTTCCCCTTCCTTTCTAAATTGCCCTTATCAGAACTGGGTGGTCCTGCCTGCGCTGCGCTGGCCCAGGGCTGCCTCCCAGAGCCTCGGGGCTTGCCAGGGAGGTCGGTGCTGGAAGGTCTGAGCCGAGCCACGGCAACGCCACCGCCCTGGCACCTCACCTCCCCCGGGACCCTTCTGGAGGGGACTCTCCCTGCTCCAGAGGAGTTTCCGTGCTCACCCACGTCCCCTGCCCTCTGCTGACCAGTGGCGATGTCCTTCACGCTTCCCAAGGCCACACTGGACCTTGCAGCCCCGAGAGGCTCTGTGCTGCTGCCAGCAGCCCTCCCTGCCCCCCGCAGGACACACAGATTCCTCACAAGTCCTTCCATGCCCTGTGCCTCCTCACAGCATCGCTATTGCTGCAAGAACTCTGCACCAGGCTGGGCAGAGCAGCCCCAACCAAGCCCTGTGATCCCCGGGCTGGGGGAGCTGGGCACTCTACTTCTGCCTCCACCACCTCAGCAAAAAAACATTTTCTTGCCTTGATGGAGAAAACACTCCTGCTGACATGAGCTGCCCTGCTAAGCAGGAATTAAACCTGCTCTGGTTGTAATTTGGTCTGTTGTAAGTAGTTGTCTGTTACTGGTTTGGAGCAGTTGAAAATGGGATTCAGGAGACAAAACCTTGAGAGGAAACCACCAAGGCTCATCAGCCCAAGGCACTTTAGCAGCAGGTCCTGCAGCCACCTTGCCCCTAAACAATTGAAGAGCCTTTGCCCAGTGCAGGTGGCTCGGCACAGTTGGGCACAGGGCTGGGGGGCTGCCTGCCCTGCCCCAGGGCACTGCTGTCCCCAAACCCTCTGCTGCTCACCCCACCTGCCCCCAAACCCTCTGCTGCTCACCCCACCTGCCCCCAAACCCTCTGCTGCCCACCCCACCTGCCCCCAACCCCTCTGCTGCTCACCCCACCTGCCCCCAACCCCTCTGCTGCCCACCCCCCCTGCCCCCAAATCCTCTGCTGCTCACCCCAC
This sequence comes from Erpornis zantholeuca, assembly GCA_013400515.1. NCBI lineage: Eukaryota > Metazoa > Chordata > Aves > Passeriformes > Timaliidae > Erpornis > Erpornis zantholeuca. The sequence continues at coordinate 17,861 of VZTN01018824.1, read as the reverse complement.
CTGCCCCCAAATCCTCTGCTGCTCACCCCATCTCTCCCCAAACCTCTCTCCATCTCACCCGGGGCTGGAGGAGCCTGGGCTGGCCATAGCAGTGGGGCTGCAGTGCAGACCAGGGCAGAGCTCCCAGAGGGGCATTCCTGGGACAAAAGCTGCAGCACCCCACTAAAAATCCTTACCAGCAATTTGTTCACCTGTTCAAGCGAGACCTGAGCCAAATAACTGAGAAACCTTTGCCAGGTTCAGAGCACTCCTGAGCTTTTCTCCTCTCCCCAGGGCAGATGCTCCTGCTGCAAACCTGTTTGGCCACAGCCACCAGGCACAGCAGAGACCCCGAGCCTGCTCCCCTGAAACTGCTCAGGCTTTCCCTAAACCCTGGAAAAAGGCAGAGTTATTGCCACAAGGACTCAAAATGCCAGTTTAAAGCACAGGCCTGCCAGCTTCAAGGTTAACATCTCTGCTCTCCTGCTCGGAACCAGCCCTGTCGAGACCTCCACGAACACAGGAGCAAAGGCACAAGGTACAGAAAACCCAAGGGGTGCTCAGGAAAACCCTGCCCTGAGGAGGAGATGGAAGATCACCAAAGACCAACCTGCCCACAAGAGAACCAGCGCTGGCAGGGGCAGCAGCTCGGCGGTGACGCAGTGCTTACCCCGGGAGCTCCTTGCATCCTGGTCCCCTGACGTCCTCCAAGGAACACAGATCCCTGCTCCCACTGCAGAAAAGCAACTCCCTCTAGGGTAAAACACGGCAACTGCCGAGCAGTGCACTCCAGCTCAGGGCAGGACTCACTAAGTGCCTTTCTGCGTTGCGTTTGCAAGGAAATCAGAGATGTGGCCAGCAGCTGTCCCCACAGCAGCTCCCAAGCCCTGACCTCGCGTGAGAGGAGGCTCCTCTAAAAGCTGATTCAGCAGAGATGCCTGGGGCCAGGCTGAATTATCCCACACCACTTTCCTCTAGCAGGTGTCCTCTCTGGAAATCTTTTACGGAGCTCCACTCGGTTCCACTGCTGCTCGTTCTGACAAGGCGACACCTCTGTGGGAATGGCCCCAAGGGAAGGGACCCTGCTCACCCTAACCATGATCTGGCAGCCTCTGTGCAGTGCTGGAACATGGAATAATGGTTGTGCCCAAGGACAGGGAGGCTAATCCACCTAACAATGACTGGAGGCCCATCAGGGGATTTACTGAACATGCAGGAGTGGTTCCACTGGGAACCACTTATCCATCCTTATTTTCCTCTGTGGAAACCCTGCTGCCACAGAGTTCCCATCCTGAGGAACCACAGGAGGAGTCATAGAATGGCCTGGGTTGGAAGGGACCTCAAAGATCACCTCATTCCAAATCCCTGCCATGGGCAGGGTCACCTCCCACTGTCCCAGGCTGCTCCCAGCCCCAATGTCCAGCCTGGCCTTGGGCACTGCCAGGGATCCAGGGGCAGCCACAGCTGCTCTGGGCACCCTGTGCCAGGGCCTGCCCACCCTCCCAGGGAAGCACTTTTCTCTAATATCCCATCTCAACCTACTCTCTGGCAGCTGAAGCTGTTCCCTTTTGCCCTGGCACTCCATGACCTTGTACATTGTCTCTCCATCTCTCCCTCAGTGCTTCCCCACTGCCTGCTCCTGCCTGAGGACTGCTTAGCTCTGCTTACACAAGTCACCCTCGATGCCAGCCCCAGCCTGGTGTCCTGGACCAAAGGGTTCCATGAGCATTTTGCTCCAAATTATGAACTCTGCTCCAGGCAGATCCCTGGAGCGCCCACAAAACCCATCAGCATTGAGAGGGAGAAATAAAAAATGTCCTGGCTGGATGTTGGGTTGGTCTGAAAAGGCTCTTCCTCCAGCACAGCCAGGATCACCCCATACCTGCCAGAGCCACGGAACTTCTCCTTCCCCAAAAGCACTTTGAAATACATCCTCAAGCCCCATTATCTCTCCTGTTTATAGCACGCTCCCTCTATTATCGAGAAATCTCCAAATAATTTATAAGCCCGCGAGCTCCTGCACCACCAGGGCCATAAATCACATTTACAAACCCCATCACCTGCTGTTCCCAGGGCTGCTGGGGCTGGAGCAAGAGGCCCTGGGAGCGCTCTGAGGAGAAGGCAGCTCTGTTCTGAGGTTGGTTTGTTACCCAGAGAGGATCCCAGCCTCGCTGTGCTCTCCCCGTCCGACCCCAACACCAGCACACACAAGAGGTTTTCTTTGCACAGAATCAAACCCAGGGAGGAGGATGTTTTTGGCTATTTTCCTTGAGGAAAGAGGTTGCCCATCTAATAATCCCTAAATGGGCAGTGGGATGCTGGGCTTTCATGTGTGCCTCTGAGCCTCCCCTCGCCGTGCCAGGTCGCTGGTTTTCTTTTCCACGGAACTGCAAAACCCCTGAATAACGAGGTTTGTGCATGGAAGTGCTGACACAACCCTTAACTACAGCATCCTGAACATGATACCAGAATAAGGACGCTCCCTGTGTGGCCCAGCCCATGGATAAATAAAGCATTTCAGCAGCCAGCGCCGACAGATCATAAACCTCCACGAGCATAAATACCAACAACAACCCAAAAAGATTAGAGGGCTTAGGGGCGAGGCAGGCTGGGATGATTTAGAGTTGGGGTGGAAGGGTCATTATTGCTGAATGGGTGGGGGTGAGTGGGCCGCAGAAATCAATAAAGCATTCTGCTCCCGGGGAAGGAAGGGGCCACGCTGATTGTGCAAACACACATTTCCCGTTGGAGGCTGGAGCTGTGCCCTCCCCAGCACGGAGGGGCACAGGGAGCCCACTCCCCTCGCTGGGGGACAGGACCTCGCTCCACGACACGGCCCCAGGGCTGTCACACAGGCAGAGCTCACCCCAGCCCCTTGCTGGGCACAACCTGCTGCTGGAGGCAGCTTCAAGTGAATGCAGATGCAGGCAACGTTCAGCTCCATGAATTCCATTTTCTAGGCAGTTAAGATACAGCTGGCACAGGTATCTCAGTTGCCTTCAGCATCACCACCAAATCAGAGGTTTTGCAGTGCCTGGTTCTGGCACTGAACAATCCCCAGTGGGTCCTGCCAGCACCAGGTACCTCCAACGACAGCTCTGGGATCCATTCCATCCTGATAAAACAACCTCATCTGGAAGTGTCCACACTGGCATCAGAGGTGGAGGTGGCCACAAAAGGAGCCACGACAGCAAGGACAGAGCCTGGGCTTGGCAGAGGTTGTGCAGGCAGAGCTGCTGGGGCACAGAGCTCAGAGGCAGCCAGCTATTCCTCCTTTCGTCCTCCCCATTCCCAATTTTTCTACTCTTTTCCCCCACTTTCTTTCTAGGGAACACAGTAATGACAAAAAGACACTTGCTTTGGAGAGTGACGCCTATTTACAATCAGAATAAATCGATACCCTACAAACACGCAGCTCTTTGGAGCCAAGGGCACTCCCCAGCCCATTTTGGGACCCACCCAGGAGGGAACCAGCAGCAGTGGCAGTGCCTGTCCTTCCCTCTCAGGAGAAACCTGAGCTCACAGGCACCTGCAGGTGCAGTGGTGGCAGCTCTCACTGCTGCTGCTCAGAACTGGGAGCTGTGGCAAAGCACAGGGACCTGCTCTGCTCCCCCTGCACGGCCCAGACTCCTCCTCTCTGCCCTTCCAAAGGTATTTAAAGAAAACTCTCTAGATCAGTTAATAAAATAGCTCCAAGTTTGCCCAGCTCATGTCAAGCTTACAGCTTGCAGTTAATGGATTTCAATGTTACGTGGGATTTTAAGAGTTTTTAAAACAAGTAATTTCATCTTCCCTCCAGAAACAAATTCCTCAATGGCTTCACTGCAAAAATATTCCCAGGAATGGACAATTCTGCTGCTTACGTACTAAAGACAGCCCGGAAAAAAAAAAAAAAATCAGATTACTACTGAGCCTTATCAAAAATATGGCATAAAGCATGTGTTGACTTCAATCCAAACCAAACTGTCAATCTGCCTTCAGGATCCCATATAGCAAACACACGAGCCCAGGGCCAGAAGAGAAAAGCAGGGTTTGTTTTCTAATAGAAGATTTGTTCTGATCTCTATTAGCCACGCTTCTGCCTGGAAATATTTACACTGCAAACGCTGGGCAAATAGGATTTCTTATCTTTCTGCTTTGTTGAGTTAGGGAAAATCTCATTTGGTATTAATTAATTTAGATTGCAGGCTTCCCATTTTCAGGGAACAATTCTCAACAGTTTTGGAAAATAAATCTGTTTTTGAAACATTTTAAATAGGGGGGGAAAAAAAAGTGGTGTTGAAAGCACTGAAATTTGGGCTGCTGTGTCCCTGCACAGAGGGGGTACCAGGGACACCCCCACACATTTGCTGCATCCATCACCAGTCACCAGCAGTAGGAGAATTGCTGCTGGGGGGAAATTCAGACCAGACATGGGCAGACACAGACAGGAGACCTCGTGGCACAAAGCTGGGATCCCCAGGAGCCCTTTCCCTGAGCCAGCAGCACCCACGCCCGGAGCACGGGGATGCTGCAAAGCCTCGCTCAGACACCCCCAGGCTGCTCTGGGGACACCCCCGGGTGCCACCCCCCAGGCCAGCCCCCGGCACTGAGCAGCTCTGCCAGCTCAGCCTCGCTGAACTCAGACTTTGCACAAATTTCCTTTGGAGGTGAAACCCCACCACTGAACCTGGTGGTGCTCAGCTCCTTGGCACAGGCAGTGATGGTGCACACTGGGGAAATCAGGTCCCAGAAATGAAAGCTGAGCAAATAAATTCCATTTTCTTGTTTGCTACATTTAAACAGCAATTAAATTCCTATTACCTACTCTTTCAACATAAACAGCACAAAGCAAGCCCTCTGCCCCGCTGGCAGATTGCTCCCATTTATTAGAGGACAAGGGGGAATGGGTTTAAAGTAAAAGAAGAGAGATTTAGATTAGATGTTGGGAAGAAATTCTTTCCTCAGAGGTGGTCAGGGACTGGCACAGATTGCCCAGAGAATCAGAATATTCTGAATTGGAAAGTACTCATTAGGATCACCCAGTCCAGCTCCTGTCCCTGCAGACACCCCAGCAATCCCACCCTGGGCATCCCTGGGAGCTCTGGCAGCCTTGGGGCTGTGCCCATTCCCTGGGGAGCCTGGGCAGTGCCCAGCACCCTCTGGGGAAGAGCCTTTCCCTGCTCTCCATCCCAAACCTCCCCCTCCAGCCATTCCCTCCTTCCCTGAGCTCTGCCCTCAGCTCCTCTGCTGCAGCTGGAGCAGCTCAGTGCCCTCAGCCGCTCCTGGGTGGCCCCTCCAGACCCTTCCCCATCCCCGGGTATCTCCTCTGGCCACTCTGGAGCAGCTTTGGCTCTCTCTGATGCTGTGGCACCCAAAGTGCCCCAGCACTGGAGGTGAGGCTGCCCCAGCCCAGAGCAGAGTGGACAATCCCTCGCTGGCTGCTGTCCCCAGCACAGAGATGTCCCTGCTGGCCCCAGGGCACTGCTGACTCAGATCCTGGCCGTGGACCAGGACCCCCAGGGGCTGCTCTCCAGCCCCTCATTCCCAGTCTGTCTGTACATCCAGGGCTGCCCCATCCCACTCATGGAATTCTTGCCCTTGTTAAAACTTCATATTTTTGGTGATTTCCCAGCTTTCTCATTAGTCCAGGTCCCTCTGCAAGGCCTTTCTGCCTTCAAGGGTGCCAACAGCTACTGCAAATTTTGTATCATCTGCAAATTTACTTGAGTATCTCTTCAAACTTGGTATCCCTTCAAGTCCTGCATCCAATCTGTAAATAAAGATGTTGAAGATCACTGGTCCAAAGAATTTGTGGATCCTTCATCCCTAGCAGTGTCCAAGGCCAGGCTGGACGGAGCTTGGAGCAGCCTGGGTCAGTGAAGGTGTCCCTGCCCACGTCAGGAGTGGCACTGGATGGGCTTTAAGGTCCTTCCCAACCAAAACCATTCTGGTACCATGATGAGCAGGGCAGATCCTCTGTGCTGGCCAGAGCTGCCCTCGCTCCTCCCTTCCAGCCTGAGATGTCCCAGCTTTGAGATCCCCGATGGCAAACACAGAGTCCCTCCTGTCCCACAGCCCATGGCCAGGCTGGCACAGCCCAGCTCCACCTTGGCACCTCGCATTGAATCCCAGGGGAGTTTGTGGCACTGCCTGCTCCCCGGGACGAGGGTGCCTTGTGCCTGCAGCCCCAGCGCTGCTCCTGCAGCAGAGCTGCTGCTTTCCTATCGATTCTGGGGCTTTGCCGCTCGGATCTCAGCTGGCTGGGACTCTCCCCAATCACAGCAAGGTCGCGACCACGGGGTCAGAAACCTGCACGACATCCATCACAATTTATTGTACAGCTAATCAATACTGCAGTCCTGCAGTGCAGCCTCACGCCCGGGCACCGGGGCTGCTCCTGAGGGGTCGGAGCCCTCAGCCTGCGAGGGCAAGGGGGCCAAGAGCAGCTCCCGTGTCAGAGCTGGAGAGTGAGGCTGCAAACAGAGTGCTCACTCCACTCTCTGCTCGCCTGTACATTCCTACAGCCCAGCACAACTCCACCTGGGACTGAATTCACCTTGGGAGAGGAATACTGATATCTGATCAGACTGTACCCAACACTCCAACGGGAGCGGTGATGTGAGGCATCACCCAGCGTTGGCCAGGAAGGGAGTGACCCCAGGCCCTGTGGTCACAGCACTGCCAGCTCCCCAGACCATCTCTTTCCTTAGTGATGAAAAACCTCAGAGTGGCAGCAAAATGCCCTTCTGTCAAAAATGTCCTTCACGCCACTCTCTAATTGATATTCCCAGATACCATCCATGGGCTGCTTCCCATGCCAGCAGCTGTGCCCACAGGCACCCAGCACACAGACATTCACCAGGCTCACCGCTGCTCCCTGCCTTCTTCTGTTAATGCTGGGTTCTGTGCAGGACTAGCTCCGGGCGTTCCAAAAGATTCAAAAGGTTTTTAACAAGCTGTCCTTCAAAATGATGCCAAAGATAGTACTCTAGCAGGAGAAAAGGGGATTTGAAATGCGCAGCAGGAGAAAAAGGAGCTGGGAGGACCAAGGAGTGCTGGGAATACCTTGTAGGAAGAGCAGTCTGTTATTAATTGCTGCATCCTGGTGTTTGTATCCACACAACATGCATGTCTCTGGGACCTTCACCAAGGCTTAGCATTCATCCATTTGGGTTTTACAAGGGCACACTGGGCCCCTCGCCACCCTCCGTGCCAGCCCCTCATGGTTTCCAGCCCCAGCCCCTCAGCCTGGCCACCACTGGGGCTCTGCCTCTGCCTGGGGCAAGTGCCAGCACCCCCAGGCTGCCCCCTCTGCCCCCTCCCCAGGGGTGAGCCCTCGGGCTGGGCTCTGCCTCATGTCCCACCATCGCCAGCCACACAGCAGTGAGCAGGATGGGCTGGGCCATTCCCCACCTCTTACACAGAACAGTTTAGGTTGGAAAAATCCTCTAAGATCATCAATCCACCTGTTCACCCCGCACTGCCAGGCCCACAGATAACCACGTGCCCAAGTGCCACATCCACCCTTCCAGCGATGGTAACTCCATACTTCCAGTGCTTGACAATGCTTTTGCTGAAGAAATTTTTCCTAATATCCAATTTTGTTGAAGAAATTATTCCTAATACCCTACAATTTTTCCTAATAAACACCTTCCCTGGTGCAACTTGATGTCTTTTACCCCAATGCCACAGCCTCAGATCTTCCCCTCTCCTCTCGCAGCCTCCAAAGCAAGGTTGACCTCAGCCAGCATCGACAGCAAACTCAAACACCGGCACCAGCCCAGCCCCAGCACTCAGCCAGGGCAGCACCAGCGCGGGCAGGAGCTGCTGCGGGAGGAGCATCAGGCACTGCCATGGCCCCGGAGCCCCGGAGGGTGAGGGCATTCCGGGTGAGGGCATCCCTGCTTTCCCCGAGGGTGAGGGCATTCCTGCTTTCCCCGAGGGTGAGGGCATCCCTGCTTTCCCCGAGGGTGAGGGCATTCCTGCTTTCCCCGAGGGTGAGGGCATTCCTGCTTTCCCGGCTGCTGCAGGACCCAGAGATAACTGCGCGCAAAAGCAACCACAGAGTGAGAGCAGGGGATGAGCAGGGAATGAGCAGGGGGTGAGCAGGGGGGGAGTAGGGGATGGGCAGGGGATGAGCAGAGCCTGGCAGAGGGGAGGGTGCGCTGTCCCTACGCAGATGACACTGCCATGAGGTTCAGCCTGAAATGCAGCTGTTGGTGTGAGCAGAGCGGGCAGGGAGCTGAGGAAGGCAGCCCGGGGAAGGCAGCCCCAGAGGGGAGCAGCGGGGCACAGACCGGGGCACAGCCCCAGGGGGAGCACAGGGAGCACAGGGACACAGCCCCAGGGGGAGCACAGCCCCACGGGGGAGCACAGGGACACAGCCCCACAGCCCAGCCCCTGCAGGGGGAAGATTGGCACGTCGGCTCCCACCCACTGCAGCCCCTGGGGCTGTGAGGAGGGAGCACAAAGGGAAACACACAGACCATGACAGGCTAAGCCTCCTCCTTCCTCTCTCTTCCCCTTTCTTTCTCTTCATGCTATGGCGAGGCTGCTGAATGGCAACAGGAAAACACTTTGGCAGAGCCAGACAGTCTTTTATACATTGGGGATTTTTTTCTTCTAACTTTCCCTCCAGCTGCTTTGCCGGATGCCTAATCCTCCATGGACATCTGGGGAGGTACCAGGACACAGAGGCGACATAGCAGGTAGGCAGCACATTGCACAGCTCTGCATAATTTCTGCTTGTACCTGCTGTTATGGCACAGCAGGTGATCAAAACACAAAAACCCAGGGAAGGAAAGAAAAACAATCATGTCTGGACCTGTCTGGGCCACAGATACCCAGGTGGAAGCGCCCTGGTGTCAGCAGCAGAGCACAGGAAGGTCATGCCCTGCAGCAGAGCATCTCACAGGCAGGAGGGCATTTCTCCCTGGTCCCAGGGCTTCCAACTCCCCCAGCACGACCCAGCCCAGGCTTCCCAGGGCCAGAGCAGCTCACAGACCCCGGGCAGAGACCCTGGCAGCAGCTATCCCCATCCAGGCACCAACAGCACCAACAGCAGCCGTTCCTCTTTTCCCTTTTTAACTCATGTTCCATTTTCCACCCACACTTATCATAACTGATATCTAAAGTACCCATATTTGTGGGAAAACAAAGCAAAAGAGGCTCTGCAAGGGAGAAGAGGAAAGAGCACAACAGAGTCCTAAGGAAATGAAGAGATAGATAAAAATACTACTAAGGCTCTGTGAAGTAGCTTTATAGATCCAAAATAATGATTTTCGCTCCCAGGGGAGTCTCTCTCGTGAGCTCAGCCTCGCACAGCAGAGGGAGATACCCACAGGCCCAGCCAGCTCCATGCTATCAGCTTACAGCAAAATCAAATATTCGGTGTGGCTGCCTGAGCCCCCGGTGCTGCTCATCCTCCCTGAGCCCCCTGCAGCCCTCAGCATCACTCCTGCCACCAGCTGCACCACCACACCCCAAACACACCCACAGAGCTCGGGCAGTGCCACCCTTCGCCCATTCTGCTCTTTTCTCTCCCACCTTGGTACTCTATGGCCAAGCTGCTCTACAAGCAAAAACCACTTGTGAGTTTGAGCAGGAATTCTTCCTGTGAATCCCACACTGCTCCAAACCCAGCACTGCTCCAAACCCAGCACTGCCCCAAACCCAGCACTGCCCCAAACCCAGCACTGCCCCAAACCCAGCACTGCTCCAAACCCAGCACTGCCCCAAACCCCACACCATTCCAAATCCCACACCACTCCCAATCCCACACCACTCCCAATCCCACACCACTCCCAATCCCACACCGCTCGCCTCTGTCCAGTCTTGTACACGTCAGGTGCAAAAAGGAAAGCAAAACAGAAATGCAGTTACAACCACCAGACTGCATCCAGTTAAAATCTGAATCTCAGGGTGCCTTTCCAGGCAGTCTCCTCAACAACGCCCACGTCCATCCCTGTTCCTCTGAAGCACCTGGCACATCTCTGGAGCTCTGGGAAAGCAAACTGCTCTCATGCAGGGGTGCAGCTCTGCTCTGCTGCCATTGCCACAGCACACCCAGAAAGCCAAGCCCCCAAACGCTGAAGCAGCTCACGTTTGCGTCAGCCTCGCTGGGGTGAGAATCTGGAAACAGCTTTGCAAATCTTCGTGCTAAACATCTTTGTGGGGTCTGGACAGGACCTGTCCCAGCGCTGTGAAGGGCTGCGGACCTTCAGGGAGAAGCAAAGGCAGGGTGTGCCCAGGGCAGGCAGCTGGCAGCAGCTGGTGGGGCACAGGCTGCCTGTTCCCACCTGTGTAGGAGCAAAACCCCACACCTACACTCACCCCAAGCTAAGATGAGTCTCACTTCTCCCACAGGAGAGCTCCAGCACACAGCAGCCCAAGCAGCAGCCCACAGCCACTCAGCTTCCCTGCTCCAGCCCAGGCAACTGCTCCAACGCCTCCTCTTCTCCCACAAACCCGAGCTCTCCAAGGTTCAGGAGGCAGAAGCAGGATACACAGGGCAGCTTCAGGACACAACACTTCATAGTCTGGTGCAATGAGTCAGCAGCAGGGAATAAAAATCCCTTGTGGCGAGCCACATGGCTGTTTCCTGGAGAGCAAGGGCATTCGAAACTGGAACAAACTATTTGACATGCAACAGGACCCTGCCCCTGCAGGTTGCAGGCCAGCAGAGCCACACCATCAGGAGCTGCATCCAGCACCAAGAGTCCAGCAGCAGCACAGAGCCAGAGCCAGGGACCATCCCATCCAGCCCACGATGGGGCCATGCAGTTCAACATCGCTGAGCTCCTCCGCTCGTTAATTCAGGCTTTGCTCACGCCGCTTCTCTGCTCTTCTCACTTCTTAATAACCAAGTCAGCTGCAATCAGAAAAATCAGCAGAGGTGCCCAGCCTTTCACAGACCATATTTGCCGTATTCTGTCCTTCTCAGCATGACTTCTCCACCCTGCTGGAGCAGGAGGCAGGTGCTGGCACGGGGATGCTGTGCCAAGGACGCGGTGCTCCCAATCCAGGCTGAGCAGAGAGGGCAGGCACAGGATCACCCAGCCTGAGGGGCTCTGGGCATGCAGGGCTTGACCACGAGGAGGGAGCAGCACAGCCCATGGAGGTACCTCCTGCCCCATCCCACAGCAACGCAGTGATGCCCAGAGCTCCATCCCTGGAGCACACTCGGCCTTGGCTGCCTCCAGACGGACACTGTGCCAGCCGAGGAGGACACAGGCAGGCGGGTGCCCCTGCAGGGAGGGTAGACATGAGAAGAACCTTGCTGGTGACGTGCAGTCCAGCACCCTGCCTTCGGTGCTGTCACCAGGAGGGCAAAGGCAGGGCAGGCAGGGACCTGTGGCTCTGCACACCCACAGAAAGGGTGGCAAGGTGAGCTGGGCGGGCTGTGACCAGGAGCACCTTTGGCCTCTCCGCAGTGGTGTCCCCGCAGCCGTTCCGAGGCACTCAGCGCTCGTCCTGCTCGTCCTGGCTGTGGAGCCGCAGGCAGGGAGAGGGGAGGGAGTGCTCAGCAGGCTCACGCCTCCGACATGTGCTGCGTGTGGCTTCGCCAGACCGCAGGATCTGGCTCACTGAACGTGTGGAAGCAACACTTCTCCGTGTCTCACTTTACAAAGCCCCAAACAATAACTGTCTGTCGCTGCACAGGAGCTTAGGAGAAACATAAGTTGCTATTGGCATGGCGCACAGCAGCCTTCCTCTTACACAACACCAGCAGATGTGAAAATAGCCCAGTGCTGCCTTGTGCGTTCCTCTGACCTCCTGTTTGCTTCTGGATCAGATTCCAAAGCTGGATCTTAACCTACAAGAGCCATAAAAGCAAAGGATTTGGCCCTATCAGGGACCTCTTCATAATCTAAGACAGATGCAGTCCATGTAGGAGAGCACGGCAAGGTTTATCAGGGCAGGGGAGAGGCGGAGGCAGGACCACCCTCTGCTGCAGGGCACAGCCAGGGCAGCCCAGGCTGGCACCGCACTCGAGGTGCCTCAGGGACACCAGGGCTGGCAGCTCTTGCAAACCAGGACAGCACTCAAAACCTCACATCCTACTGCTCAACCTACACTGAAGCTGCCTCCAGCCCCCTGGCAAAAGGGGCCCTCTGAGGTCCCTTGTCCCCAGACTTGTTATCTTCAGGGTCACTGGTGCTGCCAGGGCCAGCCAGCATGGGGCAATCCCCTCCAAACATGCAAGGGGCTGCTGGGGTTTCCCACCTGCTTGAAGAGCAGAGATTGACTCCAAAGCCAAACCCAAAACCACTCTGGGATACACAGAACGAAAAAGCACATGGAAGAGAAATTGCTCCTGAAAAAGTGGGAGAATAAACTGAAGGATGCTAAAGAGGGAGAGTTCAGTAACCATCAGTGAAAGGGCATCCCTAAGAACAACCTGCATAAATAAATTAATGTCTCCAGGGTCCACGAGGGTATCCAGTGTCCCTGCTTTGGAACTGCAGCAATCCCAAGCACCAGAAGGACTTCCTAAAATGCAAGAGAAGAAGACAAGACAGGGCCGCTGCTGTCTCAGGGGAAGGGATGGTGAATGACCTGTGCTCCAGGCAGCCCTGTGGGGTCCAGGGCCGCTCCCAGGGCTGTGCTGCACCCACGCTCCAGCACTGCTCCCCTCTGCCCTGCCACATGCTGGTCCTCGTGCTCCTTGCTGGAAATGTCACACGATGGCAAAGCCCTGGGGGAGTCCGACTCATCCAGGGCTCTAAATCCTGCTCCTGGCAACTCCCGGCCCTCCAGCCTGCCTGTGGCCAGGCATGGGGAACACCTCCCTCGTGCTGCCAGAACCTGCCCACAGGAGATGCTACAGCTGCCAGGTCACCCACTGGTGGCTGCGGGGGTGCCTTGGGGTCTGAGAGAAAGCTTTTAGCCAGAGCTGAGCCCCTGACCACAGAACTGCAGCAGCTCACATGTCAACCTACCACAGCCCTCGTACACAGGGAGCTACCAGAACACTCAGAACACACCCAAACCATGGTGTTTTGTCCCAGAATCCCTCCAGCCCCACACATGCTGGAGGGATTTCTGCCTCTGCACACAGCCACGGGGTACCAGGCAGCAGCAGAGTAATTCTAAGAGCAGCACACGGGACAAGCCACGGATCACGGCTTGAACGCAGGGCGAAAGGCAGCCTTAGAATATAATCCACTTCAGGAGCTCTTAAATCTCCCCAATACAACACAGAGCTCTTTAAGCAAAGCTAAACAACTTCCTTTAGACTAAATAAATATTAAACCTAAGTGATGCATTAATTTACTCCAGTTCACCAAAGGCTAACTCCTACCCAAACTGATCATTATAAAAGAAATCCTATAATCCCTCGCTCCCATTCAGGCTCAAAACATGTAATCCCGTGAATAAATCCAGAAAGAAAGTGTAACAAAATGGGCAATAAAAACTTACAGCATTCACATCTTTTCATCTACCATTAATACTGTAAACACTCACTCGAAGGCCCTCGAGTATGACTAATCTAATGTTTTGGCTCCCAGCGCTAATCGCCGGAGGAGCTGCGCTCTCCGTGTGACACCCAGCGAGCTCCAACCCAGCCGGGACACCTCGGCAGAGCCCAGCGCACATCCCGCCCCACATCCCCCAGAATGCTGCACAATCAGCACGAAAGGGAGCAAGTATGGTTCTAATAGCACCAGAGCACTGAGCTTTCTTCTTTTTTTCCTCTTTTTTTTTTAAATTATTTTATTGCTTTGGAAGCCTGCAAGCTCCAACTGTATAAATGCCAATAACTTTGTTTTAAGGCTGCTGAAGTAAGAGATCAGATTTTAGCAAGTGCTTTCCAGGCAGCCAGCCAAACTTCTTCTGATTCACTAAAAGCACCGAAGGGAGGGGGAGAGGAAGGGGCTGGAGGGTGATTAACTTCAGTTACCGCACAAGCGCAAAAAAACTCTCCCCGCTGCAAAGGGTGCCGGCGCTGCGAGCCCTGCGCAGCCTGGTATTCCTCGGGCTGAAAAAAACACGCACCAGAGAAACAGAGCAAACACCTCCCAACCGCAGGGTAATTTACAGCGGATCCTCTCCTGCTGGGGAGGCTGCTCCACCAGGGGAGGCTCTGCCGGTGTCGGGTTCGAGCCGCAGTTTTTGGAGGGGATGAGGAAAAAAAACGTGATCGGGGATTTTTTGGACGGGTGGGAGAGGAGGGGATGGGGCTGGTTTGGGTTTTAGCTTGGCCAGAGGGACGGAGCCCCCTCCAAGGCCGCGCTCATCCAGGACCATCCCTGGCTGCCGCTGGGGATCTGGAGAGGGTGAGCAGGTGCAATCCCGGCCAAAGCACAACTCGGGGCCAAGGGGTGGCACGAGTGTCCCCCAGCCCCGGCAGGAGGGTGTCTGGAGGCACCGCAGGAGTGGCACCTGCTGTGCCCGGCCCCGCAGGTCGGTCTGCTCCGGGATGCCAGCTAAAATCCCCGCGGCAGTGGCGTGCGTGGCCGCGGGGCAGCTCCATCCCCATCCCCGGGCACCTGGGCTGCAGAGCCGCGCTCAGGGTGTTCCTGCAACGGCTTCATTCCTGCCGAGGCAGGATCAAAGGCTGGAGCTGACTTGGACGGCGTTCTACTGAATAATGGGGAGGGAGCACGCAGCCTCCTTCTCCTGGCTAGGGAAACTTGTGTTTTTCAAAGCATCAGTTTTTGGGAGTGAGTTCCCGAAGAAGGGAAGAGGAAAAAAAACCACCAAAAAAAACCCCAAAAAAACCCCCAAAAAACACAAAACCAAGAAACCCACCAAAAAAACAAACCCGAAAAACCAAACCANAAAAAAAAAAAAAACACAAAAAAAAAAACAAAAAAAAAAAAAAAAAAAAAAAAAAAAATCCAAAAAGATAGGGGGGAAAAAAGAACGGGGAAGAAAAAGAGGGCGAGCAGGAGAGCGCCTGCTCTTCCAAGGCAAGTGCATCAATCAACATTGTGCAAGGAGAGTCCAGCACTCCCTCTCACATCATTAGCCAGGCTAATGCGCTCCAGAGGATCCCGCTACGGCAGGCTACCGGCGCACCGGGGCACCCCAGCCCGCACCGGCGGCGAGCACAGCCGAGCACGGAACGGGAGCTGAGCACGAGGGGAAGCCCCGGCCCGGGACAAGTGACACTGCAGCATCTGGTGCGGGGCTCGGGTTAATACAGCCATAAAAACTAGAGCGAAACAAGTGAAAGCCCCAGCCAAACCTGCCTGGCACTCGAGGTCAGCACGCCGCCTTTGTTTCTATTTTACAACCAAAAGCGAGAGAGGACAGAAAGGACACGTACCTGTACCTGAAAGCACAGCAGCAGGAAATGTAAACATCTGGAGAGGAGAAAAAAAAAAGCAACAAAAGATCAGATGATGCAGTAAAATGGTTGAAGTTGATTTTTTTTTTTTGCTTTGTTTTTGTT
>VZTN01018823.1:1787-13205 GCA_013400515.1 Erpornis zantholeuca | reverse complement strand
CAGAGCATTGGCTACCATCCATGAATCAGTGTAAAGGTAGAGCCTTGGCCACTTCTCTCTTTCAGCAATGTCCAGGGCTAGTTGAATGGCTTTGAGTTCAGCAAATTGGCTCGATCCGCCTTCTCCTTCAGTAGCTTCTGCAACTTGTTGAGTAGGACTCCATACGGCGGCTTTCCACTTTCGTTTCATCCCCACAATACGACAAGAACCGTCAGTAAAGAGAGCATAATGTGTTTCTTCTACTGGCAGTTGGTTATAAGGTGGAGCTTCTTCAGCACGTGTCACTTGTTCTTGTTCATCATTAAGACCAAAGTTTTCACCTTCAGGCCAATTTGTGATTATTTCCAAAATCCCAGGGCGATTTAGGTTTCCGATACGGGCGCGTTGTGTGATGAGAGCAATCCACTTGCTCCATGTGGCATTGGTAGCATGGTGGGTAGAGGGAATCTTTGCTTTGAACATCCACCCCAGCACTGGTAATCGGGGTGCCAGGAGTTGTGCTTCAGTGCCGATTGCCTCTGAGGTTTCCCTCCCCTCTCAGGCACAGAAAGGCATAAAATTCATTTTCTGGGCATAAAGCAGACGATATAGGATATATCACACACCATAAAAATCACTCCAAGACAATATTCATGACAAATTAGTTGTAGTGTTTATTTTGAATGATGTCTAAAACATGGAATTTCATGGAATGTGCAAGTTGAAACAGTAGCACTTGTCTTTCCATAGTTAGGATGAGGTAAAGGATATGAACTTAAATTCATTCAATGACATTCATGGTATATAGAATCTGATAACTCTCCGTTATTTTCTAATTACTGTTAACTTCTTTGAAGTCACATTATTGCCTGAGACCAAACCAAGCTTGACCCCAAAATACTCAATACACTAATTTTTCACTTGAAATGTTTATCTGAATGTATTGCTGTATTGGGTTTGCATGGCAGGGTTTTGGTCGCAGGGGGCTACAGGGGTAGCTTCTGTGAGATGCTGCTGGAAGCTTCACCTTATGTCTGGCAGAGCCAATGCCAGGCGGCTCCAAGACAGACCTGCCACTGGCCAATGTTGAGCCAATCAGTGATGGTAGTAATGCATCTGGAGTAATATATTTAGGAAGGGAAAAAAGTTATTGCACAGAAGTAATTGTGGCCAGAGAAGAGAGCAGAATATGGGAGAGGAACAACTCTTCAGACACCAAGGTCAATGCAGAAGGAGGGGGAGGAGGAGGCACTCCAGGTGCCAGAGCTGAGATTCCTCTGAATCCTATGGTGAAGAACATAGTGATGCCAGACTGTCCCCCTGCAGCCCATGGAGACCTTGGGGGGTGCAGAGATCCCCCTGCAGCCCGTGGAGGAGACCCACACTAGAGCAGGCAGATGCCTGAAAGAAGGCTGTGAACCTGTGGGAAACCCATGCTGGAGCAGCCTGTTCCTGAAGGACTGCACCCCATGGAAAGGGCCCATGCTGGAGCATATAATGAAGAACTGTAACCTGTGGGAGGGACTCATGTTGGAGAAGTTTGTGGAGGACTGGCTCCTGTGGGAGGGACCCCACATTGAAGAAGGAGAAAGACTCCTCTCTCTGAGGGGGAAGCAGCAGCAGAAACGACGTGTGATGAACTGACCCTAACCCCCATTCCCCATCTGCCTGCACTGCTGGGGGGAAAGAGGTAGAGAATTGGGAATAAAGTTAAACCTGGGAAGGAGGGAGGAGTGGAGGGAAAGTGTTTTTAAGATTTGGTTTTACTTCTCATTATCTTTCTCTGATTTGATTGGTAATAAATTGAATTAATATCCTGAAGTTGAGTCCTTTTTGCCTGTGATGGCAATCAGTGAGTGATCTTTCCCTGTCCTTATCTCAACTTATGAACCTTTCATTGTATTTCCTCTCCCCTGTCCAACTGAGGAGGGGAGTGAGAAAGTGGCTTTGGTGGGCACCTGACAGTCAGCCAAGGTCAAACCACCACAATTGCCCTTGAAAGTTTTGGCAAATTTTGAAATGTCTTCCTTTGAATTGGACACTTGACAGTGAATGACTAATGCCAATTATGCTTCTGTCAGAAGCCATTTAGGTGGTACTAGACACTTCAGGATAATTTGTGTAAGCAAAATTTCTGCTTTTCTTGTTATGTTTGTCATTCTCTGCTGAAGGGGACTATCAGCATTATCAGCTAATCGTGCCTGATGCATTTGGTGGCCTTCGATGACAGGGTTACAGAGGTGGTGGATGAGGGAAGAGCGACTGACATCACCTACCTGGACTTGTGCAAAGCATTTGACATCCTGGTCTCTAAACTGGAGATATGTGAATTTGATGGGTAGGCCAGTCAGTGGATAAGGAATTGGCTGGATGGTCACTCAGACTTGTGGTAAACAGCTCAATGTCCAATTAATGACAAGTGGTGTTCTTCAGGGGTCGGTATTGGGACCAGCACTATTTGCCATCTTTTTCAGTGACATGGACAGTGGGATCGAGTGCACCTTCAGCAAGTTTGCCAACAACATCAAGCTGTGTGGCATGGTCGACATGCTGGAGCGAAGGGATGCCATCCAGAGAGACCTTGACAGGTTTGAGAGGTGGGTCTGTGTGAACCTCATGAAGTTCAACAAGGCCAATTGCAAGGTCCTCCACCTGGGTCAGGGCAATCCCAAGCACAAATATTTGCTAAATGGAGAATGGATTGAGAGCAGACCTGAGGAGAAGGACGTGGAGGTGTTAATGGATAAGGAGCTTGACATGAGCCAGCAATGTGTGCTTGCAGCCCAGAAAGCCAATTGTGTCCTGGGCTACATCAAAAGAAGTGTAGCCAGTAAGTTGAGGGAGGTGATTCTCCCCCTCTACTCCATTCTGGTGAGACCCTACCTGTAGTACTACTTTCAGATCGTGGACCCTGAACATAAAAAGGACATGGATCAACTAGAGTGAGTCTAGAAGAGGGCAACAAAGGTGATCAGAGGGATGGAACACCTCTCCTATGATGAAAGGCTGAGAGAGTTGGGGTTGTTCAACATGAAGAAGAGAAGGCTTCAGGGAAACCTTATAGCAGTGTTCCAGTACCTAAAGGAGGCCTACAAGCAAACTGGAGAGGGACTTTTTACAAGGGCATGGAGTGATAGGACAAGGGGAATGGCTTTAAACTAAAATAAGGTAGGTTTAGATTGGATATTAAGAAGATATTCTTTACTGTGAGGGTGGCAAGACAGAAGAGCAGGTTGCCCAGAGAAGTTGTGGATGCCCCATCCCTGGAAGTGTTCAAGGCCAGGTTGGATGTAAAGGTGTGTCTGCCCATGGCAGGGGGGTTGGAACTAGATGATCTTAAAGGTCCCTTCCAACCCAAATCATTCTATGATTTTATATGTTAAACATTAATGTATTAAAATATTTTTATTTGCTCTCAAATGTTTTAAGTCATTGACATAGGAATTCTTACATCATGTATTTACAAATAAATATCTTTATATAGAAACTGTACCATCTGTTTGGAATTTTAAAAGTCTTCTGCACAGCTGATTTGTTGCCTTGGTGTAAGATAAGGTTTATGTCTACCTTATGCTGTGAGAGTTTATTTCTCCCCTTAATCCCCAGGGAAAAAAAGTAAAATATACAGAATGAAAGATATCCTAAAGCATCAGAACTTTAGTATTCATATTCCTGTAGGAAAAAACAAAAACAGAAATGCATTTCTATTGTGAATTTATTCTAATGTGCTTTACCACTTGTTGTGGTTTGACACTGGCCAAATGCCAGGCACCCACGACAGCCGCTCACTTGCCCTCCCCTGCTACATCTGGGCAGAGGAAAGAAAAAAAACTTAAATGAAGGGTTCATGAGTTGAGATAAGGACCGGGAGAAAACACTCCAAGGGCAAAACAGGCTCAACTTAGAAGTACAAAGTGAATTTACTACTAACAAAGTCAGAGGAGGATAATGAGAAGTAAAATAAGCCCTTAAAAACACCTTTTCTCCCCCAACCCCTCCCTCCTTCCCACCAACAGCACAGGGAGACAGGGCATGGGGGTTTTGGTCAATTCGTCACCTGAGACCTTCCACCGCTCGGGGAGAGGAGTCCTTCCCCTGCTATGCTGTGGGGTCCCTTCCCACAGGAGACAGCTCTCCGTGAACTTCTCCAGTGTACTTCCACTCTCACGAGCAGCAGTCCTCCCAAAACTGCTGCAGTGTGGGTGACTCTTCCACGGGGTGCAATCCTCCAAGTACAGGCTGCTCCAGCCTGGAAGCAGGGGCTTATCCCTCTGTATTTAGCATTGGTGTAGCCTCACCTTGAGTATTGTGTGCACTTCTTGGCCCCACAATTAAAAAAGGATGTGAAGGTCCTTGAATTGCCCCCAGAGGAGGGCAACAATGCTGTTGACAGGACTGTAAGGAATGTCCTATGAGGAATGGCAAAGGACTTTGGGCTTATCTAGCTTGGAAGAAAAAATGCTAAACTGTGATCTCATTGCTCTCTACAGCTTCCTGAGGAGGGGAAGTGGAAAGGGAGGTGCTGAGCTCTTCTCTCTCTTATCCAGTGACAGGACATGTGGGAATGGTTCAAAGTTGCATCAGGAAAGGCTTAGACTTGACATTAGGAAGCATTTCTTTACTGAGAGGGTGGTCAAACTCTGGAACAGGCTTCCTAGAGAGGCAGTCGATGCCCCAAACCTGTCAATGTTTAAGAGGCATTTGGACACTGTTTTTGTGGCCTTCCTCTGGACTCACTCTAACAGGTCCATGTCTTTCTTGTGCTCGATTCTTCATGTACTTGGTTGCCATCTCTTCTTGTAAGTAGGCTATATTCACATTCTTCATCTAAATGCCATAACTTTTTATTAAACTGGGTACTACCTTAAGCTACCAACACAAGAAACTGAACAGTACTGCGTTTGCTTAGTTGGTTTTTCTCTAGAGATAGGTACATGAACAAGCAAGTTCTTGAAATCAGTCAGGACCTGTCAAGCTCATTTTTACCTGACAGCAAAATAGGGTAGTCTACTCTCAAACTCTTAGTTCAGTGTTGTAAATATTTGTTAGTTTGGTACATGTAATTTCATTCGTGGAGATTGTATATGAATAGTCAAGAAATTTTGCATGTAAGTGAATTTGAGAGAAAAAAAGACATCTGGTTGTAGAACTTGAGCTTTATCAAAAATAAGCGGTGCCTAAGGTGAACAGTTATTGAACAGGGCAAACACTCATTCTGAGCAGAGTGCATAGCTTCTCCTTTGTAATTTTTGCAGCTTCTGTAATAGATCTTCTTTCTGTGTATCTTTAGGGCTACTTTTGCTTTGGAAGGCTAAACAGATTGCACTGTATAGTAAGATTCAGTCTCTGAGCAGAGGACAGAAAACAAGTTTTGTGTTGAACCATCCTGCTAAATATGTGGGTGTGCTTTTTATAGTGTTTTAACTACTTGAACTGATTTAGTTAAATCCTACTTTTTCTCATCAATCAGAAATGGCAAACATGAAATCGGTGTGTTCGTGGTTTTTTACTTGGTGAGAACAGGTTTTTTTATAAGTATGTTTGTAAACTTGTGTTGGGGTTTAGGATTCCTTCCTTTTGTTTCTTTCTCTCACAGAATTTTGTCCCATATGTTGCTAAGATACAATAACGACCGGGTACTTAAGAGAGACAAAAGAAGTTGCCCTGGGATGGGTGTGACTCGCTACTCTCTTACGGGGTGTGTGTGTGTTTCCTTGTTTTCTCGTGGAGGGGTGGAGATGCCGCGAGAATTGGGCTGGGGGAAGGGGTTGAGCGCAGCTCCTCGCTCCTTCTTGCTCTCTCGGCTTCGGAGGAAGATGGTCGGAGCTGCTGCTTGGGGGAGGGAATTCGCTGCCGCCGCCAGAGCCCAGCCCGGTCCTGCTTCTTCTACCGTGGGGTGAGCTTTTTGCTCGTGAGAGCAGCCACTGAACTGGGACCTTATTAACACCCTACCTCACTATAAAAAGGACTTCCACCATCTGCTCGGGTACCTCAGGGGAAAACCCCGTGATCCCAAGCCCTTTCCCCTCTCAGGAAGCCTTTTCCCTGCTCTGCTCGGGGAGCCGGGTTGCCCCGCCCCCGCCGGGTTTTTTTGCCACTGCTCCGAGTTTTTGCTACATTGTAGCTGTGCATCCCCTGCCCTGCCGAGACGTCCCGTGGTTCCAACTACAGCTGCGGAATTTCTGATACATCTCGTCTACCATCCCGGGATTTTGCTCGTTCCTGCCGTTCCAGCTTGCTGCTTCCGAGAGTCCTGCTGGGGCACCGGGATCGACTGCCCCTGGGGGGTTTGTAAAGCAAGCCCCTTTCTCATCCCTTCCCGTCTCGGTCAAGCCGCCATTAACCGCATGGTCTCCAAGCTCGCGCCGGAGCGCCCTCTGCAGCCGCGGAGGAATCATCGCACCTGCCCTGCCCAGCTGGGAGCCCACCAGCGCCCCTGCCGCCTGTGACCATAACTACACCAAAGGGGAAAGTGCCTGCGGCCGAGAAGGCTGTTACTGGGTTTCTGGTTCTGTTGTTGCTGCCATAGTTGTTGTTAGTTTGCCTTGTTATACATACTACTAAAGAACTGTTATTCATATTCCCCATATCTTTGCCTGAAAGCCCCTTAATTTCAAAATTATAATAATTCGGAGGGAAGGGGGTTGCATCTTCCATTCCAAGGGAGGCTCCTGCCTTCCTTAGCAGACACCTGTCTTTCAAACCAAGACAACTTGTTTCCTCATATAACTAAAGGGTGGCTAATGATAGGGTGAAAATGCTTGTTCAGTTGTTGCAGTCAAGTCTCAAAAGTATTTTGGGTTTCTATTCATACTTTTTGAGATATCTTAATTTCTAGCTGTTAGTTCTTATAAACATGTTCTAGGGAAGTTCTATTTACTTGGTCTTTATTGCAAATAGCATCTTTACTGTAGCTATTTGCATGGAGGGCTTAATTTTTGAAAACTTCAAATTCCAGCTGTTGTTAAAACTGGAGAGGCATCTTTCCATGGATTCAGTACAAGCTTGGGTGTTGGAAACAAAATGTATGTAGTCTTATTTTAATTCTGCTACTTCTGTCACATGATATATGTCCTTTTATTTCTCCATAGGAAAATCCAAATATTAAAATATTTATGAAAACTGTTAAGGTTAATTGCACTTTCAGTGCTTAACTTGTGTGACACTACTGCTATTATGAAAATTAATTTTCAGAATACATATGCCAAAGCTATGCTTGGAACATGTACATAATGCTAAAGAATTTGTTCGGATCTGTAGAGAAACCTCGATTAAGTATTTTTTCTGTAGGTGTGAATTTAAATGTCCATAGATGAAATTCTGAACATTTCTACAGATATATGAAGGTGTTTTTATTGATAACATGCATGTGTCCAACACTCTATGTGTTCTTTTAGATATTCCATGTGTAGAGGGTTTAATGCTGTAATGACAACTTTAGTTTTTTGAAGTGTGGTGGGTTGACCTTGGCTGGATGCCAGATACCCACCAAAGCTGCTCTGTCACTCTCCTATGCAACTGGACATGAGAAAATATAGCGAAAGGCTCATGGCTTAAAGACCAGGAGAGATCACTCACTGATTACCATCATGGGCAAAACAGACTCAGCTTGGGAATATTAATTGAATTTATTGCCAACAAAATCAGAGCAGGATAGTGAGAAGTAAAATAAATCTTAAAAACACTTTCCCCCCCCATCCCTCCCTCCTTCCTGAGCTCTACCTCCTCCCTGCCAGCAGTGCAGAGAGATGGGGAAGGGGGTTTACAGTCAGTTCATCACAGGTTGCTTCTGCCATTGCTCAGGCAGAGGAGTCCTTTCCCTGCTCCAGCATGTGGTCCCTCCCAAGGGAGACAATTCTCCACAAACTTCTCCAGTGGTAGTCCTTCCCATGGGCTGCAGTTCTTCATGAACTGCTCCATCATGGGTCCCTTCCATGGGGTCACAAGCCCTACCAGGAAACCTGCTCTATAGCGTGGGCTCCTCTCTCCATGGGTCTACAAGTCCCTGCCAGGACCCTGCTCCAGCACAGGTTTCCTACAGGTTTGCCTTCTTTCAGGCATTTGCCTGCTCTGGTGTGGGTCTCCTCCATGGGTTGCAGGGGAATCTCAGCTCCGGCACCTGGAGCACCTCCTGCCCCTCCTGCACTGACCTGGGTGTTTGCAGAGTTGTTCCTCTCACACATTCTCACTTCTCTCTTCTCTGGCTGCAATTATATCTGCACAATACCTGTTTATTTCCTTCTTAAATATGTTATCACAGAGGCGTTACTACCATTTCTGATTGGCTCAGCCTTGGCCAGCAACAAATCCATCCTGGAGCTGGTTGGCATTGGCATTGTTGGACATGGGGGAAGCTTGTAGCAGCTTCTCACGGAAGCCACCCCTGTAGTCCCCCCCACCGCGAAAACCTGGCCATGCAAACCCAATACATGAATTTATTTATTTAACATTACGTGGAACTTTAATTTAGCAGAATGATACAGCAATTTACTTAAATCATAGTGCAAGTTTCATTTAGAAGAGTATAGCAGTTGCAATATACAGTTTATCACAATACAAATGTGTCATTACTGGTTTCCATCACAATGCTGGGCATCCCCAGTTGTTGGGAAGAAATATGTGGGTTGAAACTGACTCAAGCCTGTTGCTCTCCTCAATGTTCTGTCTGTTAGTTGTACAGTTTTTATACTGTATATGTTATACTTAGTTTTTATACTTGGTTTGGGCTCTAAACTAAGTTTTTATCATGAGTTTGGCTGAGCCATGTATACACCCACCCGTTCTGGCCTCACTAACAGGAATATATGTATTAGATGATGTTATCAACTCAAGGGCAGATACACAGCCATTTGAATCCCTTAACTGTTGTAGCCATTTATCTATAACAAAGACTACCTTCGGTCTCCTTTGTATTAAGTTCAGCTTTTTGTAACAGTTGTCATCAGTAACTCCCTAATTCTTCACTTAGCTTTATGAGTACATAGTCCTTGCCTGTCTCCTCAGCCTTCTTCCATTGTAGAAACTCATTGATAAATCACATCATTATGTGTTTAAGCTTTTTTACTTAAAAAAGATAACTTTTCTGTAAGATACCTTTTTGACATTGTGTATAAACACATTTTGCTGTTCAATAATTCCATCATTTATATTGTAGGTCATGCAGGAGTGTCTGCCAGCATGATGAAGAAAAGAACTTCCCACAAGTAAGTTCCTAATACTTCCTAAAGTGTAGTTCTCAATAACTGGCAGTACCATTCTAGAAATGTATCTGTATTTTTCCAGTAATTTTGAAAATAATGTGAAGCAATATTCAAATGGCGTATGTGTGTAGAATCAGACTTTAATTCATTTGGGAGGACAATGGGAAAGAATGCACCATAGGTACAGTTCTAAACATCAGTTTGAAAGTTACTCTGAGAGAAATTATTCTGTTAATACAGTTGTGTAACTTATAATTCAGAAACAAGAGATTGCAAGCCACAAATTGGGCATATGTACTCTAGGATTCATTACCGCTTTCGTTTTTGAAAAGGATTTTTTACCTTTTTTAAAAAATAAGCAATGTACTGTAGTATGGCTGTTATTTGTGTGAAGGTTACTTGCTTATGCTATACATGAATCACATTTATTATTCACTACTAGAATTTGATATAGTAGTAGCTAAATGTTGCTATGAGTAAATGTGAGAAGATATTGGTAGTAGCTTGGACAAAATTTATCTTCATTTCTAACAGCTAGATGTTGCATCTGGCTGCATCTCTGGTGGGTGACCTCTAAAATAAGCTGGGAAAAGGTGAAATTTATTAAAATGCTATTAGTTATATTATGAGTATGAAGTTCTATAATGCTGATATACAACAGGCATCAATCCAAAACAATGTCTGGCAGAAATATCTTCCATGATTAACATTTGAATTACTATGAACTATTTCCCAGACACAACACCTGATATAAAACTACTCTTAATTCCTTCCAACTCTTCACTATTCAGTCCTGTCCTATCTATCTCCTTACAAGGCAGAGATAAACATTTATTTGTCTAGAGACAGGTAGAGTTAAAATTTAATTTCTCTTGTTCTTTTTCAACCGCTCAGAGAAAGGAGTGTATGATGGGAAGACTATCAGAGGTGGGTTGCCTTTTGTACTTGAGGGTGGCTAGATTTGTCTTTACTGTTGTTTTGATATACACTTATTTAAATACCTAAATAGGTTGTATATTTTTTAGCATAAAGGCTTTTATGGGGCATATTAAGTCATGATCCTAAGTCATGTGATTTTGAGGCATTTAACTTAAGCACCCAACTGAGTTTTATTGATTTAGCCTAGTTTAATTGTTTAAGAATTGTTTGGTAAAGGTTTTATTTTGTACCAAACCAAGATGACTTTGTGTGCTGCTCAATGACTTCTCTGAAAATGACAGACACTAGTATAGAGTTGTTTTTATTTGATATTCATTGCTTATATTTTTGAAATGAACAGTAAGTAACACTGTAGACATGTTTATAGTAAACAAGTGAGATATGAATCACTGTTTAAAAATGTATGCTGATACTACCATGAGCCATTACAGCAGACCATGAATTAATAATGCATACTTTGTCATTGATTTAGTTATGATGACTTTTACATTCCTCATTAAAAGAAAAAGAGGAAAAAATTACTGGCACTTGAAGGTCATAGAGAAGATTCTAAACTTGGTTCATAAGTTCATAGGGGAGGGAAGATCCAACAGGATAGAACAGGACATAGTCCAGTAACTGAGGAAGGGATAGTATGAGCTGTGTGGATTAGTCTTCTAAATTCTACTTAACTAAAATGGTAGTTAACCATTGACCCTTTTGGAAGGGGGTCCCATGGTCAGCTGCAAAAGGGCAGTTCTGAATATAAAGTTGTCTCTATTTGTGTCAGATCAGGCAGTAGTCTCTTGGCTCTTATCCTTTTCACCCTTGGTGCATAAGGAAGTAGTGCAGTGTAAATATAAAATTTTACAGGTTTCTCATAGTTGGCACTTCAAGGACTTTGAGGCATAGGTCCTATCTGCCACTTAACTATCCCTATATTTATCCCTTGTGAATTTCTGATCACAGTTTAAACAAACTTTTGGTGAATTATACTTGACTATGAGCCAAACTCCCACACACCTGCTTACCTTCCTCAGTGAGATAGGGGGAGAAAATAGAAAGTTCATGGGTCAAGATAAAGATAGGAAGATTGCTTACTGTTATGGATCGAATGGGAGCTTCAGACAAGCCCTGCCTTAGCCTCAGATTTTTGGCAGCAGCCTAAATTTAGGTGTCTTGCACCTAAAATCACTGTGGCCTGCAAGTTCTAAGAATGGCAGATCAGGTCTATTATAAAATGAGTTATTTATTGAATAAACGGGAGGTAACAGACAAAAGGCCTTAAACAGAGTTACTTATTACACAGTATAAAACAAAA
>VZTN01018821.1:19208-41493 GCA_013400515.1 Erpornis zantholeuca | reverse complement strand
CAAAACAGGTTTTACCCACCAAATTGTACAAGCTTAAATTAATAAGTAAATTTGTACTATGAAACATGCAAATAAATACTACATTGAAACTTGTGAAAATAAGTAGGATCCAGGAAGCCAATGAATTTTTTGCTTTTTTTGTTTGAAAAACAAATCCAGAGTCACCTGCCTGGGCATGAGATAAATCTCATTTGATTTGTTTGGACTTGCATGACAAAGCTTGCCTGGGTGGTTGCAGGATGTCTATGTAGAGGTGTATTATTCTCTAATATTTGATTTATTACCCTTTCAAGTGTGTTTGACTTTGAAGATGCTATCGTGGAAAGCATAAAGTGCATGTTATTCAGTAATAGAAAAATCGTACAGCATTCATGTTTAGACCAAGGTTAAAGAGCTAAAAAGTCCTAAAAAGGTGAGTAACTGCGTTCATAGTGGGTGTGATTTTTTGCTTCTTTTCTTTCACTGCCTTTGTATATTGGACAGTTTTGGACTAAGAGTTTCAGATATATTTTTAAATTATAATTTTTTAAGTCATTTCAAATTTTAGGAAGTAGCTGGTACTTCAGCAGCAGCCTCGACAAAGAAAAATGAATACTGAAAGACCAGAGATTCACTCTCATTTCAAAAGGTAGACACCTGGGATCAAGACTATGGAACATTGGCAAGAAGTCTGCAGATACATTTCTTGTTCTGTACCTTTTCTGCGGATATAAAGGACTACTTTTTCCAGAATTGTCACAGGTAGATTGCTTAACCAATAAATTGATATTTTCCTCTAAGCTTCAAACTTTCATATGTAGGAAATGTATTCTGGGATGTTGTGGTAAAAATATTTTATCAGCATGCCACATTATTATGTGACAGTGAAGCCATACAAGAATTACAGTCTTCTGGATAATGTTTACTAACATAACCTTACTTACGTCTTCATGTCCCCTCCATATGCCCACTGAAATCCATTGTGAGAAAGATCTTAGGGAATTAGAGGTCTTTGCTGTAAGTAGAGTTTTTTCTTACTCACCTCTGTAAAACTCCACTTTCATTTATCTCAAGACAAATATATGATGCTAAAATATAGAAGGTTTTAAATATTACATCATTTTAAAAACATTTTTTCAGGAGGATCATTTCAAAACGATTGCCAAAAGCAAAACCCACTGAATACTACCAGAAAAGTGGGAATGCCAATGTCCCAGTGGCATCAAAGTTTTAAAGGGAGATACAGAGCCTTAATTTTTTTATCTCCAGTCCAAACTGAAATTATATTGAGTCAGTAAGATACATTCTACTTTTAAAGAAATGAACGCAGTGTTTTGGGGAGATTGTTTAAAATGTCATAAATAATGTCAGCTTCCTGAAACTATTGAAACTCTGCAATATCACAGATAACCCTAAGGAATACAGTCTAGAAAACATGAGGCAAAAACATTGTTCATCTAAAAACTGTGGGAGGATTCAGCTGGGATCATGAACTGCATGGTTCAGCTGTAGTGCGTTCCTATGACACCTTGGAATGGTGGACATGTATAGATACCACGGAGAGAGGGCCCAGCTGTAGCTTTTAAGAGCTGAAGGTCCCTTTGAGAGACAGAAGAAGGAAGCACAGACTTTGAGCAATGTGCCTACAGGCATTATTTGCCTTTGAAAGCAATTTCTGTAACATTCATCAGAATTACTGCTGTGGAGTTTCAGGTCCATGTATTGTCGCAAGGTGCTGTAGCAGGAAAAATCTCTTCTACACAAGTCTGTCTACCACCTTCCTGCACACTTGCTACTGCAGAATGACTAATGTAAGGCAAAGACAAAAACATGAATTGAGACAAAATGAAAACATATCTATGGTTAACATTCAGGAATGAACAATTCTGCATTGGACATAAAATACTGTCTTCACTCACACTTGCAAAAAAGTTTGACTTTCAGGCTACAGCACAATTAATTTGGGGCTTACATTAACAACTATTGTCATTTGTAATGCTACCATAACTAAGAGAATCCTGTTTGTCATTCTCCATGCCCTTGGCAAACATTTAAACAAACACACAAATTCATTTTCATGACAGTTTCAGCAAAACCAACAAGAAAGTCACTATTCCTCTTGCTAATCCCTCCAAAACCTAAGCAAATAAACAACTTGTATTTTAGATATTTAAGGTTTTGGGCTTCAGTTTGTCGCATTCTTAAACCAGTTTATTGACTTAATTGTTCCCACTGTTGTTCACTATTATATATGTCCCACTCTGCACACAATACAATATGTTACACAGAGGTCTAACCTTTTTTAAGTGGTTAAACAAAGGTTCGTTGTCCTGAAAATGTTTATACAGATGTATGCAAATGATGATGATGGGGATGGTAGTGATAAAGATCTTATAAGAGAAACACTTTCCATTTTTTCTGGTGAAGATCCTAAAATGTCATTTCATTGAAACCATCAGGTTGCACCTGCAGTTCTTCTGAGTGCTGCTGTAGCAGGATTGGTATGGAAACCTGCACAGTTTGAGGGATTTTTTTATTCTTTTTTTCAAGGCTACTAGAGGTGCAAGCATTTCTTTGCAGTGAATGAGTTAAAGAAGGGGATTTTTTTTTTACAAACACTGTAGTATTATTAAAATTACAGACAAAAATATACTGATATGAGCAAAAATAGAAAACTCCATTTTATTACTGTATTGTGAAGATTTCACAACATTACAAAAAAATCATTTTAGACCCAAAATCCAGAGCAGTACAGAAAAATATTTGGAACATTTGGACAGTATTAAATATCTAAATGTAAACGAGTCACTGTTGATATTTGATTACATGAGTTATAACAGTAATGCTGTCCCTTTGACTTGCACAACGCTGTCACATCACCATTATAATGACAAATGGAAAACATGAAAGGAAATAAAAGAGAGTTCATATCTAGTTCACTAAGAGATGCCACATCCTTCTAAAGATATGGGGCTAAAATCAACAGCCTCTTGGGAATTCCCGATACTTTGACTTGATATGAAAATTTTAGACCACTTTAGTATTTTATGCATTAATGAGTGGCCCTTAGCCATGCTAGTTGTGAAGCTCGTAATGAGGTTGCTAAAATAGTATACTTATACCTGCCTTTCATCTAACATAAGTAGATCTCAAACACTCTTCTTTAAAATTCTTTTCCATCATTTATAAGAGATGTGGGCAAGGCTGGGTTTGTTTATGTGTTTTATTTTGGTATACAAGGCAGTGTGGAGCAACTGTAAAATTTTTCCTCTGGGCTTTAAACAACTAGAGTGAAAATATGACATGACTGTTCATATATAAGAAAGAAACTGTTGTATTCAATTTCCTATATAGATGTCAGCATTATAATGGTCAAAGGATTGCAATGAGATGTAAATAAGAATAAATCTCAGTAAAAAACATACCAAAATTTTGCAAACATAAATTGAAATTTGAAGTCTGTTTGTATTTACCTTGCCTGTAAAGTGAAGCCTGCCATTTATCTACCTCCCTTTTTCAATCAATCTTCTTTTTATTGGTTATCTTTGAGCCTAGTAAATTCACTATGCCTCTTGAACTCTTCTTTCATAAGCATTTACAATTGACTAGATTTGCCTTATAATCTGTTTCAGACTCCATCAGTCTAAGTGGTTCTGCCTTTCTTTCCTCATGTTATATAAAGATGAAGCAGCAAATAAAAGACTCTGTGATGGCAGGTTTTTTTTTTTTAATTTTGTGCATGAGTCACTTTACTTGTACAGATGACAAATGGTATCTTTAATTTTACTTGCATATCATTTAGATGCTAGTTAAAGCAACACACTGTTTATTAAGGTTTGTGTGAGGTCTTCTAAATGTTCCACAGTAAACCATTCACTTTATCCAGGCTAAAATACTTGCCAAATAGACAAAAAACTGAACTGTTTCATTTTAGTACCTATTCTTATGTATATATATGTGTGTATTTAATTTTCATTTATATAAAATATAATTATCTCCTACTTCACGCAAATGAAAATAAAATCAATTATCCTTCTTTTCATAATCATATTTCAAGAAGAGAAAGAATCCTACAACCTTCAATGAAACTGTATTTAATTTTGATTAATTCTTCTCTCATCACTCCTTTCCCCTCTCTACCATCATATGAGTTAAAACTACAAAAATAAGTGTTTATTTGTAACACAAGCAATAAGTTTTTCACTTACTTTTCAGCTAATTTATTTTTCATGGATATATACATAGAACTTAAGGGTAAAGGATTCATAATAATTTCTGTTTAACATGCTGTACATCACAAGCTGACAATGTTGCTAACGTGTTTGTCCCCATATTTTTATTTGGAAAAAAGCTTGTGTTTCAAATGGTTGTGTAACTTCAGTATGATGGCAGAGCACAGATATTTGTTCATTCTTTAGATAATGTAGTACAATGTTTTTGTTAAAATAAAAGAATATAATCACTGTAATCAAACTTCCTCTCTATTTTCAATTTGATAAACTGCACAGATTAAATTGTTTTCAAAATAATTTTTTGCTGTTGTTCTTCAGGAATTATTTTAACAGCCTTTTAAGTCTTTGAATGATTTTTCAAGAACCTCAGCAAAACTTTACTTGTTATCTTTAATATTCCATATGCCGAACAACACCAAAGGAACAATACCATTGTTGTCTTAGTCCTGCTCAGAGAAGTAGTACTTCTACAATCTATAAACCCAAAGATCATATTGGTCTTTCTGCCTTTGAGACCTCATCTGAGTTGCCTTTGCATTAAACACCTTAGTCACTTGCAAAGTAACAACTTTCCCTGTGTAGTGGGAATGTCTTCCTGTTTCCTAAATAAACATATTTATTCTGTTGAGATTCTTAGTGAAAATGGATAGTTCTTAGACACACATACACATTTACTGAGACCAGCTTAGCAAATTCTTGCAATAAGTTTCTATAGCTGCCTTATGCTCAACATGATTTACCACTTCCCCATTTTGTGTAATTTACACATTTTATAATTAATTATATATTTATTTCAAATTAAAAGAGAAAAAAAATCCCCAAACAAAACAGGAGTTTCAAAGCCTGCTGAGTGCTACTTATACTATTCCCCCTTAATGATGATTTTCCCCTGAATACCAATTTTGGCTTAGTTATTCTGTTGAGCTTCAGCTTTGCACATTGCCTGGTAGCCTCTTCTGGCTCTAAAATCTGTGGCTCTCTGAAAGTTGTAGTTGACTTCCCGTTATGAAGAGCTTTCGGAAACAAAAATCACTCTTCTCAACACATCCCTAGATCATTTTGAATAAAGAAAAATTGTAGTCAAATCACATGCCCCACTACCTTCAACCTGACATATGCTGTGGTCTGATAGAACTGTGTTCCCCCGGACAAAAGTGGTCTGACCTGCTCCCAGTGTGTTTCCCATTCTCCCATACTTGCCTAAAATGCAGACCATACCAATTGTTCTGGTGTCCTGAAAAAGATGCCAAATCTAAACTAAGGTCATTGAGTTATATTAAAAAGTGCTGGAACAGATATAAGACCCTGGGGGGAGGATGAGTTAAATGATCAGATCATCCTTTCTGACCTCAAACTCTGCCATTTTTCATGCACCTGGTTTTGACTAGCATGTGGGGAAAAAAAGAGAAGGCAATACGTCTCTCTGGCCAAAAAATGAAGGATGGCAATGCCTCTTTTGTTTTTTATTTGTAGTCATCTAAATTTTCACTTTGTTTCCTCATCTTGGTGTATGCTCCTGTCTGCACTCTTCCTGCTTGTGTTTTGGCAGCCAATTTGGGGCTGCATTTCTTAAGAGTATATAAAACAAACGTTGTGTGGCTGTTTTGACAGGCAAAGCACTCATGCAAAGCAAGATGAATGGGATGTCAGTTTTCCCTATCATGGGATCTCCATTTGCTGACCCAGATGAGAATAGTGAGAACTTGTCACAGAGGTGAGACAAAACAGATACAGCTTCAAACGGGGCTCTAAATCTCGTGTAGTTTTAAAGCTACTGCTAGAGTGCTGAATTTGTCATAAAAGACTTGTCAGTTCAGAGTTCATTAAGGTAAAAGATGAGAGTGTTTTATCTGGACACTCTTGAGCCCTCCTATGGTAGGAGTAGGGGCTAGTTACAGCCCTTGAAAGAAAAAAAAATGTGCTTTTGCAGTGTTTTCTTCCAGCTTTCCTTTGGATTGAATCTCTGTGGAATAGCTGCTCCTGGCATATAAGTATTTCTTTTCCTTGTTTGTCTTTTTCGGCTTCTTTGTTAAACTTGGAGGTGTGTTTGTGATGTCAATTCAAAGCCCCTTGAGATTTGGCTGGGACTTGAGGTGAGGTGTTAAACTTCACAAGACTGAATTGGAACACTTAAGGTGAGAGACAGGGTTTTAATCACTTGCACTGTGGCTGCCACAGTAGAAACTTTGTGACCTCAGCTGAGTTTTCTTTTACTCAAAGTCCAAAATCAATAGAAGTATTCAAGGCTGGAGAAATGACTTGTGTTTAACTTTGCCCCCAAAGTTGGGAAGCATCAAAAAAGCATATTTCTCAGATGTGCAGTTTGAAAAGTGTGACTCTGAAATGCTGAATTTCAGTATTTTGAAATCCATGTTTTGTAAATAATTCAGAACTGCAGCACCATCCTTGACAGAACACTTAATCCTTCTGATTCTCAGTCAAATTTTCTTCACATCAGAAAGGTTTGCTCTTGTACCAAGGTGCATGTGTACTGATGCACCTTGACATGTTTCACAGATATTAAACAAGAACAACAATTTTAATAATATTTAGGTGGATCACCTGTAGTCTTCCAAAGATTTTATTTTAGCACATTTCTTGTAAGGTTAAAAATATTTATATAAATTGATATAAAATAAATAGAAAAGATATAAAATATAAAATTGTATAGATATTGGAAAACAAAGTAGTTCAATTTTCTAGGCAAAATCTGAGGGTTTTAAGTGTAGTCTTAGTTAGCACAGTCATTGACTTCTTCACAGCATCGTATAAAACTCATGTTGATAACAAAGGTATGATGAGAACTGTCTGGCTATTTTAAAACATTGATTAATCATATATGAAATCGAATTTTTTTTTTCCTTATGCCATATATTTATTTGGTGCAGCCTAGTAAATTATTCAATATGGTGTACAAATAATCCCCTCCAACTGTGCTGCACACAATTCTGCCGTGGTGACCTCAGGTGTACACATGACAGTGACATTCATAGTCTTTCACTCAGCAGCTGTGCACATGAGTATCAACAGTTTTGAGGAAGAAGGAAATAAACTATGACAAAAAACAACACCACATGCCTCCTGACAAGTCCTGACAAGGATCCTAGTGGCGCAATTTTATCTCATCTTATGATTTTTACAAACAGTAGTACGATTGTCAAATCCTCCAGGACTCTTTTGTCTTTCTCTTAACAAGCAAAGTGTGTTGTAAATATATATATCTGTAAAGAAAACAAAAAAACAAACCAAACAGAAAAAACCTTCTTTGGCATTGGCTAGTATTATTGGCCTGATAATGTGAATTAAAAAGGTATGCACCACTCATCATATAGAAAGTCTATGGAAGTCACTGCTTTAGAATCTAAAGCTGGTGGAAGAAAAGGAATAAGGAGGTACAGATACAATATTGTGCAGATCCACTTTAGAAAATAATTTCCCACAGAAAATTAATCTATGTCCAGCAATACTTCAAGTAGCTGTCACCAAGGAACACTGAATACAACAGCTGATGATTTAAATTTTTATCCAGTATAACAAGATTAAAGAGCAAGTGAAAAGTACTGCAGTTATGTATGAACAATCAGCTGCACAAATATAAGATGGGAAACAACTGACCAAATGGGGATCACCTGGGAATTATAGCAGCTTGCTGTCTGAGCAGGAGTCAACTGTGTCACATTGTCACAAAGAAAGCAGGTATCAGACTGCCATGAGCAAGCAGAGCATGCCAAGCCAAGCACAGCCAGCACTCGAGCCTCAGCTGGCACACAGCAGCCAGCAATGGACCCAGCAGGGTGGAGGCAGAGCAACTGGAGGGGCCATTGGAGTACCCAAGCTGTAGTTTAGATGTATAGAAAACAATTTGTGACAGTAAGAACAGTGAAACTTTAGGATGGATTTCTAAAAGATCTCGGAAACACCCTGTTTTTGAAAGCATTTAAGATCAGACTGAAGAGGTATCAATCAGTAATGACATGCTGGTAGCTAATCCTGCTTTGGGCTGAGGCACAGGCTGGATGATCTCTCACAGCTTCTTTTATCAACATTTTCAATGTTGTTCTTTTGTGTTTTTCTCAAAGCCATATCCATCACATACAGCAACCATGCATTGCATGGTTGCATGAAGGCAAGCTAAATCCAGACTAGAACCTTCATGAAGCAATGATCAATCCCTCCCTTAATGTTACCTTTTCCTATATAGGTAAAGAAAATGGGTATATATTTTCTTATTAGATTTGTAGCTAGACAAAAAATATGATTATTTCTTCACAAGAGATTTATCAAGACTCTTGAATGCAAAAGTGTTGATTTCATCCTGAATGAAAGCAAGTTTTGTTCTTCCTTTCATCAGAAAAAGCATGTATCCTTTCCAAAATAAGGTTAATCATGAGGCAAAATGACTTTTTCTCAAGTTGACTTAGTTCATTACAGGTTTTGATTATATATTTGTTTTTATTTAATGTAAAGTATTTTATCTCTGAAGAACAGAAATCTACTCATAAGTCTCTGCCATGTCTCTCAGTTAAAACCAAAAAAAGTTCACTTTCACAAAAGGTTCATAAATTTCCTTTGATTGGTCGCAAAAAACCTATGTAAGTACAATGCTAAAGGAAGGATTAGCAGAACTGATGAAAGTGTTTATCTACTTCATGCAATTCAGCAATCAAAGGAAGAAGGACAAATATCAAGGTGAGTTTTCTGACCAACTCTCACATATAACTTTTCACCTAGGCTTGGTGTCTATAGTAGCTATAACTGTAAAGTAAAGACTTTTTGGTTGGTTTTTGTTTTGTTTTGCTTTGTGTTTTTGTTTTCTTAAATGTTATATTATATATATTCTCTTTTGTGCTGATACCATCGCTCATACTTTAACATTTTTTGCTAATGTGAAGTACCTGGAAGTGATTTTTTTTTCTTTTTTGAATACATTTAAAATACTGGGAAAGTCAATTTTAAATTAACAATTCTAACATGAAAGTCAATGGAGGCAGAACCTCAAGATCCCACTTACTTATGGCATGTTTCCAAGCCTGCTGCATGTCTTAGAAAGGTGCAAACATTACTCAGAGAGAATCAAGGCTTTAAATCAAAACAGGGTATCTTTATAAAAGATCTATCATCCCTCAAGCAGAAGATATGAACTAGATGCATTAAGTATGCGTTCAAATTTTATGGGGTGCTGCACAGGTGTTGGGAATAGATAATCATAATGGTTCTTTCCATCCATACAATATATGAAACTGAATTCACTATAAGCATATTAAGAGGCAAAGAATAACTCAATGAAAACAAATAAAAAGCAATAATTACAACAATGAAAAAAACACCCAAAAAGCAATACCAAGAAATGCCTCTTATCTTTTACTGTCTTTAAGGAGGTAAAAAATAAAAGTTGTCACTTTCCATTTTCCCCATTTTCAACTTAACTCATAATCAAACACAAAAATAAAAATAAAAAAAGTAAAGCTCTATGACTTTTAAAGATAACTTCCTGTTGTATTGCCCATATGTTATTATTGGCATGTTGGCTGACTCAGTAGGATTTTTGAGATAAAATAAATGCAAGATGGAAATTGGAAATTATGTTTTCTGGATAAAAGATATAACCTTAGTAATAAGAGAACGAGTAGAAAATTTGCTGGAGGTACATTAATTGAGACATAATTTAGCAATTTTTCCATGCTGCATTTGTTCTACTGTGCTAATGGTCATGGTAAAAATTCGCTGTAGTTATTAAAGTAGCAGATATAAGTACAGACCACACAGGGAGCAGAAACATAGAGTAAGAAGCGGCCATTAAAGTCACAATGAGAAATATGACCTTATCTTTTAACAACAGAGGTGTTAACACAGCAGACTGCCTTCTCACCACTTTGCTGTTTAAAGACTTCATTTAAAATACTCCTCGGTTGGCATGCTTGGAAACACCATCCTTTAGCAACGTGAGAGAGTAGCATATAGAGCTAGAAAAGCATTTAATGGCTATCCCTGTATTACTGGATTTGGGAGTGCTTTTAAGTTAATGGTTGCAGGTTTTAGCTCCTTCTCTCCCTATCGGAAATGCCCCTTCTGTCCTATCTTTCCTGTAAAAAAAAGGTGCAAGCCAGACAAGAAAATTGCTTGTTTTAAAAAGACCTGACGGCACATATTGAAGCATCTCCCAGCAGCCCATGGAATATTTAGTTTTAATCACTGCAATCATAAGCATATACATCACACAATTTCACCACAAATTTAGGAAACTACAACTTAAAAACATGTTTTTACTCAGCTGTATTCTAGTGCCTCACACTTGAAATAGTGAAACATTCAGATATTAAGAACCTTTCTGTTATTTATGAACCGAAGTTATTAATTGACACTATATAACCTATTGTTCTATTGAAATTTATTCTTTAGCTAAAATAGGTCTGCTTTCATTTTACTCAGCTGAAGTTTTTTTCAACAGAAAAGGTTGGAAGGTTTGCAAACCCCTTCTCATATCAGTAATCAGTCAGAACTAATATTTTTTGAACTTGACCAGAATTGTGTATAGCATTCCAGAGAGATGCAACTAGTGCCTTATACTTGCAAGGATTGTACTTACTACGTAGGGAGGTAATTCAGGTTATTTTTTCCTGTTTTCATTTTCCACCTGCTCAAATGCCCTCCACACCTGTCACTAAACATATATTTATGAGGTTCAGTACACGAATGACTAGTTTTAGCAATTAATAGGAAAAAAATTCAAAAGAAAATAAAGAGATCAAGTCCTCATAAAAAACAATTCGACAAAATGTTTCAGTTTCTTTGACATATATTATTGACAGTAAAAATAAGATATTCAGTTTCAGTCCTTGTACCCATTGTATTACATATATTAATTACACTTAAAATTTTAAAGCATATTGCTTTGGTCCAATGTTTTGAAAGGTTATATCAGTGTTTTCAAAACAAAACATTTAAGCCCTTTGAATCCATAAAATACCTTGAAACTTTGACTTCTATTCTCACAGGAAATTACGATTGTTCAAAATATAGGAATTTCTTAATAGATAGCAATTTCTGTTTTCTTGCCAACTCTGCTAATACTTAAGTAATGATCTTTTTACTTGGCAAATTGCTTATCACGAGAGTTTCTCTTTTCTAATTAAAATAGATATAAACCCTATGTATAAGGTAATATGCCTACAATAATTTAATATGTTTGAAAAAGGATAGCTTCTTGTCTTAGATTGCAACTCAATAAGTGTGTGAGTCAAAAATTTAGGCATTGAGGTATGGCTCAAATTGAGTGCTATAATTTCTGTAAGTGAAATTAATTAATTAAATAAGTAAGAAAATTAATTAATTAATTAAAGTAATTAGTGACTAAGTAAACTGCTCCTACCCAGCTCATAAAATATTAACCATTTTATTTGTGGTGTGCACCCACACCACAAATGTGTGCACCCACACCAAATGTGTGCCTTCATTTGAGAAGTGCAGTTCAGGACTGAAATCCAGGAAGGAGTCCTGGAATTGGCTTTCAAGTAATTTTCACAGCAGATTAGATGAGTATAAGATGGAAATAACAATGGCAAGATGTCTTGTTAAGGTGCTTGATAAACACTGATTAGAAAGTGATTTAAAAAGGGATTTTCAAGCACTTTTCAGAGGCAATTTTTTGGGACAATCACCAAGTTAGAAATCTTCAGTACCATCTAGCGTGGGAATAATTTTCCTCAAAAGCAATAGAACTAGTGCAACTCTGCTGTGTCATACAGGCAAATGTTGTGACACAGTATAAACCACAGTCTTCCTGAATGGTGGACATCAAAGGCAGAGCTTGACAAGTATGGAAAGGATCCCATGAGCCAGCAGTTGCAGTGGTGGTAGCAGATGTGCTCACAGCTCTGGAAGCCAACCTGTAGTGGTGTTCAACAGAAAGCAGCCATATGACGATCACTCGGGGTCTATGTTCAAAATTTCTGAACTGAGCAGAAAATTCAGTCTCATATATTCCCATGTAATATTTTGTAATACATTGTTTGGGTTTCAAATGGGACAAAATAATTTATTCCCAAGAGCTTTGAAAGTTACACCTTGACATATCTCATTCAGGAGGGCTATAACACCTCAAATTCACTTACAGCTAAGATATGTGGTCAAGAAAGTGAGGAATGGAAAGACAAAGGAAGATGACTCAATGATCTTAGAGGTCTTTTCCAGCCTAAATTATACTATGATTCTCTGATTCCTGGTAAAGCTGCTTTTTCATAAAAACTCCCTCCAAAAATCAAAGACCTCCACGGATTTTCTGTTATTTTCATTAATGTTCAGAATGGATGATGAATCAAAATCATGAGGAGAAAACATCGTAATGTTGTTTCTGTGTTTTTTCGTGTTTTTCTCAAAGCCATATCCATCACATACAGCATTGCATTGCATTGCATGGTTGCATGAAGGCAAGCTAAATCCAGACTAGAACCTTCATGAAGCAATGATCAATCACCCAAGATGTTTGGGTTTGGTATTCAGATAAACGTGGACACACAGGATGGCTAAAATAGCATAAGAAATTATTTTCTTGCATTATTTCTGTGCTCTGTGCTTTTCATGCATGATAAAATTTGGATTTTTTTCCCAAACCATTTACCCAGACCTACTTTCTGACTGTGTATTTTTAATACCTCTGAAACGAGTTTTTCTCATCCTCCCATGGAGAACCTTGAAACTGCAGAGAAGAAGTAGACAACATCATCAGCAGGCAATTCAGTAACTGCGGATCACTCTGTAAAACCCACATGATTAAGCCATTGTTTACAAATAAGTTGTACTCTCAAAGTAAGTTTACATTAATGTTATATAGGCACAGCTGGCAGAAACAGCCAATCCTAGAACAATTAATTTCACACTTTGTTGACTGACAAAATTGAGTGGTTCACTATTCAATATTTTCAATAGAATTTCTTTTCTGTAGGTTTACTTTTTAAGCCTTTATCTTTTTTCTTCCCAATGCCAAAATCAAACAATTTTCCTAATGCTAATAAAATAATTTATTTTTAGCATTGATCCCATTGAACTCAGACTGGTTAAAGTCTGTAGTAAAAGTCAGAAAAAATCCCTGCTATTGGAGACTAAACCAGGTATTGTACACTCCTATTTCTTCACTGATGCTTTGAGAAGTTTCCTTTTCCTTTGAGTGGAGGACTGCTGTGGAGTGACCCCACAGCCATCTCTTCTCCAGACTGCATCAGCCCCTGTCCCTTGCCTTCTCCTGGCAGGACATGTGCTCCATTCTGTCCCATGGTGGTAACCCTCCACTGAACTCACTAGAATTTATCAACATATTTCTCTTCATGCATTTAGGAAAAAAAAAATCATCTACATAATTCATATTGCCAAGTGTCAGACATTTCATTTGTGTGTAACAGTTCCTTTCTGTAAGGCTGGTTTAGTTTATGAAAAGGTGTTAGCCCATACAGACAGATAAATGTTTCAAAAAATGATTGCTTACAGAAGAAGTAGACATTCCCAGCAGGTTTAACAAAACCTCCACAAAGGAGCCCCAGTCCACTCCAGGAAAGCAGTTGTATTGACCCTGCAATGGTTCTCCTGGGACATCAATCAAGGAAGGGGAGATTCAACAGATCACTGTCCCCTCTGCCTGATAAAGCGGAGATAGTGCAGCTAAAAACTGATGTCAAAATGATTTGACCTATTAACCTCCTTAACTTTCCAGCAAAAATGTGAGCTCAGTTTCCACAATTTTGTGCATTTCTGTTTTCATGAGATTTAAAGGATGTTCATAGGCAAGGCATGATGAATAAGAACCTGATTTTCAAAAAACGAATTTTAACATAAAGACAAAAGAGATTACTAAATTAAGACAAGATAATTTCAGTTAATAAGGTGGTGAATAGACTGGGACACACTCCTTCTGGTGGTGAATTATTTTATTCCTAAAATAAACCTCACAACTTTCTTTCCTTTTCTTCCCAGCAATCTCTTTCATTAGCTCTTCAAAACAGATGCTCTTCGTATTGGAATTCTTCTTAAAGTTGGAATCCGAATGGAAAGGGAGATGAACAATACCAGAAGTCTGCTACTGAAAAATAGTTTTGCAAAAAATCTTCATAGAAATCCTGGTGTAAATAGTAATTTTAAATATGTGAAATATTAGAGATATGAGTTAAAAGTTTTCCCGATTTAACATTAAGAGTTATATACAATCATTATACTTAGTAAATATCATGAAAAATATGATTATGTATTTAAGTTTTGATTGAAAGTAATTTTAGTCCCAAAATTAATCCTTAATGAATAATTAATTTAAACAGAAGAAAATGCACAAAACAAAAAAAAAATACAGTAAAAAATCAATTATAAAACAGAATTTAGGAAAAGAGAAATACCAATGAAATTTGCAATGACTTGTCTCAAAAGAAAAGAATAATACAATAAAATGCACTTCAAGCATTAAAGCCATGTTTTATCTTAGGTGTTGGGATTGATTTTAGGTGCTGCAAAGTCTTCATTCTCCAACAACATGAACATATGCACACAGACTATCTACTTGCTCTTTGTGCTCTTTGCACCATCCCTCAATCATTTTTCCTCAGGCTCTTTATAGCCCAACCCTTCATGCCCATCTTGGGAGAAAAGCTTTCAAATAGCCCCAACAGTTACAGAGTTTGTTTCCTTCTCCTCCTCACAAGGCTATAATTGTTATGTTCCAGTACACTTCATTCCTGTCCATCATAATGAAAGATGAGCTGCCACCAAGTACCACACACCTAGTAATAAGCAGGAGCAAAGCATCT
Source organism: Erpornis zantholeuca (assembly GCA_013400515.1). Taxonomy (NCBI): domain Eukaryota; kingdom Metazoa; phylum Chordata; class Aves; order Passeriformes; family Timaliidae; genus Erpornis; species Erpornis zantholeuca. The sequence goes on along the minus strand of VZTN01018821.1, from coordinate 26,498 downwards.
GGCCTTGTACAAGTACCAGAGCAATCATTTTCAGCAGAAATTAGGAGTTTGCTAATGAAGATGACATACTGAAGAGACAACTGTTTACTGAGGATCATGAATAACTAATGCATAGAGAAAGCAGCTAGAGTCTGTGGTCAGGTGATCCAGAAAGGTTGTGCATGAGGGAAAATTAAATAAAAGAGAAAAGACATTTATTTCTGCAGTGTGTTTACTTAGGAACTTAACATCCATGTTGAGGAGCACAGTATTTTAACCAGTCAAATGATTTTTAGATGAGAAGACATGTGGCAAAAGAAAAGAAAAATCAGATACAGAATCTGCATTACTGTGTTGAGCAAGATGCGAATGGCAGCAGTTGTCCTCTGGAGGTGATTCTCCCTGCTGACTGTACAAGGAGCCTAGACAATTAGGTAACTTAAAATGAGTAATGTCATTGAGATTATTCCCTTTCAGTTAATCCCATTAAAATGTTTGTCAATAAAGATGTCACACTGACCAGACCAAATTCTAAATAGTGGGCAAATGCACTGAAACTGTGAATCAACTTCTTCCTGTACAGACTGAGAGAGAACAAATACTTCTCTTAGGACTAATATTTTTACTTTACTGTATTTTGTCTTTTAATTGTTCTTCAGCCAAGTTTTGATTTGAGAGTACTAAGGTTTTTGAGAAACACTAGGGTTTGGGTTTTGTATAGCGCTGGTGTCACAAATGCTGGCAGTTCAGCTCTTGTTAGTCATTACCTCTCTCAACAGCTTTACAGAGTTGTTGAACAGAGATAGAGCTTTAGGGGATAGCAAAGCTTTGGACTTGGAGATGAAAAGAATACCAGCCTAGATCACTCCTTAAAGTCTGCATTTGGTAACAGAAGAAGTAAAAGAAGGTAGTTTCACCCATAGCTTATGAGTGTTATCTTTGTAGAGTGTATGACCCAGAGACGGACTCAGATTCTGAGTGCCAGTTGATAACTCTCAAAACAAAAAGCATTTATTTGTTATGATGTCTTGAGTTAAATTAAAAAGGAGCCACTAAAGCTCCAGTAAAAATAATTTCCTCTCTTTAAAATGAATGGTTTATAAGCATTTATGTTAAGTTTAAAGAATTTATTAGGAAATAATGAGACTAGGACTTTTTTTCAATATAGGAAGTAAAAACCCTAAAATTCTTCTTCAAAATATTATTTAAGGAAAAGTAAGTAGTAGATGATTGGTGACAATAAAGAGGCAGTCTGTCTTGTTTTGTACAAAAGTTCTAGGAGTCAGCTAAAAAGTTATACTGAAAGATACTGAGATGCCAAATATGTGAAGATGAATGCAAATGTCTTTTCTGGCATTAGAATACTAGGTGATCTGGATCCTGTATTCAGTTTTTCAGGTTGAGGACAAGGTTTGAAAAATGCACTTAACCACTTGTCAGTGATGAGAAGAATATTCTTGGGACATATTGGGACTCAAACATCACTTGCTGCCACAGTTTTATTCAAAATTCAACTGACAACACATACAAGTATGAGGTAGTGGGAGAAAACTTCTGTATCTGAAGAAGATCTTCCACATGAGTTCAGTGTTTCTCAATGGCTGCAGGTAGTATCAGAAAAATGTAACACTTAATTTTTTATTAATATTTTCCTGATGCAGGCTGAAGATGTTATGTTCATTGTAAAGGCATTGATGAGGACTCCATTCAACTGCATTAACGTGCTGTGCTGTGCTCCTTCCAGATGTGACTTGGGACATCTTTATTTCACATGTCTTACAGTCCCTATTTTATCCACTGTCCCCACGCCTTAGAAATGTCTCTGCCTGTCTGCCTGTCTGCACTACCCTAAACTCTAGATATGCTCTCTAGTGGCTTTCTATTTCCTATTCTCCCAGGAATAAAAGCCATTGTCTTTCCCAGCATGTACAGATGGTGTGGGACTTTGTGACCAAAATAAAGAAAGGATACAAGTACAGATAAATACAGTTAAGACACAGAAGATATCTTCTACTTTTTAAGAGCAGTGATAAAGGGGGTGATCAGAGTGGCCAGAAAACCCTGCAAAATAGGAGTACAGCCCACATATATAATGGCAGCAGAATTGTAATACTTCCTCCTACATGCTGGCTGGAAGTAAGAAGATGAGTTTTTATGAATGAAAACAAAATGAAGTAATATTTCAGGGACCTCTGAAGACTCTGTATCAGACTTAGGAATTCTTCTGATTTCTTGGTTTGTTGGTACTGTCCCAGTCCAGCTACACCTTAATTTCATATTGGAGATTTATGAATCAGGCTTCCCACTCTTAACATCTTGCCACACTTCCCACACTTATTTCTCTAAAATAAAAGTCTGGGCAATTGGGTTGGTTGTGAGTCATTAAACACTTTCAAAGATCTCTGGGATGTCCAGTAGGTAAACCCACAGGCCTGTCTAGAAGGTTGAACTTCTAGAAAAGAAGCAACTCCATATGGGGTTGGACTAATTAGAACTGTCTTGACTCCCTACTCTTTCCACCATCTGTCTCCTGAATGCTTGATTATGCCTTAAGGAAACATTACCCTCTGGATCACTTGTTAGTTTTAAGCATAGCAGACTCCTTATATCTTTCTCTTGGCCATCTGGCACTCTTCCCCATTCTCTTTGCAGGGTCTAAAGACAAATTCATCAATCCTTACCTTTTTCTGTCCAAGTAACCTGCCCCATTATGAGTAGGTTCACATGGAGATCTCTTAACTTCATTTCTGCTGTTCTGAAATAGTACCATGTAAATCTTGATTTAGAGAAAGTATTTCCCAGCAATACTTGGAAATTATGGAGAACATTGATCTAATACCTAACAATCTGTCAAAATATAGCGTCCAGCCGTGTGACTTTACTCCTTTACCCAAAAGGCTGAGACCTAACACTTTCAGGGAGCTGTCAGTCATACTGGTCCACATGAAATACAACTGGGCTGAAACAATTCATTCCTATGTAGTGGAAGAAGATACAGGGAGGCATGTGGCATTTTGCTACATCATTGTCCAGTTTTCATATAGAAATTAAGGAAAATTTAGTGAGTAGACAATGTTTGGATTCCAGGCACCCACCAAAGCCTCCCTATCATTCCCCTCCACAGCTGGAGAGAGGACAGAAAATATAATGAAGGGTTCATGAGTTCAGATAAGGACTGGGAGAGATCACTCACCAAATACCATCACAGATAAAACAAGCTAGAACTGGAATTAGAATTAATTGAATTTATTAGTTACAAAATCAGAACAGGATAATGAAAGTAAAATGAAACTTTTGAAATACCTTTCCCCCACCCCTCCCTCCTTCTCAGCTCTACCTCCTACCCCAGAGGTGCAGGGAGGTGCAGAATGGGGTTATGGTGAGCCCATCACCTGTTTCTCCTCCTGCTGCTCAGGGAGAGGAGTCATTCCCCTGCTGCACTCTGAGGTCCTGATGCCTCAGGTTTTAACTTTTATATTTTTCAAATCCTGAACTGCTAGTGTAACTCTGAAGTTTCCTGTAGCTTGTTAAGTGCTTTTCTCTCATGTTAACATAAACATAACAAAACCTCTAACTTGCTCTCCAAGGACACCCAGACCAAGAACTGTAAACCATCATCTTGGGGAGCGGGGGACAAGCCTGGAGAAATTCCATCCTTGGCTGGATTCTGGTTGGTGAATTTATGCTGATATAAAAGTGTGAAGAACTCGTAACCTGTCATCCATTTTGGGATCCACTGAGTCAGGAGCCTCTGGAGCCCAAAGTGTACATCTGAAGGCCTTTCAAAGAAATACCTCCTTTATTCCTGTCTAGTCTCTGTTTCTAGGTAGCCATTTAAGGCATGAGTCCCTCCCACAGGAAACAGTTCCCCATTAACTTCTACAGCATGAGCTCATCGCCCAGGTAACAGCCCTCCCCAGACTGCTGCAGGGTGGGTCACTCTCCCGCAAGGAGAGTGCTTCAAGGACAGGCTGCTTCAGCGTGGGCTTCTCTCTCCTCAGGTCTCTCATGCAGTCGCTGCCTCCTCCCAGGCATCCACCTTCTCTGGCATGGGGCTCCTCCACAGGCTGCAGGTAGATCTCTGCATCCCCATGGCTCTCCCTGGGCTGCAGGGGCACAGCTGCCTCACCATGGTCTGCACCACGGGCTGCAGGGGAATCTCAGCTCCAGCACATGGAGCACCTCCAGCCCCTGCTTCTTCACTGGCCTTGGTGTCTGCAGAGCTGTTCCTCTCAGAGATTCTCACTCCTCTTCTTTGGACACAATTACAGCTCTGCAATGAATTGTGGTTTTATATTTCTTCTTAAATCTGTTATCACAGAGGTGTTATCGCCATTCCTAATTGACCCAGCCTTGGCCAGTGGCACATTCATCTTGGGAGCTACCAGGGATTGCCTCTGCTGAACATGGAGGAAGCTTCTGGCAGCTTCTCACAAAAACCACTCCTGTGGTCACCCACAACCAAAGCTTGGCCATGCAAACCCAACACAGAAACCAAAATGAAATTTAAGGAAATCAGAAAGATAAAAGAGAGTGTGGGGGGGAATGGGGAATGAGGACTGGAGGAAGGAGGACTGGAGGACAAGTAACCCAAAAAGCAAAAAGAAAGTTGAAATTACAAAATGATGAAAAAACTACTTTTTTTTTGGTCCTGCAATTATGAATATCTTTTTCTAAAACAGTGTTTGCCCAAAAAAGTGCAATCTTGAACATTTGAATCTTATGAAAGTGAAATTCTCCTCTAAAATCTTACAGCAAAGTTCTTTCAACCAAGAAGTTCTTATACTTCTTCAGAAAATTTGGAGTAAAAACATGGTGATTTTCATCTGTAAATCTCCATACTTTTTAAGGTAGATGGCATAATCATAGACAAGGCAAAGATCTAATGCCTCTAATAAAAAATGGCTCCCAGTAACTTAGTTTTTGCACAAGTGAAACAGATCAATTTCCAACTGAATCGTCTACAAGTAGTATGGATAAGCCAACAGCAACATCAAGATATTTCCCATTCTGTTTAGGAGGACAACAGCTGAGATATCTCAATACTAGAGTTTTATTAAATGATGCAGTAGTATGGCAAAAAGAAGTAGACATTGAATGAATACATTGGTTTCAGAATTAATATGGTACATGAAAAATTTAAATGAGAAATGGAAATAAAACATGGATGAAAATGAAGATAACTATGTCATAAGACCAGAAGATTTGGAAAGAACATGTAACTTTAGTAATGCAGGGCCTGAAATAAAAAACTATAATTTCTTACACATTTAGTCTACTGAACAAAAAATCCTTAAAAATCTGAGATGAACTGAAGAACTACTGGTAATAACCAGAAGCCTTGAATAGTAACAAATTCAGCCCAAAGAAATAGACTATTACTTGAGTGATTTACAAGTGTGCTCTGAATGAAAAGTATATAAAAGAAAAAGATTGAAGAAAAAGAAGTTCTGCTATTGCTATGGAGAGGAACTGCCTCGCAGTATAGACACCTAGCATTTGAGAAAAACGATAGCTTAGGTGGGAAAGGCATAGTACTTTTATGAAGTGACAAAGTCATTATTACTAAATACTTTAAGCCACAAGACAATTTTAATGAATAAAAACAGCAGAGCCCTCAAAGCCCAGAAGTAAAAAAAATATATGTGTAATGCAAGAGAAAGCTCTTGAACAAGGCAGCAGAAATAAAAAAAAAATTTCTATTTCATGTAAATAAATAGGTACATTTTCTTCCTTCCTCCCCCACCTTTTTTTTTTTTTTTTTTTTTCTCTAAGAGTTAGCACATTCTAAGATAAATCACATAAACAGATAAATAGACTCAGGAGCATCAGTAGCTGTTATAGTGAAGAGGAAGAGAATCACACACTAAGGCACACAATATCAGATTTTATCCACATAAAAAAAAGTAAAAAGTCCAACAGATGAGAAATCTGCAGCTTCAAGAAAAGATAAAAACACACAAGCAACCAAAAAAACCCTGAACATCAATAAACACAGGGATCTCCCCCCAACTACTCACAACAGTTGTTGAAGTGCTGGTTCAGGAAAATAATTGTCCTTTTCAAGGAGATGTTGAGCAAAAAGACAGTACTGCACACAGATAAAACAGCATCTCCTGTGTTACAAAAACATAGCATACTGTATCCTGGTGTATCACAGACAGAAAAAGAGCTACTACAACACACAGAAAAAAAAAACAGCAAAGCAAAACAAAACAAAAGCAACAAGACACTATCAAAAAGGAAGCACTGGGATATATCTATAGTACTGTTAGGGGCAAATACACTTAGTGGCATTGGTACCATTCAGACAGACTGATGCATAAAACCCATCTACATTGCCTTCCATGTATTTTGAATAAAAGCAATGTTTCCTTTTATAAATGTGATCTTTAAATATATCTGGAAATTTTCAGGATCCAAAGTTCTGGAAAACAATAAGTGTGCTTTTTAGAAGATAGTCATTTGAGGGGTAGTTTTTGTGTAAGGTTTTTCTTTTAAGTGATATTCTGTTTTACTAATGGATGTGTAATGAAAAGTATTACTAATGGAAAGTAAAAGTGATTCTAAAAAAAAATATTTTAGGTCCTAAGCATTCATCATAACTAAGCATCTATAACTTGCTACCTAAAATTACTTGCCCTCAAACCTGTATTTTCCTAATCCTTTCCTAAGAAAGTTGTTACAACTAGAAATGAAGAGAAACTGACCTCTGACATACAGCTGGTTTTAGACATGAAAAGTTTGGGTGCTGGATATATTAAGCATTATTGTTAGCAAAAGAAAGGTTTTCTGAGAAAATTTACTGAACAAGGCAGCGTTTCAGGAGAATAAAGTATATGAGACAGCATTTCAGAATTTTAGCTGAATGAGTCTACAAATATGTCCTCCCTCATTTTCACTCAGCAGGATAAACATAAACTGTAGATCACTACCAGCTGCACATTCAGTCAGGCTAGTAACAACTTTAAAAGCACAGAAAGCACAAATGATTTTCATATGCAGGTTGGAAATTTCCTGAGGTAGAACTCTAAAAAATCTAGCAGCTTTAATTTGGAGATGCATGCATTTTCAAATGTATTTCTGCAGAGCTCATATTTTAGTATATTTTTTCAGAAGCTCAAGTTTTGACTTTGTTATTTGAAATCTGAAGACAAAACAGCAAGGAAAAACAGAGAGATGGAGACTGAGATAACAAGATTAGGACTGAAAATAGTACTCAAATCTGTCAAGGACAAAAATCCCACGTATTATTTGTCTAAACAATGACTTCATCGTGTGAAAATATAAACTCTCTCGAGCAATGAACCC
>VZTN01018821.1:7279-19202 GCA_013400515.1 Erpornis zantholeuca | reverse complement strand
CGTGTAAAAAAATAACCTCTCTCGAGCAATGACCCCGCCAGTCCCAGTGATGACTACAATTAAAACTAAACCCCACTGTATTTGTGAGACTTTTTTCATAGCATGAATGTGAGCAATATTGGGGTTTTTTGCAAGATAATAAGTTTTTTTTTCCACTACCTCTCTTTGGGATCTGGAGTCTCCGAGGTCTCCCCTCCCCTCCCCTCCTCTCCCCTCCCTTCCCCTCCCCTCTATGCTTGTGGGGTTTTCCAGTACTGCATCCTAAACAAAACCTTCAAAAAGACTTTTATTCTTTCAAAGTCACATATCTCCTGTTAAGCAGCTCACTAATTTCTCAAAACCTGGATGACTAAACCAGGCTCATAACCTTTCTTTTCTGAACTGTCTAAAGCTTTCCTTTTAAGTTTTCATGCTACCACCCTCAGTCATCCAGAAACAGAAGTCTCCTTTGATACTCTCCCTCTCTTCCCCCTACAATTTTCATATCATAACGAAACCCTTTTGCAACTTGCTCCACATTTTAAAAAATCCCTGCACACATCTACCCACTTACACATTTTTGGTTTCCTTCTGAAATCTGTCATTCAAAGTAACTCCTCCACATCAGGCTTAAGAAAATACATTTTACAGTTTTCCTCTAACATTAATATCTGTAGTTTTTGTTTAGGTATAAATGCACTGGTATGTATACACACACACAGACACACACACACACATATATATACATATATATACACATGCACAGATTATTATATCAATGGAAGAATAGAAACAGTATCAAAAGAAGAGTCAACAGTCTGTTCCACATGGAAATGTTGTATCTAAATTACCCAAAAGAGCTATGATACTCCAGGTTGTTTGTAAATTTGACCATACATCTACCCCTTTTACCCGATCAGTCCACATAATCTTAGAGGTAATGTTTTTCTTTATTTTTCCACTATCATTTATGTTTGTATTCACTCTAATACAGCCTTCTAGTATAAAGACTAAACCTTTTCCACAAAACCCCTAAAAATTTTCAGCTGTTGCTGAAGAAGAAATGGATATAGCTGAACTTGAATCTCTATTTGTGGGAAATTCTCTCTAATAAAAAAAAAAAGAAAGTAGTATAACAGAAAAGAGTAACACATGAACTCTCAAGCTAACTCTTAAGGCAAAATAGAATGAAGACCCTGGTAAATTCCACAGAGCTGAGATGACTCACTGTGAATTTTTTGTTCACTTCTAATCTCCAATTGTTGAAGCTTTTCCACAACAACAGCAAATATGTTTTTTCCTGTTTTCTAAACTGTCTGCAGACTCTTATATCAAAGCACAGTTTTCTGAAGTCCAACTTCATGTTGTTTTATTTTTGTCAACATTCAGTTGCCTTCAATTTTCTTCAAAAAATCACCTCCTGTAACAAAAATGCGGAAGACATCTCAAGTGAATCAGCTAAATTAAACAGCAATTGTATCTCTAAATCCAATTCACATGGGACCACTAGCTACAACTTTATAAGCATTCAGAGGCAAACAGAAATTAAACATCACCAAACAGTATAATTATTCATTTGAAAAATCCTTTCAAATGGCTGAAATACTCTCTTCCTCTTAAAAGACATGAAATTAATAATAACAGCTGGTTTGGATACAGCCTTGTTGATATTTGTATGATGTCCCATTATTGTGAATGGGGTCTGGCTTCCTTCCAGATCCTGATGTGGCTGCAAGCTGTTTCAAGTACCAGCTAGTATGGAAGCTGTCAATCAAAATATGCTTCCTTTATCACCACTGTGGTATTTTATGAAATACCAGAATGAGATGCCACACTTGCATCTGCTCTAGTGTGAGATGCAGTGTATCACCCAGGTGCAGAGCCAGATCCTTTTGAGTGCCGTGCCCATGGGTATGCTAACATCAGGACCATCCTTCAGAGGCTAACTTTCCACTGAGTAATTTGGAATCTTATCAAAAGCCCATTGAAGTCAAAGGAAATATTCCCATTGATCTCAGAGGGCTTTGATCAGGCCCATAGTGAGCATGTACTTTAGCAGTCTTTTAGTGCTCTTGCAACATGCACAGCCAAATGAATACACTTAATCTTTTGAGTAAAAATATGAAAGTCAGCACAGTTCAGCTGACCAGAGTCAGAAGTCAGAAGGGGACTTAGCATGTGGAATTTGTAACCTCAAAGCCTCTTTGAGCTGCCAAAGTTCAGCCTTTAAGCTATCAGGAATATTCACCATTGCCTTTGCCTAGCTCCTGTTAAAGTCTGTCCCATGTTTCTGCTGGTGAGGCCCCCATGACATTTAAATTATTGCTGTGGCATAAGGCTCTGACACAAAGCCATTTTCTAGTGACCAGTTTGCACCTAAAACTCACTGACCCTAATGAAATAGATGTTTTCTGCTGAGCACAGATGCACGTACCATGGCTAACCCTCCCTCATGCTTTTCTGCACATGATCAGTGGGTTTCACATGCACAAATCAGGAGTGAAAACTTCTCTATTTTAAAGATTTTATGTGTGGGCCTTCCCACTGACACCGTTTCAAACCCCATTGTTTGACTAGAGAGGGATTTAAATATCACCCACTTTCCCTCAAAACTTTAATTTAATTCTAGTTAGTGGATCAATGTAAAGAATGGGCATAGGCAGTACTTTCCTGGCCATGGTTTAGAGAGAATATACTATTCATCGTCTGGCTATTCCAAGGCAGTTTCCCTCCAAGCAGAATGCTGTTTACTTGAGGAAAACCTCTCTCTCTCAAAAGCATTTCAGGGAACTTCTATCTCAGATTGCTGATTTCTGTGAATCTCTTTTCAAATGGCATGTGTGGGAAGTTACAAATTTGGCAGTAAGGTGTAAGGAAAATACTGCAGCAGATGTCACTGTTGTGGTTTTATGTCGTGTTTACCTTTGGACTTGCCTCAGCTCCTGCAGCTTTAAAGCCACACTCTTCGGGAAAGTTCCCTTGCGTTGAAGTGCTACAAAGGTTAGAATTAGGTGACCCACTAAAGACCCAGAAGAGATGTACAGTCTCCTAACAAATGTGTTTAACATTGCTTTTATAACCAAGATTATTTCAGAAATGCACTGATATCAGACTTCTCTGAAAACAGAAGTGGGAATTCATGCCTCAAGCTGGAGTAGACTTTAATCTTTTTTTAATGAAGTGACCTAGTAAGGAAAATCTAAATGAATACTAGGAACTTGCTGGCAAGATACAATAGCACTGACTCTCCCACCGAAGTATTTAGCAAGGTAATACCCACAGATTCAGCAATTTAGTGATATCGCTGGGGTATCTAAAGTGGAAATAAACTCATATATTTAAGCCTGTGCTTCTGAAAGACAATTTTAAAATTATTTTTCAAGATCACATCTCTGTAACTAGCTACTGACTGCACACTTGGAAACTGCAAACTGTGGCCTGGCATTCAGAACAAGAATCGGTGCTGTTGGACACAACTCCCAAAACCATGTCAGTAGCATAACACATTTGAATGATAACAAAGTAAGGTCAGTGTTACAGACTTGTTGTAAAATAGAGAAAACTGGGGCAAAGTCACTGGTAGGTGTTTCTCTTGTTATCAGAAGCAAAGCAATAATTTCTATAACAGATCATTGCTCATACAAGATAGCTAGTCACAGACACAACCCCCTACAATTTTTTGATTTTTCTGATAGACTTGTATTCAAACAGAGGTAGGAGAAACATTTCAAAAGCATCAAAGTGACTTCAGGGCTTGAAGGAGACACTTCAAAAGCAGTTCATACATATTGGGTTTTTAAGATCCCAGAAGTAATGGGTGTGCATCACCCATAGCATTTGGGAGTGCTCAGACCCAACCATGAAGCCCAACAGGGTAACTTTGGCTACAACACACTATTTGAAAATGCATCTAGAGCTCTTAATTCACTCTGCTGAGAAGCACTACAGTGCTACTTGTAGTCTTTTACCTCTAAACTTAAAGTTGTGTCTCTGTGTGGTGAACTTTGAAGGGCTCACTGTTTGGGAAATAACTCTTATTCAAAGTTTTCTGACTGGTGAAAGTTTTGACAAGGGGTGTGTTTAGAGGTACAATTTTTTTAAAAAGACAATAGGTACAGAAAAAAAAGTTCTTAAAAGGATCCTGTGGTTTGGCAGAAAAGTTTCAACAATATCTGTTATGGTGGAAAAGAGCTTTAATTAGTTCTGCTTTCACAGACTGTTTGGTTTTGGTTTTGGTTTTGGTTTTTTTTGTTTGTTTGGGTTTTTTGTTTGTTTGTGGTTTTGGGGGTTTTTTTTGACCAGATATTTTGTCTCCAGTTTAGTTTGGGTTTTGCTGTTTCCTGTGTGTTTTAATTTTCGGTATTAAGTTTTGATTTTCATTTTTACACCCAGATAAAGGGCTGTCACATTTTCAAGGCTTCTACACAAATTTTAACCATTAGAATGTTTGGAAGTCTGTGAGAGAATCAAAAGTCTGGCATAAAGCAGTGAAGTACTATCTACTGGTCCTTTACCATGGAAACAGAGGGATAGACAGCTGTGTCAATGTTGCCATGGTGAATAAGGTGAGATTAGTTTGTGGCTGGCAAACAAGAGCAGGCATGTTCCAGACTGGTAATGCTATACTCACTTACCTGAAGGAATATGATAGTTTTATGTGGAAAAATTTGGTCCTAGTAGCAGTAGAAGCACATTTGTACAAAACCTGTCACTCACTGTGCACTACTGGAAATTCTACAGGTAAGATTTCCGAGTATTCCAGTGCCAGAGATTGATCTTTGCAGTTCATGGGTTTGGGTCCAGGTGAGCTTTGAAGCTTTTGTCATTTATTTTGTGGGGAGGGGCTGTATGGATGCTGTGGCAGTAGAAGGTGATAATATATTTAATCAAAGGACTAGCTGCACTAAATCTGATGTAGGAATTCACTATCTACTTTACAATCAACATTTCATTTGTGATTCTTGTATTGAATTTGTAGTAAGAAAGCACATCTTTACAGCTGAGATGATCATTTAGAACAGAATCCCATCTTTTCCTGATGCTGCTTCTGTAAAGAGAGTTACTAAGAATCAGGCATGCTACCATAAAAATCCCTTTGTTCCACCACAGAAAACTTTATTCCATAAAGATGGACTTCTTACACTTTGCTACAGATGATGAGACATAGCCATGTATTCATTAGTCATGGAATCTAACACACAATCACAAAATAAAATAGAAATCATTTTATCCCCCAAGTGGTCAAACCCTGTTCAGTGTCAGACGGTTATTTATGTCTAACTGGGATTGTGTCATTCCTTATGGCTGCAGCTCAGTGACTTTGTGAGAGGAGGATATTTGTCTTTAAAAGTTCTGGTAATGGATCGTACATCGGAGTACAAGGGCATCCTGGGGGAGAGAGAATCTGCGTGGAGGATTACTCTTTTCTTAGGTAAAAATGCTACATCTTATCTAGAAAACTGGCAGCTAATTTTCCTGTCAAGCATGTGCAACCGTTTCAGTCTTTACCTCGTTCTTTCCTCATATTGGTACACTCAACATCAATGAATAATAAGACAATGAAGTACCACAGTAAAATCCAGGGCTGAAGTGGCAGCAACAATGTCCTTCATTGAAGGAAAGCAATCAAAGGAAGACACAGCTGTCAACAATCCTAAGGTTAAGCCACTGATTTGAATGCCTAAACTATGTACTTAGGTGCTTAATCTTAAAATGTTGTTCCATTCTATGTATTTAACAAATGCATGTTTAATTAAACATCATTTTGATCTATTGCCGTTTCAAGTACTGAAAAAATTATTCTCATTCATAAACACCTCTATCTAAAAAATACAGAAATTATCCAACATTTTTACGATGATGAAAAATATGAATTATCTCCACAGTAGTTCTATGCAGTAGTTCATCTGCACTGCATAGGTCCATTAAAATATAAAAATTATGTCCTTTTAAAGCTGAACATTGTGAAAGATTATGCAGCTTAATAATCTCTTGAACTAATATAATTTAGTCTGGGTATTGAGTTTGTATTTTGAGCTGAGAAATGTAGATTTCTGAAAATCAACAGATCTACAAATGTGTATCAGGGTTCTTGAATGTTTTCCTTTTTTGTCACCACAGATGGTGCAGTTGATCTCACTGGAACTTTGATTTAAATATCTGAATTTAATACAGTCAATATTGAATCCAGGCTCTCATTTGCGTCACATAAAAGTAAGACTATTTTTAATGACGGGTGTAAGTTTCTTCTCAAATAATAAGTGAAAATTAGAAACTAACAATTGCAAGTGGCAATAGGCTGCTAACAACTGAGTAATCTATTTCCCCGTGCCAGAAATATTTCCTTACCTTCTGCTTTCAGAAGCAAATGGAGAAATTTCTTGTTACATTGTATCAAGCTAGCACTGAAAACAGAACTTGAGATGTTATTGTCAGACCCAAAAAAAAAAAAAAAAACCAATGCAAAGCACTAAAAATTAGACATTTTACAAAAGTGACTTTGCTGAGGGAAGTACATCTACAGTGCTAATACAAGACAATGTGAGCAGATACATTAAAACCCTCTATGTTATCTAAATCTACTACATTCTTCTTTGGCTACCACCTTGGGGCACAGTTACATTTGTTTTTTCTTGACTTTAATGTGAACTTAATGAATTACTGCTTCTTCTTCTCCTCTTTTCATTTCTGCTCCAGCACCCATCTCAGGTCAGCCCCACAGCCACTTTTGCCAGCACCACTAAGTGAGTGGTACACCACAAACGATGAAGAAGAGTTGGGAAAAAAAAAATATTAGGCCATTTTTGCCTCTAGGATGCTGGAAATGAAGATCCTGGCGTTGATTTTCATCTCAGATCAGTTCAGGACATCACACTACTTTTTTCAGATTATGTTATGGGGATATTACATATCTTCAGAGCATAGAAAACCTTTTGAAAACTTATTAATGATTCCCAATAAGTTCTGGGGAAAGAAATACCAACATGGGAAATTAAAGTCTTTTATTAAACATTAAAATAGAATTATTTCAACTACAAGCCTATGATGAGGTTAAAAGTAGAAGCCTGAAACAAAAAGGGAACGATTACATTAAACAAAAAAAAAAAACCCCAAAAAAACGGAATGAAGACAGAATTTCTTGTGAGTAATATGAAATGGATTAAACATTTCTGAACATTTTGGGGAATTTTTAAAAGCAAGTTATTATTCATGTGGCTTTTTTTTCTTCTGTTGGTGTTATATCTGTTCACATACAGCTTTCAGCAACATAACTGTTATATCTGAACAACTTGGTACAGGTCTGTAGGAGTTCCTATGTAGAACTCCCTATAAAATCACAATAAGTAGTGGTGTTGTGTCATTTGGCCTGCCCAGTGATCAGAGATTTGGTGTTGGAATCCTTTCAAACCACTTCAGAGTGCCATTGAACACACAAACATTTTTGAGTATCCTGCCCTTGGGTTAATAGCTGATTTTTCTCCTCAGTTCCTCCAAAAGTCTGTAGTGCACATCCAAAATAATAGAGGTTTGGAGATCAACATTGGAAAGCTATTTCCCTTGTCTGCCTTTGAGTCTTTCTATAAGATACGATCTTTCTGTATAAACTTATGAGGAATCCTCATATCCTTAGTCAGATATCTCCATACACTACGTTGTCTACAGAGGCTTTCACATCAATAAGCTAAGCACTTGCTTTCCATCTGAGAAAAAATCTCACTTTAAAGGAGAGCTGTAAATCCATTACTTTAAATTGCATAGGCTCTGGAGCTGAGAAGCATGCCCATAGATATCCATGCCATGAATGGCAAGTGGTACATCAGTGTGGAGTATTCCAGACAGATGGAAGTCCTGCCCCTGAGGGACCCCAGTTGAGCTCTGAGCAGCACACGACAAGCACTGGGGTTCAGACACCCAGCACTTCAGTGTGCTCTGCCAAACTTGATCATCTGTGTCTGCAAAAGCACTTTCTGGCTTAGCCACACAGACCACCAAGTTCTCCTCACTTTTGTATTTATATTCCACCCTCACTAAACAAAATTATCACAGATATTCAGAAGGGCAGAGGAGGAATGTTCTGCCAAATGTCTTGCCTACAGTGAAAACTTCATATATGAAACTGCAGAAAAACATACCCAGTAACTGATTTACTGATGGCTGAAATACATTGCTTCTTCCCCTTTTCTAGTAAAATGTCAAATTCTGTAGTGTAAAACATGGATGTTATGAAAAGGGGTGCATAACATAGAAGTAGAAAGGTGAAAAGAGAATGAAAGTTAATGTTTTAATAACATCTTTATCTACATATTTTCCTTTGTTTTCCCCCCTCTTTCTCCAGCCACTCTGATGCTGTTTTACACAATTTCTTGTGTGTTTCACATTTTCAAACATCTGAACAAAAGAGGGCTGTGTTTGGATGTCCCAATTGACTACATTTTAATTCCACTTGATTCCTGGTATCAGTTTATATAGTAACATTTAACATACTCTCTAATCATTTGAAGCCTTGTACATGTGTACTTGCCAAGATGTTGACCCAGTAATCCAAATATTGACTGCAGAAATAGTGACTTTATATGTTGTATTATCAACTGGATAGCCATACACCATAATAATTTAGAGCTCGGCTACAAGAAGGCAAAATGCAAACTTAAATATAGCACAACTCCCAAGATATAAACATATTATCCTTATAATTATGTACCACGTGTGATTATCAAAAATAATAGAAGCTGTTAAGTAAATTAATGTTAAATTTTAAAGGAAAAATATTTATTAATTTTGATGGAAGACTTGGATAGATCAATTTGCTGAAATTGTCTGCAATTCAAGGGTAATATCTATTTAAAGTCTGTTTACTTTGAAACAGGGTCCTTGACATCCTGCCCTGTAAGACCCTGGAAATCTACCTTACTATTACTGGGCTGTTGATTCCTGGTAAGGAAGATTCAGAACTACCACAATTAGTTGAGACTTGAAAATTCTAGGTTCAATTTTCAGCTATTTCCCGAGCTTCGTATCTCTTCTCCAATATATGCACCTTCATTTTCATGATCTAACTTTAAAGTTAGAATATTTTATCTGGATTTTCTATACAGATTCTCATAATGGTTGGCATATCCTCTCCTAATATTATAGAAATTGTCCTCTGGAAGTGCTTCTTTTAATTTCTGTAGTAAAAAGATTTATAAAGATTGATTTTGTAACTTAGGCAAGATCTAAATTTAGTCAATATGATAACATTCCTCAAAATATATTATTTACTGAGAAAATCTAACCTAGGCAAGAAAACTAAATTTTTTAAATCTCAAGCTATCTGAGAAGGATAATAAAATATTATTGTGAGGTAGCTTTCAATTTATAAATGCTTATCTTCTAGATATGTGTAATTTCCTTATTCAGAGTATTATTTATGCATATCATATGTATGAGTGTTATTTTTATGTGTATTGCTTTTGTTTGTATTCTTTATATTATTGGTAATTGTTTGTATTAATTTTTGCTCAACACCATCTGTCTGTCAGCATCCATCTGCCATCTCTAGTTTTAGGCTTAGTTTGCAAGATCTCAGAGCATGATTCATCTTTTTCTTCCTGACCCATTACAAGTACTCTTGTACTTCCTACAGTGTCCAGGAAGTCCAGTCCTGAAATAGTGGCCCACTTAAAAAGGTGGTCTACAATCAAAGAATAAAGAAATAATCCTTGCTCCAAAGAGGTGGGATAACAAGTAAGTACAGAAAGACAACTGGCATGGTAAAGGGAGGCAATGAGACAAAGTTAGCCAGCGTGATAGGTAATGTATTAAAACAGCCTTCTTATTTTTCATATTTATTGTACACATAATAAGAAAAAAAAAAGGCATTACAGGAAACTCCTCTCAGTGAGGGGCATGTCATGCACCAAAACAAAAAAAGAAAAAAAGATACTTACTCAACAGTACAGGAAGCTGGGGAGTGAACTTCAGATAAGTGATGGGAGTAACACCATAGAAAATTGAAAAGGTCATGGAAAGCTTCGAAAATGGAAACAAGTCACTTAATTTGTGCCATAAAAGAGCACTAACAAAATAACACAAAACTGAGCAGCAAGATGATCAAAGCAATGGGATAGGAAAATGGTATTTACAGCAAAATTTCAAACAACTGCGAGTAGGGCAAACCAACGGGGACTGCAGTCAGAGAGGTGGAAAGTGCAGCCACGAGACAGGGAGTAAAGGTAATTGGAAATACTTTGGACATTTAAATATTGTTTCATTACACAGAACAAACTGCAACTGCTGAAGTAGCAGGTACATGCAAACAGTAGGCAAGATAAGCTTCTGGAAAATCTACATTACTGGTCACATTTAAGCATTATTAATAGTAGAAAATAATTAGTCAGCAAGCCCCTGTATGCAGGGGTTTGTTGCAGAAGTACATAGCAAGATACACTGCCCATGCAGATCCCCAGGAGCCTGATGACCATTTCTTGATTTCGATTCTCTCATGGGCAGACCAGACTGAAGCGTCAGTCTGAATTTCTTAGATTATTTTAGCTGTCCCAGTGTCTGCAGTAATTCATAACATTTTCCATTCCTGCCATGCATTATTTAAATTTGTGAGTCATTTAGAGTTAAAGACAGAAACTGAGTAAGAGACTTGGTGAAAAATACAGCTTTATTATACTTACCTGACATGCCTCCTCTTCCTTGCTACATTTATTTATGATAGAGAACATGTGAGAATTATTTTTGTAGGTCTTAGATTCACTTATTCATGGTTCGCCTGTTCACGTTCAGTTTGCTCCCTGAATAGCAGAATCTGCAAAGGACAGAGTTCAGAGATAGTTTACAACACTTACATGCAGAAATGCTCACTAACAAAAAATGAACCAGCTACCCTCACCACATTCTAACTAGCGTTTCATACCCCTGAAAACAGTTTTTTTAACTTAAATTTGTATGACTCCTAGTTAAAACATGTCAAATATGCTGTAAATGTATTGGACTGAGAAATATATGTTGGTTTTAACTTTAGCGCACAATAAAAAAATCATATAAATGTTTAAAAGGAGAAGACACGAGGTTAAGGATTTGACTCTTTTGACTCAGTCCTCAGGAAAAGGTAAATCTGAGCTATAACACAGAATCACAGAATTGCTGAAATTGGAAGGAACCTCAAGATCATTTTATCCAACTCCCCAGTCAAGCAGGGCCACCTACAAAGGTCTATTGTGTCTAGATAGATTTTGAATACCTCCAAGGATGAAGATTCCACAACACCCTTGGTCAACCGGTGCCTCTGCTCAGTCACTTTCACACTGAAGAAGTGTTTTCTGGTGTTTAGACTGAATCACCCATATTTCAGTTTGTGCCCATTTCCTCTGTTCTTGTCCCTGGACACAACAGGAAAAATCCTTTCCCCACCCTTCTTTCAGCCATGTCTACATGTAAGTAAGATCCCCAATGAGCTGTCTCCTCTGCAGGCTGAACAGTTCCAGTGTTCTCAGCCTTTTCTCATACGAGAGGTTCTCCAGTCCCTTAAGCACCTTAATGTCCCTTCTTTGGAGCCTCAACATGTCTCTCCTGAGCTGAGCAAGACAAAGCTGGACAGAGCACTCCAGGTGTGGTCTCACCAAGTGCTGAGTACAGGGGAAGGATTGCATCTCTTGACATGTAGGCATCACTCCTAATGCAGCCCAGGATACCAACAATCTTCTGAGTGTCAAAGAGACCATTTTGGTTCATGATCAAGTAGGTGCCCAGCCAACTAGGTCCTTGGGTCCTTAACTGCCAAGCTGCTTTCCAGTTGATGGGCCCAGCTTGTTCTGGTGCATGGAGCTGTTCGTCTCCATGTGCAGGACCTGGCACTTCTTGTTAAATATCCCTGGCAGGTAGGAATCCTGTCCAGTCACTAGTTTTCCATCCTTACCCCTCTCCAAAATTTGCATTTACATTGATCCTGGGG
>VZTN01018820.1:42114-77539 GCA_013400515.1 Erpornis zantholeuca | reverse complement strand
CCAAACAAAAAGCGACGAAGAGGTAATGCTATAATGAATTTGTCTGTGTACCTGTATAACTGCATGCATACACCTGGCAAGCTCTTGTGTTTTATAGTAAAAGTATCAATTTTTGCTGTAACTTTTTTTGAGGAAAAAAACCCACACTCAAACATGATCATAATGGGCTGTTAAGTAAATTGAACCTGCCTGGTGTAAATCTTTCTGGTCAGCTCTATGTTCTTTCACACTTCTGTTTCTTCTTGTCTTCCATACTTGCTGTGTGGATTCGTCTTTTGTCTAGAAAACGTCAGGCTGTTGCCTCACAAGCCATAAGTACTTGCCCTCATAGAGACTGTTTCCATAGGAGTTTCATCTAGGANTTGCCCTCATAGAGACTGTTTCCATAGGAGTTTCATCTAGGAGGAGATGGTGTGGGTTTTGTTTTTTTTTTTTTTTTTTAATTAAACTGCTAAACCAACTGTTTTTTCAAAAGAAAATGTTAGATCAAGCATTTGGGTTTAGATTGCCTTTGTTAGTGAAGCAGCATTGCCTCCTATACAAGAATAAAATCAGACTTACGTCTAGATTTAATTTCCTCAGCAGTGTGCTAGTAGGAACTGCAGTGCAGTAAATGGTGCAGCCTGCTGTTCCTAACTAAACGTAGATGTCACCACAAGATGATGAACTGTTGATGGCTTTGGGCTGCTAGCTCATCTGTGTCTTTCTGCTGGGAAGGCTTTGTGCTGGTGTCTGTGCCAGTGAAAGTCCTGAATGATTGTGGACTTAAGTTGCAAACTTGTGCAGTTCCTAACAGTACCTGGGATGGAAATTCTGAGTCATCCAGTAATACAGATTTACATGTTTATTACAGCTTTGTCATGGCAAAGCAATGAGATCCTAAACAGAATTTCAAGTTTCTCAAATATCCACATTTGAGACATTGTGACTGTATGACAAACAAGTGTTTTTATTTCATTCCTGCAAGTAGGGAACTGAAGGTCATGCTGGAAACATGTAGAACTTGAGTGTTGACAGCACCTCAGGTTGCATGCGTCAAATTATGAGACATACTATTTTAGATGACTACCAGGACTTAATTCTTCGTTAAACTAAAGATGGGAACTCAAATATTTTCAGCTGGTACAAACTGAGGGGGGAAAATAATAGTAAATACATTTAAAAATTAAAGTGATCAAGTAAGATACCCGAGTTTGCCATAAAAGCTGTTATGTAGGGATTCTGGGGCTTAAGATCATCATTTTGAGTATGATAAATTAAGTCTGACTCATAGTTTGTAATCAACTGGAAATTGCTGGAATTTTACTTTATCATTATAAGATGTTTCTATAATATATTTTTGAGTTCTTGAAATTTTAATTCTTTTTGTAGATACTGAAGATGACAGTGTCAGTATATGAGACTTAGTCTAGTTTCTGCAAAGTGAAGGTGTATTTAAAGTGGCTACCCATTCATCGAGGGAAAGGGGGTTGAGGTTTTCTTTAATAAAACCACCATTGTCTCTTGACTGAGCTGACGATCTTGGGCAGTGTAAGTTTAGATAACCAGAAAGTAATTGAACTAAAACTTGCTCTTTACTTGAGTTTTTGGTTTAAAAAAAAAAGTTGTAAATGAATTGCTATCATGCTTCTTTTAACTTTAGGAAGGAGAGGGCAAAATGGATATAAAGAATTTACAAGACAAGAAGAGACCACTTGTGAAAAGAGCGAACCTCTTACTGCTGAAGATGAAGAAGCTTTAAAACAGGAACAACAAAAGAAAGAGAAGGAACTGTTAGAAAAGATTCAGAATGCAACAGCCTGCACAAATATCACCCCATTAGGTCGTGACCGTCTGTACCGACGCTACTGGATTTTCCCTTCTGTTCCTGGATTGTTCGTAGAGGAGGACTATTCTGGTCTCACAGAAGACATGTTGTTGCCTCGAACCTCTTCCTTTCAGAATAGTGGACAGTCTTGCACAAATGAACCTCAGGTATTCAGTAAAACTGGAGAGTCTTTGAAATCTTCTGAATCTACCTCCAATATTGACCAAGATTCACACACCAGTGTTGTAGAGGTGCCAAGGCCAGTATACAAACCAAACCGTTGGTGCTTTTACAGTTCTCGGGAACAACTGGACCAACTCCTAGAGGCTCTCAATTCCCGAGGACATAGGGAGAGTGCCTTAAAAGAAACTCTTTTACAAGAGAAAAGTAGAATATATGAACAACTAAGCAGTTTTCCTGTGGAGAAATTCCATATTCCAGGTAAATGACAGGGTCTTAATTTGCTTCTACAGATAATAACTTCTGTATAATATTAAGACACCTCTAAGTTAATTGTAATTTCTAAGATCTAAGAATTATTCTTTAGCTTTTTTTCACTCAATGGAAAACGTGTTTGTTTTTCTTCTTTCATTTTTTTTTTTTCCTTGTATGACAGACCTCTGTGTTATTTTCTGGTGTTTCATACTAAAAAAAACACATAATTTTTCTGTTAGCTTACTGTTTAGTAAACTGTGATTGGCTTTTAAACAAACAACTTTAGGAAATCATTTTAGCTTTGGAAAAAGATTAACTGGGGAATAAAATTTCATATGTGCTAAAAGGAAGTGTAGCTTTGTTGGTTGTTACATGGATTAACATCAGTGCAGTGGCTTTTTCTGATCTTAATGTTTTCTGGGTTTTTTTCCCTTTTCTTCCTTTGGCAGACGCTTAGTACAGAAGGAAACAGCAGGATAGCAGATGTTTTTATTAGTTTTTAAACATAGGAGTGTACTGAAAATCATCCTAGACCTAAGATTTAGGGGTTTTTTCCCTTTTCTCCTAGCCAAATATTTTGCAGTTTATTGTCAAGGCATTGGCTCCCAACACTGATACAATTCTACACATACAAGCTTACAGCTGGCTTGCTTATGGCGTGTTGGTGGATAGCGAATGTTGCCAAAGTGAGACTCCCTAGGGTAATGTTTAAGAAACTGCATTTTGTTTTTAATTATGACAAATTACTATGAGGATTTTGGGTTATCTGCACTGGGGCAAGGGAGAGTTATTCACAGCAGACAAAATTCTGTTTTCCTGAAGTGTATATGCTAGGACATGCTGTGAGCACATCAGATACTACTAAATTTATAACTGATCTACCATTTGTTTTGGTGGAAACTAGCAGAGGACATGGGTCTTGTGTATTAATTAAGCTATATTTTGAAGTCTTTCTTCTATATTTGTTTTTTTTTTTGTGAGTAAGTCTCCATCATCTTCTGATACATTTGAGTTTGTGCGTACGGTTCCTTATTTTCTTAATTGCTGCATCTTTATCTGTCTTTTGTGTGTTGGTTTCTGCTCTGAAGCAACTTGATTTCCACAGCCATAGATTTTTCTTCACTTTCAGTGTTAGAATTGTAGAAAAACGTCGATTTTCATTAAAAGAAAAGGCAGCTTTGAAGTTCATTTTAATTAGAGACGAAGAAAATTCAAATGCAGTGGCCCAATACCAGTGGTGCCACCACTGTGTGGTAAGCAGGGATAATAGCCACATACAGATGCTCTTGGTTGGGAGCTTTTCTGCTGGGGACTCCAGATGCTGCCATGTTGCCTTCACTCAAAGGACCTGTGGGACAAGAGGGATTCTCCTTCACTGCAGGCTGTGCTTCTGCCTTTTCCAGTTCCCACTCAAAAGAGCATGTAAATAAAATTTATATGTGATATTACTTGATTTTATTCCTGTATCTGCTAACTTTTCCTTGTCAATTATTTAAAAATCAGTTGCTGCTTTTCTAGTTCTGCTCAAGAAAAAATACTGCATTTCTTCTTTGCTTTTAAACCAAAAATGACATTTCCCACACCCGAGCATTAGAATTACTAGTCTACATTTTAAGAGTTATTTGCATGATTACTTTGAGTTACGGGGAATTGTTTCAGCAACCGAGAGCACCTTGGGAATTCATTCTATGCTTTCTTAACAGCAGCTTTATGGTATTGTATTTATTAAATATCTCTTAAATTCTTGCATTCTTCTCATCACTGCACTCAAAGGTTTTAAGGTAAATCCTGTGAAAAAAAATGTTCACCACCTATGCAGACTTGCAAGCACTAATTTAGGATTTGGGCAGACTTTCAGCTCTTTACTGTGGCTTTTGAGTTTTTGCATGAACTTTGAGTTCTCTTAGGAAGAGGTTTTTACTTGACAGCCTATCATCATCAGCTCTGACCTCGTTTTCATAAATTCCATAAGTGTTGTCTTGCTCCTTTTCTTCCTGCCTTTAATTAAAGGACACAGTCAGTCTCGCCTGTGTCTGTATCATATCTTTTTGTTTTGTTTTAAGGTTAGGTTTTTAAATTAGATTTTATCTTTTCTTGTTCTGTTGGGTTTTATGATTTTCAGTTGCACATGCTTATTTTAAATGTTTCTAAGATAAAGATACATGCAGGAAAGACATTTGAAGAGTTCTCTTGTAAAATAAGAGCTATCAAATAATAGCAATGTGACTTTTCATTTTTTTTTCCTCCTTGCACTTAGAGCAGGGTTGGTGTTACTAATCTACTACTTTTAAAAGAACTTTAAGACAAAAGAACTACTTTTAAACCAGTGAGGATTTCTCTCATGTGGTGTTGTGAGTGGATGCCAATCTACTGGTCATCACTTGAAAGAATACCCTGCTTAGTTGAATCAGATGTCTTAGCTGGTACAGATCAGATATTGGTGTTGGCAACTTGCTACAGGAAGGGAATTTTGAACCCATGTATTCAGCTTGTTCTGTCTTGTACTTTCGTTCCCTCCACCAACAGCTGCGTCAAAGGAACAAGATTTACTAACACCAAATTACTTGCTGTTCTTACAGAAAAACCTCAAAGTGATGTCAGACCTCCTATAGGACGGGGAAGGATGCAGAATATCCATGATGGATCTCACCTATCTGCAGAGAAGCAGCTTGAACTGAGACTTAGGGACTTTCTTTTGGACATTGAAGACAGAATCTACCAAGGAACATTGGGGGCTATTAAGGTATTGGTAAACAGTAGAATGTAGGAACACAGTGGTGCCATCAAGTCTGTAACTTAAATGAGAACTCTTGCATGCTATGTTTTTACTAAAACCATAATTAAATTAAACATAGACAGTAATGGGTACTAAAAGTTTGTGTCCTTTGATTCTTTAGAAACCTCAAATTTGTATGTTTGCTCCAGGTTACAGACAGACAGGCTTGGAGAGCAGCATTAGAGCATGGGCGATACGAGTTTCTGAATGATGAAAACAAAGAAAATGGTATTATTAAAACTGTGAATGAAGAATCTGAAGAAATGGAAACTGATGATCAAGATAAGTTTATTGTGAAAGACAGGTAAGAGCTATAGTTTAAATAATGGTTCTTCTCTCAGTTTTATAGCAGTGCTCTGGTTTTGTTTGGTTGGGGTTTTTTTGACCTTCCAATTGTTATTACCCTCAAATTCTTCTCTATGGTGGTTTTTAAGACTGTAAATCTTAAAATATGGGATTTTGCATTGGTTTATAGTCTCTAAATGATGCTGTTCTATTACCATATAAGACTACGGTACCAATTTTTACAACTTTCAGTATTCAGATATTACACTGTTCACAGTAAATATTAATTATCAAAGAAGGAACATGTGGATTCATTTTAAAATAATTCTGAATGCAGGGAAAAAATTAAACTGGTAATTTATGGGTTTTTTTCCAGAAGAAACCCCTCCCAAAAAAAACCCCAAACCAGAAAAACCTCACACAAACAAACAGAATCATCCAACAAAACACAAAACCAAAAACCAACAAACAGAACAACAAAATAAAAACACTCAAATTTCTGAAACAAGTAGGAATGTTGAAAAATAGTAATAGCAAGAAATCGCTGACTACTGGCCAGTGTACCTCATGAGTCACAGTAAGAACCACCGGGGCAACAGGCCATGGTGTGAATTAACTTTAGGCATGGCAGCAAAATGGAGATGCGATCTTACAAGTTTAGGAATGATAATACTTCTGTAGAGCAAGCTGCAACATAGTAAAAGAAAGGAAACTTCAAATCCTACAGTGTTGTAGCTGTAGAGTGTTTTGTGGTGTTCTGTTTGACTTTTAAACAAAGACTTGAGACAGATGTGGGTCTCTGATAGCAGTTCTTGTTGTAAATGAAACTTCAGAAGTCACAAAAATGATGAATATTTCCAGATTCTTAATTCTCAGAAGTTACATACTTGTCAGAAATAAAAGTCTACCTTAATATGGCTAATAAATATAAAATTGTATGTCTTGATAGGGTGTGAATATTGAAATACTTCAGGAAAAAAGATTCATTCAAGACAATCATTGTACTAACATACTGTTTGTCTTATTTTGTGAGGCTTTCTGCTCCCTTTATAAAAGCAGTATTTCTGAGTGAACTAATGAATGCTGTGGTGGATGTTAGGAGTTTAAAGTTCTTCAGTTTTTTTTCCCATTTTATTTCAGTTCTTGTTCATCACTCTGAATTAGAATTTTCCTGTAACATTATCCTTTGAATCAGAGTTCTCTAGTTGCATGCAGAATGGGTGGGGTTATGTCATGGTTCTACGCAGCTATGCTCCAGGCCCCATGAAACCTGTTATTTTTCATCAGGGGAAATAAGATTATATTGAGGAAAACTGACAACCTGCAAGGCAAAACAGGCACATGGTTGAGCAATTACAACATAAAGAAAGTTTATTCCCAACAAAATTAAAGATTAAAAGGAAATAATAAGAAATTAAAAGAAAACTTTCTGTCTTCCAGCACACACACACCACCTCCCCCCTTTTATTTAATTTGCATAAAGGGAACAAAACATGGGATTTGGTCAGTGTTGCCGTTCTTAAAAGTCTCTCCAATATTTAAGAGACGAAAAGAGTTTCTTCTGCTTAATGTGGATTCCAAACTGTTACCTGCAACAGTCTGTCCAGAAAGATACACGCTGTTGCAGTGAAAACATTTCTCCCATGGAAAATCTCACAGCCCATCCATACTGCAGTCATGGGCCTGTAGACATAGGGTTTCAGTCTTTTTACAGATGAGCTATTCCATCCTAAACAACAAAGGCTCTCTTCTTCACCAAATGTCTAAAAGCCTTTCACTGCTTCTATATAGCCTGGCATAGGCACTTCTCACATCTGCATAGGCCACATGTGAATTTCCCATGTCCCCATCTACTTCAAATGGGATTAAAGAGACAAAACAGTCTGTGATATTACAGTTTTATCACAGCCTGCAGAAAACATTTTTAAGCTAAGCACGAAAAAATGCGCCTCTGCCTCTTTCTCCTCCACCATCTTGACTCCGTCCCAGGTGACTTACTTTCTCTTTCTTTCTGACCTTGGGGTCACCATGTTAAAGAATTGATCTTGTTTGGGCTTTATATTGGAGAAAGCCTCAGTCCTTTTATGCTGCTGGCTGCACGGAGTCTTCTTCAGTCAGCGCAAGCAGTGCTAGCTGCAGAGACGCT
Source organism: Erpornis zantholeuca (assembly GCA_013400515.1). Taxonomy (NCBI): domain Eukaryota; kingdom Metazoa; phylum Chordata; class Aves; order Passeriformes; family Timaliidae; genus Erpornis; species Erpornis zantholeuca. The sequence goes on along the minus strand of VZTN01018820.1, from coordinate 70,090 downwards.
CTGTCGACCCCCGCCGGCTTTGTGCGGAGTCATGCCAGCTGAGTGGAGGGGAAGGGAGGCTTGCACGTCCCCAGAAGCTGCACCGGGTGGTCTCGCCTGCGCGGCAACTCAGAGCTGTTTCTTAGCTGCCTGTTGGTTACGGCTGATCCTGGATGCCCCTGGAGCCGGGAAGGCTTTTCCTGGCAACTTTCTGCCCTCACCAGGGGAGGGCGAGCTGGGGGCCCCCTTGCCCGGGGCTCCTCTGGTCCCTGGGCCACCCGTCCCTGCTCTGCGGTTTAAATATGCAAATCGCGAGAGGCGTCGTTGTTCTAAAAGCTTGTCCATCAACCACTACAGGTTATCCTTTATATTAATCACACAATTTACAGACATTTGGTTCCTGAAAACCACAATATAGAAATATTCTACTGTTTTAACTTAAAAGGCTCAAATTTATCTGTTTCTGCTTATGCTGGGTACTTGTTCCATTGCCAGCTCTCAGTTCAACTGCAGAAGTTTGTAGCTTAATTTTTTTCCATTTGATACTGACTCCATCAGAATTCTTGAGTAAAGTCTACCCTTAATAAAGTCTTGCATATTAAATCAGACTATGGGATTCCGAAATCATGTGGCAGATTGCTTTTGATGCAGGGCTTTTTATCCACCTCAGAGCAAGTGACATTTCATTAAGACCTTGGAGTTTGACTAGTGAAATGTAAATAACAATGCAGCTTTCTTTCTGTTTGCTTTCAGACTCTCAAAATGTGTGTGACTGCAAAATACAATGAGCAGCTTTTAAGTGTGAAAAAAGAACAGGGACAACCAAAAGCATTGCTTATTCACAAGAATGAAGCAGAATCCACACAGTCTTAATTAGTTATTTTTTTATAAATCCCAAGTAGGAATTGAAGTTTATTTTCAGTAGTGTGAGTTGCTCTCCTACATGCTACTTAATGTTTGTGGTTCTGAATGATTAACTACACTTTGAAATGATTACTTAGTCTTTTGGTTCTGTTTTATTGGAAAATTACCTTTTTAGTATTTTGTTTGTTTGTGGGGTTTGTTTGATGGGTTTCAGGGGTTTTTAGGGATTTTTTTACTGTTTGGGAGGTTTTTTTACCACCCTTACATAAAAAGTTAGTATTTTAGAAAGTTCCTCCAAGGATGAGAACATACAAATTAACAATTCTTGATTTACATTTTAAAGTTACTTTGTTTTTATTTTATTTTATTTTCAAAAATCTTTTGAATTGTAGGGATCTGTGTAGTTGAACTTCTGCAAATGGATGTGTTCTGAAAAGCTACACTTCACTGGAAGTGCTTTCACTGGAGAATTATTGGGACTATATTCATCACTGAAATCTGTCATAAACTAGCTGATGGATGTTGCATCAGATTTTCTGGAAATGTTAATAATCTGTAATTTGTCGTCCACATTTCTTGCAATTTAGATAACTGTTACCTAAAGATGATTTATCTAGATGAACTAGGCTAATTGAGCAAACATAGGAACTGGGATAACTAATGCATCGTATCCGTAATCCATGCCTGTACATGAAGTTAAAATAAGAAGCCGCTGGGGATACATACATGTGCAAATATTTCTGGTGTTAAGTTCAGAGCCAAAGATAATTTAATACATTTCTATTCTAGACTTGTTTGTTTAAAAACTGAAGCTCCAAGTGCTGCATCAACAAGTACAAGTACTCCTCAGCCAGTCAGCAATGTGGTCCACTACTTGGCATCTGCACTGCTTCAGATAGAACAAGGAATTGAGCGCAGGTTTCTCAAAGCACCTCTCGGTAAGTCTCAGAATTGAAAATACGTCTCTAATCTTGTGTAAGATTTTGTAACTTACAAATAAACCTAGCACATCCGCCCCAATACTGCAGTAAAACACCCACCCCAAACCCACTTGTTTGTTTTGCAAGATTGGATGCTTTAGAAGGGCATCTTGGGGAGAAGAACAAAAAGTTAACGTACTCACATATACATATATAATGTATTAATTAACAGCAAATTTTAGTCTTAAGTACATGCTTATTTAACATAGATTGTTTCAGTGAGTTTATGTGGCCCTACAGTTTTACTGATGTCTTGGGAGACAAATTATACCCTTAGGTAGAAATGATCAAGCTTTTTGAGGGGAATACTGTAATTCAGAATTACTGTTGAGGCAAGTTCTAGGTTGTAAAAATGTGTGCTTCTTTTTATACCATTTCAGTGAAAGCAATATATAGTTTAGTTTATCTGGATCACCTTGTTCAGCAATAATAAAATACTTACAGTAACATGTAGGAAGGATTTACATTGCAAACTTTAAGATTCTTAGGTTTTGCATTTGTGCTGTAAAACTTGGGAATAAAAGGTTGCAAGAAAAATTTAAACCAGAGCAGGATTACAGCTTGACTTGGACACATATTCCTTATTTGGCTTCCTCTGATGAGGCTCCAGAGGTGAGAGAGAGGATCCAAAGTGCATAAAATCACTTTGTTTTCCCGTGATCCCTCAGGTCTGGATCCCTTAGGATCCTTATGCAATTCAGAAGTTGAGTTTTATCTTAGACAAATGTGTAAAGGTAATTCCTCCTTCCCAAGATGGCTGTCCTAGTCAGACTTCTGTCTGGATGGCACATTGGAGATGAGCTGTGCTCTGTGCTTGCAAGGCTGCTTTACCTCTCACCTCTGGTTTGCCAGTGCAGCACACACTGGGGTCCTTCAGAGCACCAACTGCTACACACCCTGCTAGACAGATACTCTCCTCTGATATTCGCTGTGTATAAAATCCTTATGCTCTGGCAGACTCTGTCGTAGTAGTTGAAGATGAAAATGCAGGTTTTGGTGTGTTAACATGTGATGTTACTGTCCTCTGGCGCAGTTGACCTGAAGTTGTTTCTGCATCTTGGCTGCTCCTGCATGGAGCCTGCTGTCTGGGTATCATTTGCCACTGAAGATGGGTTTGAGCTAGATTTGTGCCAGAGACTGACACGTGAGCATGGGTTCCCTTCCACAAGCTTTTGATATCAGTGTGATGACCTCTAGAAGAGGGAAGTGCAGCAAATGGTTGAGATGAAAGGGGAGAGCACAGGAATAGTTTAAACCTCAGCTGTTTAAAAGCTTTGCTTGGCTGAGTGTTTGGTCAACTCAGATACGTCTGCAGTTTACAAGCCAGGCGTGATACAGCTTATTTCCTGCTGTATGACTAGATTTGCAACCTGTGCAACAATTAATTGACAATACCTCTAGCATTTGTCCTACTATTCATATACAAGTTGTAAATATATTGTGCATTATATGCTTCCATTTCCACACAGGGTCTGAGAGTATTTTGCCAACAGCCCCTTTGCTGGCAGATGTAAATTTACTACTCCCCTAAGGGAAAAAACATGGTTATTAGCAGGTTATGGCCATCGATCATGCATCCTGAGTTAGAGGAAAAAGACTAAAAGAAGAAAAATGTCCTAGAAATTTTGGAGAGAAAGTTTTTTAGCAGTCATTCTATATCTTTTTTTTGGTGGTTTCAACTTTGCCGTAACCTTATGTTAGTTCATGTTTTTGCCTTACCTTTGGAATGATGGTGGGTTTGTTTTTTTTTAAACTTGGAAATCCTGTTCTCTCTTAGATGTTTTATACTGAGTGACAAAGGGAGTACATAAGGAAAGCAAATATACATGTTTTGCGTGTTTTAAATCTCTGATGTTTGTTTATTGTAGTGTGCCCATGCATCTCTTCTGCTGTGAAAAATGCTAGTGCACTAAGATTACAGTAATGTATAGAATAACCTACATATCTGAGGAGCAGAAAGGATCCCAGGTGTCCTTTGCTCTGGCTTACTGCCCTAATCATTAAGCAACAGTGTCAGGTTCCCTCTTCCTTTTTGTTGCCAAATGTCTCATGTTTTCAGTTGCGTAATGGGCCGATTTTAGCAGGAGGTGAATCTGAATGAAGGCAAGATTGCATATGTGTAAGAGACAAAGAAAAGTTCTCTACTGAGCTTGACAAGGAGGTGTTTGTAGTGCTACTAAACCTTTTAATGAAAAGTGTATGCTTCATTTTCAGGGTATGCTCAGAGCTGTGACGCAGTTTTTCCCTGACCCCTCTAGAGTGTGGCCCACAGTATTCTTACGATAGAAATTAGCTATAAGTTTGTAACCACTGGGTTTTAATTTGAGGAGTTTTTGGTTTTGTTTGACTGTTCTTATATAGCTTATTGTGTCTCTACACTCTTTTCTTTTTTTTTTCTAACAGGAGGGGTATTTTTTTAATAGTTGTTCCAGTTGTGTAAGGGAACCAGCCCAGAGACAAAATGTCTTGCATATCTGTTTCTAATGTTAAATCTGATCATCTCACCTTTTTTGGCTGATTGAGTTACCATTGAAGCAAAAATATAGGAATTCAAGCAAGTGTTTAGAAGTTCTGTTTTGGTAGCAGTACAGGGGAACACTTGCCGTAAAAAGAGGGCCCCTGCATTTCTGCTTTAAAGCACACGGAAAATGGTCTGTCTTTGTAATTATTTCAGTTCTTGTTTTCACTGCAAAATTTCTTTGCCCTCTCCATCCCCCCCTTTACTCTCCTCTGTTCCTATTAGAGAATGGAGCCATACTTAACAGTTTTTAGTTTTCATTTATGGCTGCTGGTCCTAAAGCCAGCACACTGAAATTCCCTGCAGTCACTGGCAGGTTTATGCCGGTGGCCTCCAGGGTGCAGAGCAGACAAAGGGACCCAGCACAGCAATAAAAGGACCAGCTGCTCCTCTCGGCTCCGTTTTTGTTTGAGGCTCTATCAGGCTGCCAAGAGCCTTGCTGGTGATTCTGATAGGTTTAGAGTTGAGGTGCATACCAAATGTTCAAGTGGAAGAGCAAGAAAAGACTGACAGAGAAGATAGCATTGTGAAAGGAGATCTGGAAACCCCAGAAATGGCCCCCTCAGCCTTTCAGCACTGCTAGATGCCCACTAATCTTCTATTGTCTGGTGATTAAACGTAACATGATTTGAATTGTTTGCATTTCTTAATTATGAACTGTCTTTTAGAAATCTTTTCATTAAATATTAAATATTATTTTGAAAATTGGTTTTTCTTCCTTCAGTGCAGTCCAAGGTAATGTTTGGGAAGTCATAGAAAGGAGGGGGTGCAGTTGCAGTACATTGTTTTCCTGCAAAAATGTCAGAGTTAAGATGTAAAAAAGCCTTTTTCTTTTTTAAATAGTTGTTTGAAGGAAACTCTGAAGTGCTGCTTCTCAAAAAAATGGTTTGGGAAGGAAGAAATACAAGAAATTTTTGTTATGAATTTTGCTCTTTTTTTGATAGAAATTTACTTTTCCTTACATTTCAAAATACTTTGCAGTGCAGTAATAGGTCTCATCATTCCTTTTGCAGAGATGTGAAAGTTGAGGTATAAAATGATGAAGTGATTTGGTTGCCCTGGAGTTCAGTGAGGCATCCACAAAAAAAGTCTGCCTTCTGCACTAGTTCAGGACTTCGGTCATTTAAGCATCCTTCAGATTTCCATGCAAAAGGTTGGATTCTAATTTGTGGGAGCACCTTTGAGACCTGATGGAGGGAACCATTTGGCTATTTTGTAACTTGTGCCATGCACTTCTTGCAAGACAAACCCAAACAAACTTTTTTGCTCACTTTTGCTTGTCTTTATTCCATTCATTTCTTTTTAGATTTTGATTATCTTTGTTTCCTCTACTCCCAGAGTTGTTTCCTTTCCTATTTATAATTGTCCTCATAATAGCATCCCAGCAGTTATCCTGGGATGTGCTTAGTATCTGCACATACTTTATTCTCATGCTTTCATTACTTCCCTGCAGAGTTTCATGAGCAGAGGCAGCAAAGGTGGAAATGGGCTTTTTTATGATACAGAATTTTTATTTACTCTTCAGAGAAGACAGTCAAGGAAGGTGCCTTGTAATTGGAGCAGATAAGGTTGACTATGGCTCTTCCTTCCTGGGAAGTTAATTTCATCATTTTAATACTGGAGAACACTCCTGCACAAAAGTATCCAAAGTACGTTGTTTCTAGTGGACAGATGAACTAATTCTCTTGGTCCTTGAGAACCCTGCCCATAACCTGGCTACATTTTTTGAGATGTGGTGGCGGGGGGGGTTGTGGTAGCACAGACCAGACAAATTGTTTGCTGAGAGAGAAACGTGTGCTTAGTGTCTGCTCCTGTGGCCATTTGTACCAGAGATGGACAGAAAGGTAAGGCAGAGTAGGCTACAGAGCTCTCAGTTCAAGCCTTCTGTTTGTAGTGGGACACTGGGATGCACAATTCCTCTGTGCACAGTACTCTTGTTACCCTTCGCTGTCTGCCTTCACTGTGTGCACATATTAGAATCACTGTTCAAGTCACATTTTTAGACTACACAAGTATGGAATATAAAAATTAATTAAAAATAATCTGCCACGCTTCAAAAAGGTATTTGAAATAACTCTATGAATTTAATGTTAGGTAATGCAGAAGATGATGAAAGGCACCACTGGGGGTATAAAAGAAGGAAGAGAGTGAAAGACAAGACTAGTCAGAAAGATGGTAAATTTTAAATGTTACTTGTATCGCTAAGAATTAGAAAGCATTGAATATTTTATCAGGTTTTCTTTTTTTATTGTTTTTTACTTAATTAATTTTGTAGCCAGTTCCTTACGTTGAAGGAATTGTGCTATTGAAGACAAAGGTTTGAACACGGGTACTGAAACAAATACAGCTCAAATATTTAAAACTAAGAAAAAGGTTTCTGCAACCAGAAATAAAGAACTGGATTTTCTTTTTATCACTTTGGGGCCAAAATCTGCATGTTCACATAATCCTGGGGTTTTTTTCCCCTTCCTTTTAATGTCCCCATTTTTTCTGAAACTTCACAGCATTGTGCAAGTGCATATCCTTTCTAGAAACACTAAAATGGAAAACCCTTCCCTGAACTCAATTAGCTATTGATAGATGAGTGCATAGATCTGTCAAATGACTTCATTTGCATTGTAGGAAGGCTTGGAGGACTTAGCTGGCAGAAGGGTATCCCACTGCGCAGTGTAGAGCTGCTCAGACACAAAAGAAGAGGCCATTTCTCTCTCTAAGTTAACAATATAAATGAGAAAGATGATGGATGGATGGAAGAAAAAAGTGTTATTCTTATTTTACAAATTGGGATCTGAAACAGTGGGTGTTGTTTGGCTTGTTTGTTTCAGCAGCAGGACATGCTGGAGCGGGTTGTGGTCAGTAATTTTCATCTCTACTTGCTCTGCAAATTTGCAGTTGCAGTATTTTTGTTGTGTTGTGTGGTGAACTATATTGGCGAACCAGTCCAGGTTGAAGATAACCTCCAAATAAAAGTAATAATGCTCAAGCTGCCACTGTTAGCAAAATAAATGCTTGCCAAACTATATGTGTGCTTAAGATAAAGTGTCTTTGTAAGAGTTATAGTACAAACCTGGTCTAAATGGTTTTAATTTTCTTACTGAATTTTTAAAAAATCCATGGAGATATACTGCAGTGATGCAAAAAGGACCTTGTCCACTGTCTTTAGAAGGCTGAACTTAACACAGGAAGCCTAAGGACTCAGTAATAGGAAATGTTGGGAAACACAGGTTTGCAGTTCAGGAGTGGCTGTATTTTATTTATGAAGCTGTGTTGCCTGTTTATCCTCTGCCTTCTCCCATCACTTTTCTTGTGCTGCCTGCTGCTAATGCAAATGTATGCAAGATTAGACAAATCCTGGCAGCCAGTTGATGAGAAGGCAGAAGGGTGTTTCCAGGAGAGCAATTAGTCTCGCTTTTGTACTTTTTTGTTTGTTATTAGATATTTTCTCTTCCTATTCCTGAGAATAAATCATTTGACAGACAGGTGCATCACCGGCCATTTGTGTGCCCACTGTCAGTAGTGCAGCAGGCAAGGTGGCATTATATACCGGAGTGCATTAATCAACTGAGATCATGCAGTTGGACTGGACTAACAGACTGCAGTTAGCTGGACTAACACTTTTAGAAGGCATGTCTGTGGACATTTCCATAATCAAAAGCACTGTTGTATTGTCTCTTCCTGTCCTCAAACCTTCTTACTTTAAAATGCAAGAAATAAGTTTCATCTTCAATAAATACATTAGCTTTCTGCTCAGCGGCAGCATGCAGGGTGTCATTTATACCTTCTTTTTTCTCTTAGGTCCTCAAACAGCTCATTTGCTTCTCCAGTTCCCAGCTGTCCATTCCCATCCACTACTGTCCCCCTCTCTATTCGGTGTGTGTGTTTGTGTGGCCACTTCCATGGCCTGGATTGCAAACCAAAACTATTTGAAAGTACCATCTAATTTCTTACCCGTATTCCCCATTTATTGCTAACTTCATTAGGAACCCAGGTGTTACGTGGTTTGACACTTGATGTGTACCTTGATTCCTGTGTGCTACATTGCTTAAAAGGTCTTAAGGAAACAGTTGTATTTCATCCAGGTCAGTCACCCAACCTGGTCAGCCACATGGAGATGCAGATGCTTGTGAAGGCAGAGTGCAGGGCAGGAATGAAGGCACTGAGGCATGGGCAGAGGGGCTGAAAGGGTCTCTGGTAATCTGTACTGGAGCAAGTGTGGGTGAAAAGTGCCCTTCAAGCTGGTTTTTGCCACTTAAGTTTCAAGTACTTTCTTTAAACTCTTTGGGATTTCAAAATACAAAGGCGGGTAAATAATTTTTTCATAATCTTAAGTAATCTTTTATACTTTATAAATTAAATCAAATTGTTAGGTTTCCAGGTTAGGTTTCCATCTGAGTTTACTGTCTCATTAATGACCTATGTATGCACAAGTTGAATAGGTATTGCAGAGTAAAATCTTAAAGCTTCAGTGTCTTGGAAGCTATGGGGAAAATACTCAGGTATTGAAGAAATAAGACAAAGGTTTAAATGTTATCCCAGTTGGCTACTGCTGTCTCTTTGACAGAGTATTACCTCATATTCTAGAATAAGCTGGATCTTTGAAAAAGAAGTTTGATAATTCTGTGGGGGTTTGTCATTTTTCTTATTTTTTTAAATCCCCTTCTTCAATGGAAGATGCCAGTGATGGTGGACGGTCCTATAAAACAGTTCTGGATCGCTGGAGGGAGTCACTTCTTTCTTCTACCAGCTTGTCCCAAGTCTTCCTTCATCTATCTACATTGGATCGAAGTGTGATCTGGTCCAAGTCCATCCTCAATGCTCGCTGCAAAGTGTGTCGGAAGAAAGGTGATGCAGAAAGCATGGTGCTGTGTGATGGCTGCGATCGAGGATATCACATCTACTGCATCAGGCCCAAGCTGAAGGTATCTCAGGAAAAAGAAGTGCTTCCTTTTCACACAGAACTTGAATAATTCTTACAACTTAATTGCATATTGTTAATGCTTTTTCTCTTATTTTCCCTTTCTGTTTCTAGGTCATTCCTGAAGGAGATTGGTTTTGCCCGGAGTGCCGACCAAAACAGCGCTCTAGACGCCTCTCCTCCAGACAGAGACCTTCTGTGGAAAGTGATGAAGAGACTGCTGAACAACTAGAAGGGGAAGAAGAGGCAAACTATGATGAGATGGGACAAAGTGAGGAGGAGCATTATGAAGAAGAGCAAGATGAGGAGGATGAATCTCAAGAGGAGGAAGAGACAAGGTAAATAGACTTCCATTAAAATATCATCTTGATCATTACATGGAGTAATTGTTCACATAAGCGTGTATCTTGAAACTCTAGTTTGAAAATTATGTTTATTTTTAGAAAAATGGCAGCTTCTTAGGAATTCGGCTCTTACCAAAGATTTAATACTGATGAAAGCTAGGGCCACTAGACTTAAACTCACTTTTCAGGATAAAAATTCCAGCTTTGGATATATGGGTGAGAAAAGGCCATCAAAGCTGCAGTTCTATACAGCTACTCTTTGAATGTAAAGTGGAGAGAGTTTCAAACAGTAAAGGTTTTCTGAAGAAAACCTGGATTTAGTTTTGTCCAGTTTTGAATTTTGGAGGACTAGATGCATACAGTATTAGAACATTAGGGAAAACAATCCATCTGAGGCCACATGACATTGGGAAGGCTTGAGGGCTAATGCAGTAGCTGTTTATAAAAGGTCAACAAACCACACCACCCTTACCCCCCCTGAAAAAGCCCACCAAAGCCATAACAACACCAAAACAAACAAAACCTAAACAAACAAACAACCCAAGAAAACTTCCTTGAAAAACAACCAACCAAGAAACCCTACACAATCAACTAAATAATACAAAGTGATTATTGCAGTAAAAATTTTATTTGCTACATATGCCAGCAACATAAAAATTTGAAGGAAATTTCCTGATCTCAGAGTATTTTTCTTCTTTTTGGTACAGTCTTTTGAATTGACTGAAACAAGGTTATTTGCAGGTCTGACAATTGAGATGCAATAGTTGGAGAGAATGTGCATATCCTTGAGAAATAAATTTATCTCTGGGATCTTCTCTCTCCCCTGTAAAGGAAGGGGAGTCCTGAGTATTAGTTATAAATCCTGACCAGAGCATAACACTTATATGTAACATTTTACAACTTCGTTTTATTTATGTAGCTTATAATAATGTTCAGAAATCCTAATAGTTAACACTTGCTGTGAGAAAGAAGTGATTTAAAGAAATCAATAGCTGGTGCTCCAGTTAGTATATCCCTGATGCATAAGCTGCAAAGGTGATCAGAATTCTGAGCATTTCGTTTAGGTATGTGGTCCACGTACTATTTAATTAAGAGACCCCAGAGCAGTATTTAAGATAACAGTAATTATGGGTGATGGGTAATAAAGGGTGACTGACTGCATCAGGTTGCAAGCCAGCTGTTTACCAGTTCAACCTTGAATGGCTGGGTGTTTTAAATGCTGAATTAGAAAACTAAGGGAAAAGAGACTAATGGAATTTTGGAATAAATAAATGTTAACTGTTCACTTTGTAGCCCATCAAAGCAAGGAAGATCCCAGGTCAAGTTCCCATTAAAAATGAGAGCAGCCAAACTCAACAATCCATTCTCAAGTCAGAACAGCCAGCGTCAGGCAAGATACGCTTCTCGGAGCCAGCAAATTGAATCTTCGTCAAAAATTACCAGAAGGGGCTTAAGAAACATAAAATCAGCCTCTTCAGCAGTGACAAAGCCTACTTTAAGACTAAATAGCCGGACAACTCGTCAGAGCCAAAGTTCATTACAAGCAGATGTTTTTGTGGAGTTACTCAGTCCTCGAAGAAGACGAAGAGGAAGAAGGAGTGTTGGTAACACACTGGAAAACAGCCCTTCCAACTCCCTTGGATTTAGGATTGTTGATACCGCAGACTCCAGTGAACGGCTTAGGAAGGTTCCAGTTTCTGCTTCAAAGCTTTCTCTTCCTGTTGCTGAACCCAAGAGAAGAGGCAGAAAACGACAATCCACAGGTTAGAGAAATGTGTTTATCGCAGCAAAATCCATGTTCCGTTCCTTGCTAAAATATTTGTGTGGTAGAGCAAGGAGACTAGAAGTGGTGGTTAAAGGCAGTTTTGCCACTTCCAATGAGAGGGTTTTTTTGCAGTGACAGAAGAGAAAAAATTTTTTTTGAAATTAAAAAAAAACTTCAGCCATCTGAGATTTATCATATCCATATTTGAAATTTCCTATTTGCACACAATATGCTCTGTAATAAGTGGATAGAAAATTTGGAAGTGCCTTAACTGACGCAAATGCAAATATTTACTCCTAGCTTTTTGGTTTTGTTTTATTAAAGAATTAAACAGTGCAGAACACAGATAAAGGTGAGGTAGTGAAATCAGGAGTATACACATGCAACAGAAAACTGCTGCCAGTAGAAAAATGTTTTCTGTCTGGTATAGGGCTAACAGTGTCCTTGCTCTTTAAGGCAATAGTTTGATGGTAAGGAAATACTTGGAAAGATACAACATCCTTTTAAAAACAACAAAGATCCAGTATGAGACTGAAGAGTGTAAAAGAGCTTGCACTCCAGTGTGGCAGCCTTGTATTCTGTACCATTTCTGTCCATCACCACTCAGAATTTCTGAGCTTTTCCTTTAACCACCCTGCTGACTACTCTTGAAAGCAGATAAAACCACTCTGAATAGAAGTTTTGTGAAAGTAAAAGTTATGAGCAGGCAGCTTATTCTGTTTTTTTCTCTAATAGGGCGTTTCTTCAAGTTAAACAAATTGTTTTAAGATTGAAATCGGTGGAAAAAAAGTAATTTCCAAAATTAATGCAATGGAGGAGGCACCCAGCTAAGTCCTGGTACTTAGCATTTTGTATGACAAGAGAGACACTTCAGTAGTAAAAGACAAGACTGGAGTATAGTTAATATTTTAGGCCAAACTACATGCCATGTGCTTTTAAACTACATTTTCAGTACCCCAAAATAAGTGTCTCACTTTTAAATTTTTTTTTTTTAATTTTGTCAGGCTTTAATTTTTATCTGGTGGGGTGTTCGGTTGGGTTTTTTTTTCCCAGAGTCATCTCCTCCGATACTGAACAGGAGAAGTTCAGGACGTCAGGGGGGAGTCCATGAACTCTCAGCTTTTGAACAACTCATAGTGGAACTGGTACGACATGATGACAGCTGGCCTTTCATGAAACTGGTTTCCAAAATCCAGGTAACTGACAGAACTGTAGAGGGAATAGTAATGGCTGGGAGTCCTGCCTGCTGCCAGTAAACCTTGGAAATTTATATCATGGTCCGAACAGGGGGGATAGAGCTAAGCAGTAGTATTCCACAGAACTCTTGTATTTCAGCTCAGGTATTTGGTGCCAGAAATAACTTTGTCGATTGATATGGTATTGGGAAAATTTTAAATATCCTTTTCATTGGGCATTTAAAAAATGTGAAATGCTTTGGTTTGAAAAGAACCCCAACCAACAAGTAGAGCGCAAGACTGCTAAAAGTAAGCTTGTGGTTTTTAATTAATTAGTTGAATTAATCTTCAATTTATGCAAAGATATTCTGAGAACAGACCTGAGATAAATAATAAGATAGAAACAACTTCATGTATAATGCAGTAAAAAGATGATTTTGTAGCTTCATCCTTTATTTCCCTCTTGTATAAATTTCAAAATACTGCATGATAAAGTGGGTACCCAAAGTAAGTGCTGCTCCAGAGGTTTTTGCTACAATAAAAAGTTCCCAAAGCTGCTTTCTGCAGGCTCCACTGGCTTGTCAGTTGTAAGGCACTTCTGGAATTATCCAACCCTGTCAAAGTGCCTGTCCTTCCAAGCCCTCTGGGACAGCTCTGCACAGACATTCTTGGGGATCTACAGTTTGGTGTTTAAGTGCTCTGTTAAAATGATCAGTGATAGCTGTTTAATGAAGATCTGAAACTCTGAATTCAGAGTCATAAGTCATTGGAAGTATTAATCTATCAGGACAAAGAGAATGATGTACAAATGTGAATGAAAGAAGTAAGCGTAGAAGAGGAGGAGAGGAATTTTGAATGACATGGAGATTAGTGACTGCATGCTAGACTGTTGGAATTATGTTGGGAAGAGCAAGAATCTGATGAATGCAAGGAACAATGTAGAATTCAACTTAATTTTGATCCTGAAACTAAACTGCTAGAATTCAATGCATTCTGGTTTGCCTGAATCAATCTCAAGGGATTGTCTCTGTGTAGTTGGAAGGAAAAATCCATACCTGACCCAAACTTTCTTCACAATGACAGAAATTTTGGTTTAAACTTGTAGCTGCCTTTAAGACCATATAAAGAATAAATTGAATGATCAGTGCACAGCAAGCCAGAAAGAGAGAATTACTTTTCTTTTTTGTAATTGCATAAACAGCACTCCTAAAGGAAAAGGAATGAAAAATACGTCAATTTAATTCTGTTTCTCTACTAATTCTTCCTTCAGGTTCATTTGCAGGTTGCACTTAATCTATAGTAAAATTACAGGCTATAATCAAAAACTTGTTGTTAAAACATTCATGGTGGTGCACGTGGGTATCTTTCCTTGGAGGGGGGAAGTCACATTTGGATCGGACACCTTTTTTGTCGCTTCCCCCACCCTACTTCAAGAGACAGTCACCCTAGACTTGGTGCTTACTAAAATTCAAAATTAGATCCAAATGATCAGTACACTTAAAGGTTAGGCAGTCCTTTTCCTCCCCTCACTCCTGATCACATAGATGTTGTTCTGGAGTGGCAGTTTATCTCTGATACTTATATCTGCTTGCTCCAGAAAAGTTCACTACCTTCTCTTCAACGCAACTAAATGGAATCTCAGAATGAGATTCATATTCCGAATGAATAGTGATGGAGTCAAAATTGTTATTACTCATGATTAAAGAGCTTTTAACATTGTAATGTATTACAGGAAATATAAAAAATTCAAAACATTGGAAATAATTTTTGTACTTGACAGATAAGTATTGTGATGTTCCAGCTATTCCTATCTGCTCATGCAATTTTCCTACAGTTGTTCACAGGGCATTTGGGAGTAGATTTATTCATTTAATTCCTGACTAATGTTTCTTGTAGTCTGCTACGCAGAGATGATACATAAAAAGGAAAAAGCAGTGCCTAAAAACTAGTATTCAGTTCAGGAAATGAAGGTGGTTGTGTAGGACTCCTCTGTTTATTTTAAAACAAAACATAAATGCTTTTTGCTGATACATAATTTCCTTAATGTTTTACATAGGCAGAATTTAAGCTTTCATTTGTTTGTCCATGAATCTTTTTGTTTGGATTTTTTTTAGGTACCAGACTACTATGATATCATCAAAAAACCTATTGCCTTAAATATAATCCGTGAAAAAGTGAATAAATGTGAATATAAGTTAGCATGTAAGTATTATTTATTGAAAGGGGTATATTGTACCATGTTCTCTCACTTTAAATTCTTGTCCTAAAACAGAACTGCATCAGATGATTAGAAAGCTGAAACTGTGGTTTGGGGTTCTGTGGTGTGTTTTGGTTTTTTTAAAGAGCAGTTACTAATATTTTTTAAATAAGATCTCCTGAACATATTTCCTTTATTACTAACATACATGATGGATAGGTAAAAAATGGGCAGCTATGAAACTTCTAGTAATTTCTTAAGTCTTTGATGTCAATGAGTGACACTAATGAAATAATTAGAAAAGGTACTGGTATCCCTGTCTGATTTTTGTTTCTTGTACTGATAATTAGAGAAATTTAAGAAAGTTTACATGATACAGCACTGATACAATGATAAAAACTTGATACACGTAAAGACATTTTTGTGTTGCAACTCTGTGTAGGATCACTGTGCTAATTTATTGATGTCATACTGCTTTATCACACTGATGTCTGGTGACTTGAGACATGCTAAATTAATTTATTTTTTTCATTAGCTGAATTCATTGAAGATATTGAGCTGATGTTTTCGAACTGCTTTGAATACAACCCTCGTAACACAAGTGAAGCAAAAGCTGGAACTAGACTTCAAGCTTTCTTCCACATTCAGGCTCAAAAGCTTGGACTTCCGATCACATCTGGTAATGTGGACCACACCGCTCCTGTGGCGAAGAAGTCGCGAATCTAACCTCTGCCTTCCAAAGGATTTTTTGAGGGAATTTATTACATTCATTAAAATGGATTGTTAAAGTACACAGTCGTCATGTCTATTTAAAGCAATAACAACTGTTTAACCACCTTGAAGTGTGGCCTGCACTATATTCTCAATATAATATTAAGCACTCAGGAGAATGTAGGAAAGATTACCTTTGCTACAGTTTTATTCAGTGTCTAATAATTTTGATAGATGTACTGAATACAGTACTGGTTTACAGAGGTTTTGTACATTTTTAATACGTTCATGTGTCCAGATATCTTCCAGAAGTACTTTGTTTTTTCCTGCACAAAATAACCTTGTTTCATTCTCTAGATTTTGTAGGAGCTGTGGTATTGAGGGCTTTATCAACTCAGAGAAAATCTTCTGCTGTAGCACAGTTGAAGAAACTGTGTGTGTTGTTAAAACTTGTTTGAGCATATCTTCTCAACACTAATGAGTACAACTGCATATCTTTTCAAGTACTGTACCAGTGCTGGCTGGAGGTATTCAGTCTGAGTTTATTAAGTAGATATTTATTTAGCATTCAAAGTAATTTGTGAATTTGTTTTGTATTTATAAAATTTGTACTTGGGACAAAAAAAAGTCCCATAACTTTTTAAATTTTGGGGTGGGGTTTTGTTTGTTTGTTTGTTTATTCCCCTCTGACTTGATGATCAATCAATAAATACCTTCTCATGTCCCTGGCAGTTCTTCTAGCAATGAGTAAATTTGCAGGACTGTACTCTTAAATTTCTACATACAACTTTGGAAGTGTACAAATAAAATGACACATTTTTTCAAAGTATGTTGAGCTTGGATTTCCTCTTGAGTTGTACTGCTACACACCACCTTCCCATTAACTTGTGAGGACAATTTGCTGGAGGCAACACAGCAGAATCTGGTTCCAGTATGAGTACCCCAGACAGCACTTTGGACAGCTGCAACCACTGTGATACCTGCTACCTGCTCTATGAGGGATGCAAGTGTCCATCAGTATGTATGGAGCAACGTAAGTAGTGTAAGTTTTATGAATCTTTAATTTTGATGTCTAACAGTATAAAACCTCACAGATTTGTTCAGTTGACCAGCAGCTTCTTTAAACTATCCTTACTATCCTTGATAGTTTTACTTTTAGTATTTATTAATTTAAATTTATTAAGCTCAGTTTGAGTCAATAGCTTTAAATCAGTCCTGCCCTCTTGGAGATATGCCACACTCTGAGCAAACAGTATAGAGCAGAAGTTTGGGGATAGGAGAGAGAGGTAGGAAAACCAGAAACATGAGGCTTGCTGCTGCAGTATCTTTTCCCTGTGTTTATGCAGCTTGTGTTAAAGGGTTAAAACCTGCATATGCTCCTAACAATTGCCCGCGGTGTAGTTGAGGACTTTCTTTGGCTGCTGTAGTGCTTACCTTAGAGGTGGCAAGAATGGGCATTCCCTTAGCCTAGGGAAGGGGTGGCAGTGGATAGGGGACTGATCATTTGGAAGCTTTGCAATTGTGGGTTGGGGTTTTTTAAAAATAATTAAAATCTAAGAATGAAAACGGGGAGGGATGTTGTCCAGAAATGTTTGCTAATACTTCAGAGTTTCTGTGGAAGCTTTCCTTTTCAGAGTTGACATCTCTGTCCAGATGAAAGAGACATTTTTTGTTCCCACAAAAGAAATGTTCCCAGTAAAGAATGCTAAATTCTGCAAGGAGTATGAGCAGCAGAAGACTTTGTTGCAGGGTATAAGTTGTACTTGATACCCCTGCATCTGTCCAGTCCCGAGAGGCTCTGAAAGTCCTGACTAGCAGGTTGCATGAACAGTTGTGCTCGTTCTAATTCACATGAATAATCCCCATTGACTAGAATGTGAATAGTTTTTGAGGAGGGGCACGGTGAGCTGAATATGTGGCAGATGCAATTTAAGTAATTTCTGTCCCAAACCTACTCCAGCTGTTCATTCCTATCACTCTTTTTTCCAAGGTTATTTCCTTCAATAGCGTCTCCTCAACAACACAACTATAATTTTGAGTTTGGATAGAGCAAGTGGGAACAGTCCCACCAAAATCTGCACTTAGGACAATGGTGTTTGTGTGCTTGTGCTGAGCAAAGTTACAAATTTCCTCTTAAGTTTGCAAGCCTATGGCCTCACTTAGATACACTGAAGGTGAAATACAGGAGGTAGTATTCTGCTTTCCACAGCTGTGCTTAAAATACTCCTGTCTGCCATATGTGCAGTTCAGATCTGACTCTCCTTGACTTTAGTGGTGCTTGCAGGGCATGAAACAAGTTCCTCAGGGCAGACTGCCTGAGCTGGTACTTTCTTTGAGGCTTTCTCAGACTTCACTGGCACTTTTTCTGAGCTATGTCAGGATGTCTTTTTCATGGCCTTTGGAAAAAGGGGAGTTAGTTCTATCTCCCTCCTTGTTTTAGGGGCTGAAATGCTCATGCTCCTCCATGATCAGCCATCCCACCTGATCTTACCACCAGGGCAAGGCCTGTACAGTGTCTGTCAGGGGCTCCAAACAAAAGCTTTTAACAAAGGTGTCAAAATTGAAAGGGTGAACAGCTTTGTCTTGGATTCAAACTAATGAGGCTGTACCAGGCTCTTAAGAAAACAGGCACTAGGCTTCCTTGAATAAGTGCAGCATGAGTCCTCTAAGCATTGTAAAAAGATGGAACAGTGAAAGTCTTGCCCTTCTTGGTAGCTCAGATAGATCTTAGCCCTGATGTGTATCCAGATACTGCTACACCAACTGGTTTTCCTGCTGTGCAAATTCTGCCCCTTTCATTCATGTCAGAGCTGAGTAAGTAGCCTAAGCAATTTCTTCTGATGTTTTTTGTACATAACTCCTTAATAGCCATGGGACCAGTCCCTTTGGGCTCCCAATGCAAAGGATTCTCTTGTTTAGGAAACACCAGCATTTCCTCAAAGACAACTTGCTCACCTCCTGGCCACCAGAGGCTACCAAAGATGCAGAAGACCAGTCCTTACAGTAACTGGTATTAGAAGCAGCCCTTCCTACCCAAGCAGGATGAGGTCACAGGAGAAGGACTCTTCAAACACTGGCTGTAGCCTTCTGTGGTGGTTGCAGTCAAGCTGATACTGGCTGTTCATGTTTAGGTGTCAACACCAGGGTAGCTAGGACTTGTTGTATCAAGTGCTTTCACCTGTATTATGAGGCAGGTGATCACCTTAACTGGCATATCCAGTGTCAGATTCACCTGCTGGAAGTCTAATGCTGGAGGGCTTGTGTTGCTTTTGTCTGGCAGCCCATGTGACAGATGTGAGCTAGCACTCTTTTTTTGTAAGGGGTTTGAGCTGGGGCCAGTGCCCCAGCACCCACTGCTGGATGCCTCTTTTGTGGAGGGGTGACGTTTTAAGTACTTAGGAGAGAACACGTAAATGTTAGTATTAACAATAACAAAAGACGATCTTAGCATAATCTTAACAAATATGGGCATTAGAAACCAGTAAGCAGCAGCTGAAAACCAGCTTGAATGTACATCTATAGTTACAGGGGGGCAGACCCTGAACAGCCCCACTCCACTTGGTGCAGTCACCAGCTGCCCCACAACCAGCCATCCCTGCATCTGTCGCAGTCCAGAAGT
Source organism: Erpornis zantholeuca (assembly GCA_013400515.1). Taxonomy (NCBI): domain Eukaryota; kingdom Metazoa; phylum Chordata; class Aves; order Passeriformes; family Timaliidae; genus Erpornis; species Erpornis zantholeuca. The sequence goes on along the minus strand of VZTN01018820.1, from coordinate 51,023 downwards.
GAAGTCTTCCATGGACACATGCAGGGAGCAGGTCTCTGGGGACACCAGACTGCGCTGGAGTCCTGCCCAACACCATGTTTCTGCTTCACTGGTAATCTAGTACGTTAGGATTTAGGAGATTACACTTGTGGTTTATGAATCATCGATGTAACATTGAATTAACCCTTACCCTGCAGCAATCTCATCACTTTCAAGTTTTATCTGTTTTTATTCAATAAATAATATCTAACACTGGTCTCATTACCTATAATTCATCATTGTCGTAACTGATCGCAGCAATTCTAGGTAGTGCTTCTTGAGGCTAGCAAGGACTATTTCTACACTGCAAGAGCCTTCTCACTCTAAAGAAATTGCCAGTGTCCAGATTTTTTTGTACAACATTTGGCTGTAACTCCCAGAGATTTTTCCCTTGCACTGCTAAACTTCCATGATCTTCACAACAGTGACATAGTCTAGTTCTGCAGAGGTGCTCCCGGCGCTTTACCCAGCTTGCTGTGAGGGGATATTCTGAGATTTCTCAGCCTGCTACCAAGTGATGTGTTCTTCCTTCTGCCCTTCATCAGCTACCCAGTTCCCTTAATTTGGTGCTTCCTTAGACAGTGGTCTATTAAAACCTTGCCTTTGAAGTGCTCAATCACGTATATGTCCAGTATCAGGCCTATGTAAAATCCCTTTAGGGAATCTTCAGTTACTACCAATAAGAAAGCATCCCATTTTAGGGCACTCGGGTTTGAAGATGATATCTGGATTAAGACTGATGTAAAAAGTAAAATAACTTGTGCGGCAAAGACAGGTAAGTAAACTGATTACCTTGTTTCCCAGTAGGGATGCTGATGTAGCACCATCCCTAATTGTTTGTGTATTTGGGGATATATGTATATGTACTTCCCCAAAGTTTGGGATTTTTGACTGCCCTAAGCCTAAAACAATGGTTATCATTCGTGAATCATAGAACTCAGACAATGGCTCGGGTTAGAAGGGACCTTAAAAAATCATCTTGCTCCAACCTAGCTGCCATGGGTGAGGACACCTTCCACTAGACCAGTATGCTCAGAGCCCCATCCAACCTGGCCTTGAACACTGCCAGGGAACACTGCCACAGCTTTTCTGGGCAACCTGCTCCAGTGCCTCAGCAGCCTCACAGTGAAGAATTGCTTCCTCTTGTGTAATCTAAACAAGATTACACAATCCCTCTGGCTGTGGGAAGCCATTCTCCCTTGTCCTGTCACTCCATACCCTTGTAAAAAGGCCCTCTCCAGCTTCCTTTCAGGCTCCCTTCAGGTAATGGAAGGCATTTTGGAGTGCATTAAAATACGCATTAATACAAGCTACACCTGAAATGTTCTCGGGACAGAAAGCCACAGACTGCATGTGTTTCCCAAAAAGTGCACTGAGGTCAACTTTAGGTTTGTTTCTTTACCATAATATATCAGTTTCCTGGGTTTGTTGTGCTTCTTTCCTGGAAAATTGCTGAAATTAATTTTAAATAAATGTATTTTCTTAGGTGCAACTGAATCTTTAAATTATTTAGGTATAAAAGAAGGGGAAAAAAAGTGTTTCCTGGGTCTCCAAAGACAGGGCTGTATCAGCCACTCCCCTGCGGGAGGCTCTGGGTACGGCCGGCAGCCGGCCAGGCTGGAGGTGCTCAGCCCACGCGATGTCCCGCAGCCCTTGCCAGAGGGGGGAGAAGGCAGCAAGCTCCAGCATTCCGCCTGCGCCTCCCTGCTTGCTCACAGCGTTTATCCAGCTGTTCAGGTCACTCGCTTTTGATGAGAGAAATGTTTGATTGGGCCAAGTTTCCTACAAACATGACAGCATACTCTCCAAAATGCTGGCCAACGGCCATGGAAGATCAGCTTTCACTTTTTTCTTCTTTGCTGTTCATCTTTTTCCTTAGATTGATTTCAAAGAACCACAAAAGAAAGAGTCTTTATTTGACTAACAGAGTGCTGCTGCACCAGCATCATGTCACAGCATCGTGTTCTAGAGTTATTCAGGTGCTTGTGCTACCTGGTTTAACCATGCCATATGGAGGGACTGAAAATGGCATGCTTGTCCCATCATTTCCCTGTAACAAAGTTAGAAGGAATCCTCCATAGGATTACCTTGCTCTGCTAGGAGAACACAGTCCAACTTCAGCTTTGTCAATTTGCTAGTCTTGCCTTACCAATTTATTTAGGGTTTATATTGATAGTTCATAGGTTAATGGTCCTATAAGAATGTATATTATAATCTGTGTACTTTCCAATTTTTCTCCTTTGAGTGCCCTACAGATGAAATTAGCTTGGAGAGGAAAGGACTTTGAAGAGACAGGCAGTGCTGTGGCTCAGCTGCTGTGAATCCTGGGGTCAAAATGGCAGAAATGGGAGCCAAGATGCTAAAATATTTGGGGTTTGGATGGCAGTTCTGCATTTGACTCTGGGCAGTGTGAGGCTTCATAGTTGCTTTTCATGAGCATTCCTGTGCAGATCCCACCATCAGTCACATGCTGGGCTCTGCAGTCCTGGCACAGCTTGTGAGTGCTGCTGTCACCAGAGGACACTTCTGCACTGACCGACAGGTCCCACGATCCAGCAATGGTTATAAATATTCCTGTGCCTCAGTCACCCTAAAGCCCATCCTCAACCACCAGAAAGTGATCTCAACTCATGTATTTAGCATGTTAGGCTTAGCTAATGTTTTATTTTTAGATCGTCTGAAAAAGAAAAACTTTAAGGTTTTAAAAGGCACTATCAACTTTTTAAGCACCATATCTTGAATAGATTTAGACTATTCTGTGCATCTTTTGTTTTCATAGTTGCTGCTTTTAAGAGGTTTCTTAGAACCAATTCTTGGGTTCAACCTTCATCAAACAGGATTTCCTTTCACTCAGATGCAATGCTGCAAACTGAGTCCAAGACCTGTCTGGAGGAATTTTAAAAGTATTAAAACTCCAGAACCAAAAGTGTCTGTCTTCTTTTTTCTCTGACCTTTAAAACTTCCAATCTAAACAGGCCATATGAAACAATCTCCACCATCTTGGCACTTTTTGTCATGGCTTCCTCTGTCTCCTGGAGAGTATTTGATCCTTTGCTGGTGATTCTTTTTCTTGTTTGAAAGATGTCTCCTTAAATCAGACCTGCAACGTCATAGAAGTGCTGATCACGATTAGAAACAGTCCATTTTCCAAGGACCTTATTCCAAAGTGATGATATAACCCCAGCAGGAAAAGAAGCACAGAGCAATGAAGGTTAGTAGCAGAATCAGGGCAAGCCTGGAAGACTTGGGATTAATGCCTGAAATGTGTGTACAGTCTGTGTATAGTGCTGCTTTGCACTGGTCCAGGCACAGAAAAACAAGGATTCCTTGTCCCACCAGGAACTATGGCTGTCTCAGGGAGACCTTTTTTGGGGGGCATTTCTGTAAAAAAGAACATAACAAAGTTGAATCATTATATACCTTATGTGTCAGCTAGCCCCAGCAACTTGAAGGTCTGCATGCCCCTATCCTAAAAGGAAAGAGCTTTTGGAAACCATCGCCACCTTTTCCTGGAGGTGCACCAGTTTAAATTGTGCCATCTGCTGAGATGGCTGACTGTACCCTAACTTTTGGCACTTGTCCTGCAAACCAGGCTGAAGCTGTTCAAGAAATGACCCTTTCCAGCTGTCGTGCTTGTCTGCTGAGAGGAGTCACTGCTCTCTGGCTCAACAAGTTTTCAGAAACCTAAACAAGATTAACTCACTGTTAGGAAAGTTGTAGATAGGCACTTTGGTAACATTACTGTTGTCATTACTCCTTCTTAGTGTAAGATCTATTATATTTAGATATGTAATAGAACATAATTAATATAATATTGTGAGTGAGGAACCAACTGTTGAGCCACAACACAGAGCAAGAAAAGATGCCACACTTTTATCTCTGCTCTGATTTTAAACAGAAACAAAAACTTGTGCTTCTGTGCTGTGGTAAGTCTATTGAAATCCTGGCATAAGAGGCAGCAGAATTTCACTTTCTAAGCTTGGGGAGAGAATCTCAGAGACTCCCAGCGTATGGACTATCATTCAATTTGTAACACAAGCAGAAAGTGTAAAAATTGCTGAGTGCTGTTGATGCATGTGCATAGCAAAAGGATACTGTGGCAGTTAGACGCTTTTTGCGGGGCGTACAGGAATTACAAAGGCTGGCAGGATAAACAGTAGTTATTTCTTCAAGTGCTACAAATGTACAAACCTTCGTGAAAGTTGGATATGTGCTAATTATGTAAAGACAATTTTTATCTTCTGTTTTTATTAATAAGGGCGAGGGAAATTTCCCTGTATTTTAGACTTCAGGGGAATTTTTTGTTCTGTTCCGCCATTATTTTCTATGTTTCTCTCACAGGAGGAATTTTTATTTCTTTTTTGCTGTGTTTAAATACCATCCCTAACGTGATGCCATTACAAGACATAACATTTTAATTAAATCTCTTTTTCGCTGTCCATTGGCAGGCCCGTTGCTGCCCGGCCTTGTGATTCAGTGGCAGATGTGAGTTACCAGCACGGCGGGAGAGGGGGAATTTCACCCTGCACCGAAAAACATGTGGCTGGTGCTTCCTCCAGCATCCCTGCAGGGCTTACGCGAACGCTTCTTGCTGCCTCCTTCTGCCTGCTCTTCTGGCATAGGGCCATCAGGTCAACTCGTCCAGGAGCTCTGCAAGGCGGAAAGAAAAGGGAGCTTTTTCGCAGCCGCATCCCTGCACGGGCTAAAAAGAGCCTTGCCCACTTGGCAGGGGCAGAGGCTGCTCAAGCCGAGCGAAGCATGAGAGCACTCGGGCCGGCATCGCCGCCCGGGGACCGCGCACCCCGCCTCTCCCAGCGCATCCCCGCGCTGCGGCCGGAGAGGCAGAGGGGAAGGCTCCCGGAGGGGAGCTGGGGAAGGCGGCGAGAAGGCAGGCAGCGCTCCCACGCCGGGGGCAGCAGCTGGCGGGCCGGGGCTGTGAGGTGGCGGCAGCGGGAGCGGCTGGGCCGTGACTCACCCGAGGAATGTCCTGGCACGGGCGGCCGCGGCTCCCGGTGAAGGTGACGCAACGCGCTCGGCTCGCCCCGTCCTCGCCGCGGGCAGAGCCCACCAGGCGTGACCCACTCCTCGCTCGCCCGCAGCCCTGACCAAGCCAGTGCCAAGGGGAATGATAGCTCGGAGTCCCGGAGGGATTTTGGGACCGCGCCGGTGGACGAGGCTGCTTAAACGAGCAGAAGCGATCCGTGCAAAAGGGATAGTGGAGTCTGGAGCTTCCCTTACGGGGCTTGCTAGGGATCCGTGCCTCACACTAGCACAGGCATCCTGCCCCTCGCTTCAGGCCCCTGGAATTAGCTCACAGGGAGGCACTGCAAATCTTGCTAACTTGCAGCAAAATCGTGCCAGGATCCACAACCTAAGAGTTTTTTGTAAAGGAATGTATCTGCAGTGTAAAGAGAGATAAAAAACACAGTGTTAGCATTTCACGGGTCTTCTCTAACACTCTCTTACACTACCAAAAGTTAGACTTTGTCTGGCATTCTTTGCACTCCCACTGAAAATACAGAATTGTTACAGGGAAACATATATTACACCCCTGATATTTTGCGGGGGTAGACAGGACTGCAAAGGTGAAAAAGAAGCGCCCGATCAACAGACCTCATCAAATACAGTTTCCTATGTAATTCTCTCCCTTGAAGGGTTGATCTTTTGAACTGAATGGTATTGAGACTCTCTGTTATTTCAGTGTGCATCTATGCAAGTTTCTCTGCTTTTCCTTTCTCTCTGCTTAGTTGTCTTCTTGAAGGTAATCTGGCTACAATGTAAGAGCTCTGATGTCTCCTAGCAGAGACCAACAGGTTCCTGAACTGGTGGACCTATAGCCCCACTTTCTTCTATCTCAAATGAATTATTTTATAAAATTTAATTACTTAATTAAGGATCTTAATTACTTTTGTGACCTCTATTCTTCTGTCAGTTTTAACTCAGATAAGCTAACAAGTTAAAAAGTCACTGAGACAAGGACTAGCCCAAGTGAGAGGGGATGCCTGAGGAGGCCAAGCAGAGGCCCTTCTTCCATAGGAAATGAAGCTGAAATGGTAACACTGAGTTCAGTGAGGATGACAGAGAAGCTAATAGGATGCACAGCATACTAAAGGAAAGGACTATGATACCAAAGACCTTCAATGCATAAGGCAGCTTAGTCCATTATAATTTCTCACTAATGAGCATCCAGGAGTTGAATCCAAATAACCAGTGCCTCCTGCTTCACGGTGAGTCATTGCTTCCATCCACAGAGGGTGAGGGGAGGCTTGGAGGGCTTCCTCAGAGGCATGCGCTCCACAGAGGGTATCATTCACAAAGCTTTTAGCGCTGCTGCTGCTGCTGCTGGGCTCTCTGAATCATTGGGCTATTTCGGTGGTGCCTGGTGGGATGCAGGTCTTGTGGCATAGGGGTAGTGAAACTCGATGCTTCCTGAGTGCACTGAGATGCCGAAGTGAGGAACCAGCTTTGTTTGAGTGTGCTCCAGCAATAAGATTTGCTCAGTCATTATTGCTTTTGGCTGGATACTGGCCATTTCTGTGGCCCCTAAAGTTCACCACTGGGCTCTATCACAAGCTCTTTCTCCGATCACTGCAGTCACCAGGAGTTCAAAATTCATTTGCTTGAAAACAAGAAGCTCCTTTCTGTTTACCTGTGACCTGTTTTTCACCTCTAAGAAATGCTCTCAAATTCTGGTAAACTCATTTCTGTTTCAGAGATTTCTGTAAAGTCAGAAAATACTCCTCCTTCAGCCTGTGCTGCCTCTGTACTCTGATGGCTGCCAAGTACCAATCAGTGATGTGCAGCAGCAGCAGCTCTTAGTGCCTGGGTACCCTAAGTATGCACCTTGTGAGGTGAAGAGAGTTAGCAAGCTCTTCTGATTCATGATTCAGTTTCCAAGGTGTTAAAAACAGAGGGTGAGTCATGCACAGTTTTGGAGTTGTCATCCCTGGAGCACCTATCCAGCCATGCAACTCTGGAGCTGGTAACTCTCCACCTTTCATTTTAGGAGCCTGGGATATACAGTGCAGAGGCCCCGTGTGGGTAGCTGAGGGTGCTCTGTAAGGGCATGAGATCAGGGCACTCACACATGGCAGATTCATGGTCTTGTGCACATGTTAGAAGAGGTTTGCTGAGCCCATGGCAGTGACTGTGGTCAGCGGCTCTGGGGGATGCACTGCGCACGGGCACAGCTACACCTTCTTGCCAGGGTGAAGGAACTCCAAGCTGCCATTTGCCTCCTGACATTGTGTATGCCTGCAAGGACCTCTGTCTGGGACACTGAGCAGAACATGTGTCCCACACAGCATGCCATGAAGGCTGTTTTGGCATACATTAAACTATCCTGATGATGAGGATCTGAAACTGCTTAACCCCACCCCAGCCCATGACATTGCCCAAGGGCAGCAGATGCCCAGGAACGGGGCTGTCAAGACATTCCCATGGACCTATGTTGATTTAAGCCAACCATAAAACTACACCTGGACAGTTACTCAGTTTAGGATTTCAGCTATTAATTCCAATAACAGTTTTCACCTCTCCTAACTAGTCACTTGTTTGAAAAAAAGACAGCACTTATTGTATTTGAAGACTGAACTGGATAATGGATGATTCTTTAAATACAAATATAGAATAAAAGTACTCCTTCCTGAATCCCACACTGCTGGCACTTGAACACGTTGTAGGAATAACTGAGTGGCCAGCATCTGGAAAAAAAAGACTTGAGTCTAACAGAGCTCAGTGGCAGCAGGAAGTCTTGGATGTGTAGCTGTAAGGAGCTGAGGGGTAAATACAGCTCCAGATTAGTGATTTCAAAGCTGATGGATCGAATTTTGAATATTGATGAATGCAAATCAGTCTGGAATTCTGCATCCAGAGGGTAGAATGTAACTCAAAAAGGTTATTGGAAACGTAGTGTCTCATTTAGTCAACATAGTAATGTATAGTAATGGTGAACAGGGGGAGAAATGTCAACACACCCCTCACACAATGCAGTATGAATATATGTATGTATATAATGTATCTAAAACACATAGATGTATCTATTACACATACATGCGTGCTGACAAACACTGGCTGCCGGCTTCCACCACCATACTAGTAGCGATTCAAGTGTTATGGGGAGAGAGAATTGGCTGGTCACAACGCACGCTGGAGACTCACAGGTACAGCTGCTTGCAGTCCTGAATGTTTAGGATTTTTTGGTTTTCAGACACACCAGTTCAAGGTGCAGAGTTTCACAGGACTGAGAATCCTCTTGTCCACTTGGATGGGCTAGAGGTAAAATGCTCTGTGTTTGTTGCCTGCAGCTCTGTCCAGCTCAGTATGGAACAGCAAAACACTGTCAGGAGAGTTGTCCTTCCTTGTTTTCCTGAAAGGCATTTTCCCATATTTTAATGCTGCACCTTCTGCCCTATGTGCTGTGTCCCGCCCCACTGTCTGAGCAGCTCTTCCAAGACCGCAGGAAGAGCAGTCTTTGTGCCAGGGCTTCTCCCTACAGGGCTCGGGGCAGCCGCGGCAGCAGCACAGAGCCTCTTCGAGCGGGGACAAGGCGGCGTGGCACACGGCAGCGACACAATGCCGCCTGTGCCGGCTCGTGGGGCGTGAGCGGGAATCCTGACAGCGCCCGGCCACGAACCGTGAACAGCGGGCAAATCCTTTATAGCAGCAGAAAGCGCCTCGGGCAGGGGAGCAGCGCCGGGCAGGCGGTGCCGGGCAGGGCAGGGCGGGCAGCGGGGACTAGCTCAGAGCAGCCGCGCCGCCATCGCTCCCCGGCCCCACGCTTGTGCTCCAAGTCCAGCGAGGGGCCGCATCACCTGGATCAGCAGGAGCCAGCCACCGCCGGGGACTGAGGGGCCGCCCGGGGCTGCGGGGCCCAAGCCAGACCAGTCCCG
>VZTN01018820.1:16486-37591 GCA_013400515.1 Erpornis zantholeuca | reverse complement strand
TTTTTAAAAAAAAAAAAAAAAAAAACTAGCTTAGGTGTATATTCACTCAGTCCAACTAGCTATGAAATTGAAGCACAAACTATATTTATGTAAGATTCCTACCAAATCGAAGTTTTGGATCCAAAAGGATCAGCCTGCCTTCAGTTTGTTCTTGAAATGAATGACTGACTGACTGATGTGAGGTCCAATTCAGATGGTTTGCTTTTAAAAAAACAAAAACCAATAAAGTGCTACAGAACTGTTACTGTTTGAATTATAAAACAAATGAGAGACAGCTGGCATCTGTTCCAAAATGGTTTGTCAGCTGTTGTTTTCTGTCATTATGCAAAATGGTGAGGGCCTCATTGTGATCGAGGAGTGGAGGAAAATCCTCTCAAATGGAATATCTTCTGTGTATCTCCGTGTAGACGTGACTTTTGGATATCTTGGCTTTAGTTATTTTATTGATAAAGAAATGTTAAATAAATTTTTCATGAGAGTAGCTTGTGCAGAAATGGCATTTTTTTGTTCTAAAAAAGTACTTCAAAGCCAGCTGTTTTGTTTGATTTGGTAAATCCTGGAAGAGGTATGGATAAATGAGTTTGATTTCTCTGAAAGGCAAATCAATCCAAGACTAGAGTGTGTAAGTGAGGTTTATACTTGTGGTGATTTTAAATTAAGCAAAGCTTAAATTTTTATGGACTTGAGTATAAAAATCACTCCTGGTCAGATCATGAAGTGGAGTTTGAGTATGCTCAGTTAAAACCCAAAGTGTTTCTCTAAGTGGAAGAGTTTTCCTGCTCTACCATTCCCTCAGAACAAGTGATGGAATACAGCAATTGCCACAATTTGATAATAAGCTTTATTCTCTTACGCCAATTCCAGTATAAACCAAATTTTCATGTCTGCCTATTTTTTATAAACTTCTGTAAGTCCCCTTTAGTTTGTGGTGGTGAGTTAATGATTGTAGAGTGAAAACACGGCACTAATGGTGGATCAAAGATCATCAATGTAGCACCTGTCTCTGAGTATTGAATTTCTTTGAAATATTTCTGATTTTGAAAACCTGGTATAAATAAAATTAATTTAAATGTCTTCAGTTGTTGAGTTTGTTTGTGCTAGACAGCACCTACACTAATCACTTTGTTGCGGTCTTTGGACTGGGAGCAGCCCAGATACTGTGAAAGGAGAAGTTGTGGGATACCTGGACTTTTTGTAACACTTTTCACCTGCTACCTATTCAGTTCAATATCCAACTGTAGCAAAAGCTAGCACCAGTTGCTCTGGAGATAGGTATAAAGAAATTTTTAGTGGGTTGGTTCTAGATGACCTTTTTCTTTTGTTGGATTGCAGCTGATGTGTTCAGAAAATTAGATGGCTTTTCTACAGCAAATGTAGCAAAAAAAGTATGTTTACACTGGCGAATGATTTCTAGTACAGGAAGGAAAGTGAACTGATGCAGTGTGAAAAAGCTGACTCCATGAAGAAAGATCAAAATGTTACCCTTTTGGTATCACCGTCATCTCTCTTGTTAATATAAAATATCTTGGATCTAGGAATATGTTATCTAGAAGAGTTAGTTTTGTAAACAAAGCTGTCAAGAAACAGCTTCATTGAATTCTCTGGAGAAGGCAGACTTTTACAACATACATTAAGAAGCCCTTTACTGTTGATCTAATATAAGCCTTCTCTGTGGCTATGGGGAGCATACGTGAGAATATGCATTAAAAAAAGAATGAAAGGTCTCATTCTGAAGTTTTTTAATAAAAACTACTGTTAGTTAAAAAATTCGCACATTTCTCTGCCTTACCTCCCATGCTGTTAAATCTACAATAATCTCCATACATCTTACTCTTCCTTGCATTACTTATCTATGTATTGTACTAATAACATCTGAAAAATAAATACAACAGTAAAAATGAAATCTTTTAATAGGAAGTTCAAACAGGTGACATAATTTATGTTCATTTGATGATTTCATAGAATTGTCTTTTTCCATTGTAAAGCTTGGAGAAAAAATGTGCTAATTGGAGGTACTGAAAGTAATTTTGACATTCCTAAGATTCTGTGATTGTCTTTTTAATACTTCATTGTAGGTTAATGTTTCTGTTGTCAGCTTTGCTTCATAATTACTTAGAAAACTAATGATTGAAAAAGAAACTTGAAGGTGCTGCTGATTATTTTTAGAAGTTTCTAAATGTCAATTCAGATTATAGTATACAAACTTCAATTTCCCACTGCCAGCCTAATTTTTATTCTTGTGTGTACAGGCTTAGAAATGTATGTGTAACTGTAATCATGCCTCTCCTTCGCCACCTCTTTATTTTTAAAAACAGCTGTGTCACTGCAAATCCCTACCATCTGCCCACCATCTTCTGTAAAGGTTTCCTCTAGTAATTTCCTCTAGTACCTTTTAGTATCTATTTTTCCCCTCTCTTGTTTGTGATTGTAGGATTTGATTTAGAAAAAGTTGTAACGACTGTAATATTGTGCTCCTCGAAAGCTTTTCTATTATGCAGAAAGTTAAAAGCATCAGTTAGTCTCTGGTGAGCACAGCTGCAGGGTGTACATTGGCTTGAAAAAAGAGATGTGATTTTGAGAACCAGTTTAGAGAGCCTTATTTGTGTCTGCTTCCTCTTAGTGGCAGCACTGCTTTCATCTGTGACCTTCTATTAAAGCTGATGTGAGTGCTAAGCTTTTCTTCCATTTTGGCTGTTTCAACAGAAAATGGAATGTGCTCATAGCAAACAAGGTGCAGAGAAGCAGAGAAGGTTTAGAAGCATCAGTTTTTCTTAGAGACCTGTACATCTGGTGGGGCAGGAAAGGGTTACGGCAGAGGATTTGTTTCCTTTTAATTTCAGTAGGAGCTTGCTGTAATGACTGGGCTTATATTATCTTTTGCTCTGCCTGAACATACTGATTCCACAGTCTCAACTGTCTCAATGCTTTCATGCAATGAAATGTGAACACACAGCTCTTTATCAGTGAAATGTGGTTTACTCCTACAAAAGTGAAGCCCTGCTACAGCAGTGCTCTTGGTTAGCCGTGTCATATGGAGAGATGTACCTAAGCTGCATTTGAACAATCCTTAAAAAATATATGGATTTTGATTACACCAAATACAATAATTAAGCTATTGCACAGGGACTGAGGATGAACGGGTGTAGTTCTTAATTAGGTGACTGCCAGTGACAAATATAATTCATCGTCATATTTTTGAACCTTAGCCCTGTTATTTAAGCATGACTTAAAGATGAAAACACTTCCTGGTCCAGAGAATTCATTGCCTGCATAAATTCTTTTAAGAAGCAGTAGCATAATTTTAGCTCTTCACTGAATATACTGATGCAGAATCTGTCACCTGAGGGTTTTTTGTCATCTGCTTGATAAATTCCTTTTGTAGTACTGCATTATTTCTCTGCATCCACACTTCAAAATCAGTTCCCAGAACTCTCCTTCCAAGTAACCAGAATTCCTAAACAATATTTATTTTGTGTGACTAAAGTAGAAAGGCATCTTGTAGAACACCCATAGGAAACAAATGCATGGTATTAGCCTGCATGGCCACTGAACATGTTTGGCCCTGAGTGCCATCTCTGACTGTTGGGTTATTCTGATGAAAGGTCAGATCATTCGGGTTTGTGTGGAATAGCCCAGCACAGAAAATCTGTGGAAACAGGCAAGAATTTTTAAATTTTGCTCAGATAAAGACTTTATGAGCCTTGTGTGATAACCACGTCTAAATTTTTTCTTTTTACCTGTCCTGAGAAAAACACCTGGCTTTGATTCTAGCCAGTTTTATCGATTTAGTTCAACAGGTGCAATGGTTGGAAGTATCTTCAGGACAAGCTATATTTAGATATATAACCTTTTGATAATTCTGGCAGTTGCTTTGATCTCATTATTTTAATTCAGTCACTTCAACTCCATTACAATTTTAACTGCCTAGAGTTCGGCATTGCCAATGTAATCTCGTAACACAGTTTGAGGAACATTTAAAAGTAGTCATTATTAAAATTAGTAACAACACAAATCCATTTAATTTATTTATTTTATTGAGCTAGTGTCTCATTTTTGCAAGGAGGATGACAACTCTCTTAAAGTTAGGTGGTCTTTCAGGGAGTTCCTGACTGAACACCTGCCATAGATCTTTGTGTAAGATTGAACAAGTGTTGGAGCATTCCTATTGGAGCAGTTTCCTTTGCTTTCTTGCATAGCTGGATGAATTTCCTCTCCTGGAAGATGTTGAGGTCACTGTGGTATCAATGTTTAATATATTTCACCTTCTATTTCTGAATAGAATGGACAGACTGCAATTACAGCTTTTTCTTAGGGTAATACAGTCAAGGATCGCAGCTATGAATTTCATTTTTTTTCCTGATTACCAGAAGGGAGAAAAGAATGTGTCTCATCCCACTGTGTAGCATAAGGCCAAAATACAGCACTGCAATCACATGCAGGCATCATAACTGGTTTCAACTATTGTACCCGCAGGTACAAAATGTGACCTTGTCAATTGAGTTGTGCACAGTCTTGGAAAACTCCAGAAAAGAGTTTTCTCCAGTAAGAGAAAATACAAAGTTGAGATACTTCCAGTAATTGCTTTGTGCACTTAAGAAGCAAGTGGCTGGCTCTGTGTTTATCTGCAGTTATTTTATGCACAAAGTGATAATGACACATAAATATATATTTAACACTAATGGTAATTCGGAATCTTATGTTAATTTAACAGCTGTTTTCTATGGAAAATAGTGAGATTTCACCTGGGGTTTTGGGGTTTTTTTTAAGCAATGATGTTAATAACCAGTTTTTCTGCTGTAATAGCAAACTGTGGAAACGTGAGAAGAGATATTTCTCTTTGCATCAGCATCTCACGTTGTGTGCAAATACAAATCCTCTCAGTTTCTTCTTAAAATAGTGTTTGGATCACATTCAACGCTTAAGGGACAAGAATATAGGATTTTTGTAAGCCACATTTTATAGCATTAATGGGAACATGCACATGTTTTTTTAACTATGAGATAAAAACTTTTAAATGCAAAAGGACATATTTTGGGAGGAAAAAAATAGTAACTTTTTAAAGCTTATATTTTCCTCTTCTATCAGTTTACTTTTTATTCCTTAAGTTACTCATTAGGATCTGTTTTTTCTCTTTAGTTTTTTGGTTTTGGTGTTCTCACTTTCCCCACACTGCATCATGTTTCAACCTAATACAGACTGGATTAAATTGTTATCAAAGGAAAAAGGTATTATGTATGTAATGTATACAGTTTCTGTAGGAAAGAGTAACCTGCTTGACCCAGTTTCATGGAGCTATTTCTTTCTACAGAGATGGGATCACAGTTAAGGAAGAGGGACAAATGGGTTTGCTGAGACTATTTTGGAGCACTCAGTGGGAATGAGATTATTATTGTAGTGCTTAATCCTGAAATAATCATACACCATCTCATCAACCTTGCATCAGCATCTGAGAGAGATAAATATTCTAGCTACTTTGTGATATTTGTCTGAGATCATTTCCTATTATTTTAAACTTGGAGCTCTCCAGATAAATACAGAATATTTCTACCTGTGATCAATGTTTTGATGTTTTCACAAATATATGTTGTGTCTTTTAAAAGATGATTTCAATTAGTGGAAATGTATTTCTGAAGAAATACATATATTATGGGTCTGAAAATTAAAATGAAGGTAATAGAAGCAACCATTTCATTTAATCTTTTGGGGGGAATTCCTATAATGTTATCAGGCTTGCTTTTCCATCTATTGGGCACAGTATGAAAGAATGCACAGAAAGGCTGTTATAGTAACATGGTACCTGTCATCACTGACATTAAATTCATTTAATGGTGGTGAAGTTACCAGTCATGCTGAATGTAAAAAGAGTAAAATAATATTCTCAGATTAGAATTTGTCATTTTCACAGACAGTAACATTTAGTTCCCTTTGAACAGGTGTAAGTGTCCTGCCATGTCTATGTTTCCTTAAAGATGAAAATGACAAACCCAAGCCTTTCCCCTGCCTTTGATTTGCTCCAAAGCATTTTGCTCCATCTCCTCCAAAGCATTTTCCCCCTTCTGCCCTACATGCAGATATTGCTCACCTGCTTCTTCTAATCCTCTTATTTACCTCAGCTACCTCAGTTTCACTTTCTTTCATCACCTTTTTTCTCCCTGCTAGTTCTGATTTTCCTCTGGACCCGTCCCTTCATATTAGAAGTCTTTCTCATAAACAGAGAGCAAACAAGAAAAAAAACCCCCACAAACCAAACCACTGTTTTCTTTTATTAAAAATATGAATCCTTATGAAGAAATTATTCAAAGTGTAAACCTGACTACAGTTTACCAAAGTGTCAAACAGTTTGAAATAATCTCTTGAGGTGTTTGAATAGTTCCATTCTGTCCATGGGATTTAACTCAGAAATCCAGACTCCACCACTTTGATGGGAAATTGCCATATTGGGTTATTTTATACTCTCCTCTGTGCCAGAAGCTTGAACTCTCCTTTTTTTGCAATCATTAAAGCATCTGATTTCAGCTGTTAACTTCCGTAAAAGCAGTTAAGTACTTACAGTGTAAGGAAATGCTACAAATGCATGAATTTATGATAGATTGAAAACCGAAGCTGTAGAAATAGTGTGAAATAAACTGTGTATCAACACAGAAGCTGGAAGTTAATTGCACAGCTCAGTGGTTCATCGCCAAATGCACTGGTTCCTAGTAAAATCAAAAAAATTTCAGTATTATAAAACATATAGAAAACTGCTACAAGAATTAGAAACCACGTTACAATGTTACATGTTAAAAAAAAGTTAGATTCAAAAAATTTTGAAGTAACCTTTTGTATAATCAGAAATTATATTAATACAATACCTTTTAAGAATTTTCATCGTCTTCCTTTTCTGGAACCTCGTATTAAGCTTATTCATCTCCTTGGGCTTTTCTCTGCAGTCAGGAACCCTAGAAACTGACAGCATTGCAGTAAGGATTTATTTCCTTTTCCTGATCTTAAAACGAAAAGAAAAAAAGTGTAATGAAGAGATATATGAAGTAGAGCCATCTGAGGGTGCTATTTGACAATGTGATGAAGGCACTCTAATGACACGAGTGGGGTAAGAGGGGGATTCCTGCAGATGCTGAGCTGAATGCCCCCTCTCTTTTCTGGTGCTTATATCTGCCTGATCAGGCAGCGAATTTAGGAATCTACACCCCTCACTTACTTTGGAAAAGTTTTTTTTCGCTTGTTTAGGGAGGCACAATGCCTGAAATGTTTCAGATGTTTCTGAGAATTGCCTTGGTCAGCAGCTGGTATGCAGGGTGTCCGTGGAGGAGCTAAACTTAGTGTTCATTGAGGGGCTGGAGCATTTCCAGAGAAGGGCAGTGGAGCTGCTGAAGGGTCCCGAGCACAAACCTGATGAGGAGCAGCTGAGGGAGCCGGGGTTGTTCAGCCTGGAGAAGAGGAGGCTCAGGGGAGACCTCATCACTCTCAATAAGTACCTGAAAGGAGGCTGTAGCCAGGTGGGGGTGGGTCTCTTCTCCCAAGTAACAGGACTAGAGGAAATGACCTTAGATAGCAGCAGGGGAGATTTAGACTGGATATTATGAAAACTTCACCAAAAGGATTGGCAAGCACTTGAACACACGGCCCACCATCCCCGGAGGTATTTGAAAGATGTGTAGATTTGGCACTTGGGCATGTGGTTTAATGGTTTAGTGGTGGACTTGACATTGCTGGGTTAATGGCTGGCATTAATGATTTTAATCCCTTCCAACTCAGCATATTCTATGATTCTCTAAATGATTTTATAATTGATGACAGCCACCATGCTCCTGCATGCTGCTCAGTGTATTTCCAGGTGATACTAGGCTCCTGTGGTACATACATCTGGTACAGTAAGTCCAGTGCTTCCAGGAAGAATAGGACATTCTCTGTTCATATATCAGACAGCTGATGTGTACACTCACAGTGTATTTAACAAAGATCAGAAGCATCAGCTGTTTGGGTCTCTCGTAGGTAATGAATAATTCTGACAGCGTCATGTTGTGTCTTTGCTGGCAAACCTAGGGCAAAAAAATCTGGAAAGCCCAGTGATCACTGGCATCTCAGCTTCTTGTTATGCACATGCTTTAAACTCTGTATTCTTCAGCACTCTGATTCCTGTAGAGCAGTGGTGAAATCCAGTCCATCAACTCAGCTGCTGATCATGCAGCACAAGACACGTAAAGGCATTTCAGTGTTTAATTTAAGGTGAAATTCGGGGTTACGCTACATCAGACATGTGCATGCCTGACTCCAGCTCTTGCTTCGTCCCTTCACTCCTTTTAACAGTGTTCTGACCACCCTTCCCCCATGAAAATCCAGAATATGAATTAACTGAATTCCTCAGATTCTGAAGTTCTGACTACAAGCTTTCAGAGACTGGGAATCCTGCCATGCCATAGGCATGTAGGCAAGTATGCTCCATGTCCAGCACAGTCACTGAGTTTTGAATATCTCAGGGCCAGGACTTCTAGAGAGTTTGCATTTTGTTTTTTTCATTTAATTAGTAAGAAAAACTTGTTTTTTTCAGCTTCATCTTCCTGTTAGCATTCCAGGTGAATTGTATCTAGTGGTGTTTCAAGGGGAAAAGTAAATTAGGAATTTACTATAGACTAATTAGGAAACAAAAATAATAAGCAAAATAGCCCACCTGATGTGTATTTGAAATTCAACCAGCACATGTATATGCAAAATATATATGAAGTTGGAGCGGGTTTTTGTCAGGATTGGTGTAATCCAGACATAATTAGGTGTAGCTCCATTAAAATCAGCAGAAGTTAGAAATGCTTATTAGAAGTTCATTACTGTCTAGAATCATTAGAACAGTATGGTGTGATGTTAATGGCAGCAGGGAAATGTGACGGGTGCACAGCAGATGAAGCCAAACATTTTACCAGCATTATGCATATTTCAGAGCATGCAACTCAGATTTGCAGTTTTAGACAACACAGATGAAGAGTCCAGACTGAAAAGTGATGGCTCTCAATATATACAAGAAATGGAGGCATGATTCTTTTCATCAAAAAGTTATTCTAAATATGCATTATTATTTTAAGCTAATAGCACTCACTTTTTAACTGTATCAAATGCAATGATAAATGCTGTTGTTTTAAATGTGGACATTTATATCTATTATAGCCTTTTTTGGATCAGCACCTATGTACTGTCTCTTTGTGTTCCTTGTATGCCCACAAGAAGAACTCCTCATTTTTATTATTTAAGTTCAGAAAACAGTATTAACATCTGGGGCCATTTGTAAGGCAAAATCTGGACTCTCCTATCCCAGTCTACCCAGTGGCACAGTGCTTTAACATTGAATGCAGCATAACTTCACACCTTGAAGGACACTGGTTACTGGTCGGTATCTTGTTTGCCCAGTTTCTGCCTCCAGAAGTGTACAAATGTTCTATGTTAGTTCGGGATTAGGGAGAAGACATCTAGAAATCAGACACACTGATGTCTGTATCATCATGATGACGATATATCAGCATGTCTAGCTCAAGTTGCTTTTCATAGATTTAGCTCTTATGGATCATAACATGAACATCTCCACATCTCATGTTATTTGTCTGTTTAGTACTTCTCTTTAATAAGCCAGTTGGGTTTTTTTGAAGAATCAGATTCAGTTGTCAGAGCAATTCTTTATTTGTTTTGATGGCTTAACATCACTGTGAGCCTAATTTAATTCCTCCAGGAATCATCTCCCGATCACAGTCTTTGATCAGAGGTAAACGTGTTTTTCTTAGCCTAAGCTCCAATGATGAGGTGCCAAGAAATATTTCCAAGCACTCACAATCTGGGAAGCGAGACTTTCCTTTAAGTTATTTCTATAAAAATCAATTACTGCTGTCTTCTTTTTTATCCTCTTATGTTATATTCCCTTCTTTTATATGTTCACACCAAGATATTTCCAGTAAGATAGCCTTCTTCATCCCCTTCATTGTTCCAGCAGCACCTCTTGGTACCTGGTCCAGTCTGAATCTATCTATCTATTCTAGACACATTTGACTAGACCTTAACACTACAGCAATTAATGCATTGCTTTCTCTGCATCACAGGATCCTCTGCCTTCTTCCATAGAAGTCTGATTATATCACATGGCTGGTATATCTAATTCCTTTTTGTCCTCTGCTCTTACAGAAATTTCTTCTGGCCAATTAAGATCATCACTTTGCACCATTTGCTAAAAATTCCATCCAGTTTCTGTTACTGCAGTCCTCGAGGTCATGAAGGTCTTCCTGTGTGATACTCCAACCCTCTTCTGTATCAGAGGTACCCTACAGTTTTTTGTTTTAGCAGATTTCACTTGCTCATTTACCTCCTGTTTCTTGTGCCAAGGTCATTAATGAGAAGATGAAATAAGATTGTTCTCAAAGTGAATCTAGGAAACTCCATTAAAAATTCCACTTTCTCCTGACAGAAGGCTGCTCTTCTGTCAGTTTCTTATATGCTTTACAGTTCATATCTTAGTCTTGATTTTCATCTTAATTAATATTATACAAAATACCTTCATGAGTCCAGCAAGATTAGGTCTAGAATCTATCTCTGTAAAGAACACAAAATAATTTTATCAAATAAATATATCAAACAAGTATAGAATAACTTGTCCATGGTAAGTGGGTACTTTTATCTTACTTCTGATCCTTCTTTATCTTTTATTATGTTTGCCTTCCAAATGTGTCATAAAATCCTGATCATTATTCAGCTCATACATGATGAGACACATGCTTTGGCAGCTGCCTAGTTCATTTGTTCTCTTTCTTGGTTAAATCTAAAAACTAATATTAAGAGATTGATATCTCACTTTTATTGTTAATAAATTAAGCCCCAAATATTTGGTACTTCATTCAAAATTAAAATGCTAAAATTAGAACAAATTATTTTCTAATATGTTGTTAATAATTATTAAACAGTGTCTCAGAAATGTAAAAAAAAAAGGGAAAATATCAAAACAATGAAACAGCCATAAATGTTACTGTGGATGGCATTCACAAATTCTTTAAGCATCGTATATCCAACTTTCGATTAAGGAGAATGCTGTTACCTCACTGTGGAGCCCTACATGACTGCCTTGTCACCCAATATGAATCAATCAGACTCGGCTGTGACATTGCACATCCTTAAAATAAATTTCAGCATTGATGTGTTTTAGATTCAGAACCAGATGTAAACTGCAGGGGACCAAAAGAGGAGGGGGTTAGAAGAATTGGTAGAACGTTAGGATGGGACTTAAGCTGCAAATGTGTAGATTTAACAAAGAGCCTTACTGAACCTGATTGAACTTTACTTGTTCTTCTAATTTGATTTAGTTCATCACAAAGTTTACAAGTCACAGGCAATCACATCTCAAAAGTGGCCAAAACATTTTATGATTCATGTGGAAATCCCAGACCTGTGTGCTATAGGGCATTGGTTCAGAGGCATGGGAGAGGGAAGAGTGTCACCTAATGAATCACCAGTGCGGCACAGTTTAGTGTTCCTTCCCATAAACTTGTCCAAAGGTACTGACTTGGTGTAACTCAGTTTTGATTTGTCTGCAGGATTTGATACAATATTGTACCACTACAGAACGCTGGTGTGTTTTATGGATCAGAAATTAATGTGCACACTGAGATAAAGTAATCACGATTAGTCAAAATTCTTAGCTGTTTGTGGCTCAGAGCATTTTGTGACTCCGTTCCTGGGACACAGGATTACATGAAGTCTGGAGCTAAGAAAAATCATCCCAGACCGGAGGGGAAATCCATTGCTAAGACATATTATTGTAACTCCTCAGACTTCAGTGCTACAGCTGGATGATTATTTGAGATGTAAAAATAAGAAATATAGTAAATAAAATGTTTCTGTGAGAAGTGAAAGGCAAAATTTAACCAAAACTTTTATTTGGTGCATTTGCAATTGAACTTCATACTGGTTTGTAAAGGCCTACCTTTGTCCTAAGCACGGATTCTCTGGGTGGGGAGAACTAAAAGTTTGAATTCCAAGAATAGCATTGCCTTAAATGCTGGGAAATAAGCTTTCTGAAGGTTTTGTTCAGCCACTTAGTCATAGCTGCCCCCTCAAGCAAGACATAACAAAAGGACATTTTTTTGAGAAGGTGGGACTAGAACAAATATAATGACCTGAAACTGCATGGGTCCTTTGTGTTTTATAAAAGAAGCAGAGGTAAAAGATTTCCTATTGTAGACTATTATAAAATGACTAGAGCCCATAAACTGTACATAATGATTTTGACTTCAAGTAATCAGCAAAGCTCCATTGACTTTAATGGAAAAACATCGATTTGCACTAGCAGAAGAGCTGAGTCAAAGGAGGCACATTACTGATTGTCTTGTTAATGTGGGTAACATTCCTGAAACAATTCTCAAAAATAGAGATTATTAGGGGTTTGAGTTTCTTTTGCAGCTCCATTCTGCAGGTCCTTACGCTTTCAGTGCCAAAGCTGTAACAGCACTACTGCACAAAGTGCAAGGAACACATTTCAGAGGGGAGTCTGAATTTTTCCCCAATCGGGATGAGGATCCCTCACCAGTCCTGAGGCACAGCTCCCCTCTCCAGCTGCTGGCATGTATTGCTTTGTGCACTTGTACAGTGTCTACCACAGGGGCAGAGGGAGGTACCTGAGAATTCAGCAGCAATGAACAGGACACTCAATTCTCTGCCGTTTGCATTTAGTACAGGTCAGGGGCTTAAATACCAAACATTTCAGTTCCCCTCATTGCAACATGAGACTTGTTCGTGCTCAAATACACAATTACAGTTTTTGATTTCTACATACAAATATATTAACCTCTCATAATATCATATTGTCTTTGCCTTGACCGTGGCACTATTGCAACTCAATCAAGTGCTAATGGAAACCCAAATGTTATTTCATTAACTTCCATTCCAGATTATAGCCTGGCCTGGACAACATCATAAAGCTGTGCTGGCTAGAGGCTGATGGACAAGTGCTTTTGTTATCTTTAGACATGCATGCTTTGTGCAGACCTCCCTATCATACAAGCTATCCCAGCTGAATTTGTGCTGAGATGGGCTCAGTGTCTTTGCCTGATGGAATGTCCTGTTCATCAGTGAAAACCACTGCTCTGCTCCAAAACACCACAGCAGAAGCTGTGCAAATTTTTCCTGGTATGCTTACTGGATTTTCACAGTAGGGTGCTTTACTGTAACATACCTGAACTTCAGGTTGAAGTAAAGTATTAGCAATGCCACAAGAGGCTTCCTGATTGGTTAGAGCCAACCTAAAACTGCACTTCTGCTAAAAAGCACTGTGCTACCCTTAATACTCTCCCTATGTTCTTATTGTACTGGCTCAAGTGAAACTGATCCTGCAAGATAAACGGGTAAATTGGATCAGCTCCCTCATCTCTTTGCCCCTGGGGCTGCACTGAGGGAGCACTGGGACAGCAGAGAGAGTAGGGGCATGACAGGGAGAGGCATGACTTCCCCTTTACCAGCAGCATGGCCTTTGATGTGTGTCCTGATTTCAGGTAAGACAGAGTAAATTTTCTTCCTAGTAGCTGGTGCACTGCTGTGTTTCAGATTCGGTATGAGATTAATGTTGATTACACACTGATGTTTTAGATGTTGCTAAGTGGTTCTTGCCCTGAGTCAAAGACTTTTCATTGTTTCATGCTTTGCCAGTGAGGAAGTACACAAAAAGCTGGCAGGGAGCATGGTCAGGACAACTGACCAAACTGGCCAAAGAGATGTTCCATACCATGTAACACCCAGTATATAAAGTGGAGGAGTTATGTGGAAGGGTACCAAGTGCTGCTTGGTGATGGGATGGGCAATCAGCCAGCAGGTGGTGAGCAATTATATTGTGCATTACTGGTTTTTTTTTAAGTTCTATTTATCTCTCTCTGTTATCTACCTTTTCATTGCAATTATTATTATTATTACATTCCACTTTATTTCAAGTATTAAACCACTCTTATCTCAATCCAGTGGTTTTTCCTTTTTCTGATTCTCCTCCTGATCCCACTGGGGTGGGGAGCAAAGAGTGGGTGAGCAGCTGTGTGGTACTTAGTTGCTAGCTGGAATTCAGTGATGACAATGAGCTTAATTCAATCTTGCTTGTTTTCCATTCAGCATCACCAGCTCGAGAGAAGTGGCCTGTCTGGAAGCATGGGCTGCAGCTCAAGTGCTGGTGGTCACACTCAAATGCTGGTGGGAATCAGTTACTCAGTGCAGCTACTATGATCAACCTGCACATCTTGGCCCCTTGCAGTGAGCACCATCAGTCAAGTCATCTCAGGAGATGCTAACTCAAAAGAAGACAGCTGGAAGTAAAACTATGAGTGCTTTCTGTGGCTACACTTTAACCCATGCCTCTTACTGCAACTGGCTGTCCAACACAATTTGAAATTAACAAGCATCTGTGTCTTCAGAGCTGTTAAGTCAGAAAAAGAGAACCAAGAGGGTGACTGGTTGGCCAGCCAATGTTTATGTGGCCCAATTTTTTCTTTTCTGACTACCCTCAGGTCCTAATGCCTCTGGCTCTGCAGATACTACATAGAAAGGAACACAGGATTTGGAAAGGATTTGGATGCAGCGTAGAATTTTTTTTTTGACTGGACCTCTGAGCAAGCAGGAATTTGAGACAATAAATGAAACACAGGATGTGTCTTAGGGTGGCTACTCCCATGCAGCTGTGCTGTAATATGAATGTCACAACAGATTTACCTGGAGATGAAAGCAGTTTTGGTTTTGAGTCCACTATCATCACATTTGAAGAGCTGTTCCTGGCCATTAAATAATGCCTCAGCTGATGGCTGGTTTAATGCCGCTTGACGGCATCTATCAAACTAAGCTTTTTCTATGGTAAACATGTCAGAAGTAACGTGTTTGGGTTTTTTTCTTGACTGATCTTTGATCATTTTGAATGAGACTACTTTGGTCAGAAAAGCTTTAGAATGCTGGTCAGGTAAGGCTCACTTGATATGTACAGGAAGACAAAGAATGCAGTGTTTGGCCAACTTGTGAATGTTGCCCCAAGCAAAACATGTCAGTGGTCATCACACCCTCTCATGCTACAAGTGATGCCCTACTACTACTGGCATTCAGAGGCAGCACTGGTAGACATCCAAGGTTTTCAGAGAACTCAGAAGAGTGTCTTTTTCAAGAGCACAACACTGAAAAACAGTGACCAAGAAGCCAGTGAGGAGCAGAAGAGGAAAACAGAGGACTGAATCTAAGACTTTGAGTAAGAAGAGACAAAAATGGAGTGAGTTTATTACACAGAGGGCCTAAAGATTTGGGAGTGAGGGGAACGTAGTTGTTCTGCAATAAGCTGGAGAGAACAAACAGCTGCCCTCAGTTGAGACCAAAGGAAACTGGGATATGGAATGGGGTGGCCTAACAAAGAGAAAGGAAGAAACAGATTGGAAGGAGGAGAATAAGATATTAGGAAGGAAAAATGCTAAATATTAAATAAGAGGGGAAAATAATCAAAAAGAAAAACAAAAAGTATTAGGATAAAAGGAAATAAGGTAACAGGGAGCAAAAGACTAATAGTCTCCAACAATACTGATATGTACTGAATTAGGCAGAAAGTGTCATTCAGTTTGTTCTGATAAAATAAGCAGCACTGTGCAGCGCTTCCTGATACCCACTATTGTACCAGTGACAAGACATGACAAGAGCTGCTTTGTCTTCCCTGCCTGGTGCTGTCCTGCTGGGGCAGAGCTGGCCTTTGAGGAATGACGTGTATGAGGTCAGTCTTAGCAAATCAGCTTTTTATCCTTCTTGGTCACACTTTCATCAATAAAGCCTTATTTATACTGAGGTTTTGGGGTTTTTTTTCTTCCTATTTTACTATTCCCTAGCTGTGACAAGCACTACTGGAAATGGTCTTCTGGTATTTTTACCTCAGACTCATGTCAACATCTGATATGAGAAGAGTAATAACTCTGCTTTGGAGAAGTCTCCCATACTGCTCTTACCATTGCAGTTACTGATTTACAGAGTTAAGACTACTGTGAGGCTGATATCCCAAAGCACTCTTATTGCCCCCCACAGTGCATGGATTAAACCAGGCAGCTCTAAAATGAAAACATGGGAAAAGAGTCTCCCTGGCTTCACCCGTCATGTCACCAAAGAGGTTTCTCTTTTTCTGTTACAATAATAACTGTTGTAACAGTTGAATTGAAGAATTGAAGAATTTTTGTGTTAGTACAAGTAAAACCCTTAGTCTGGAGCAAAGGAAATTCCGGCTTTCTCTTAAAAAAAAAAGACATATTAAGAATTGGGAAGAATGATCAAAAAGGATTCTCTCAGAATATTCTCTGAAGTACTCCATATTTCAACTGGTTTATAAAGAAGGCAACTGTAGTTTAGGAAAAAAGATGAGTTAAATTGCTTCAAATCCAGACTAGGCAGCTGAAATGCTGATCAGTCTGTGACTTGTTTATAAATATTTCTACGCACCCTTGTGAAACAGGGAGGAGAAAACGTCTTCATAGGCTCTTTCCTAGACAGTCCTATAGGAGGTAAGGGAGATGCAGTCTCCTTTTGCATACATTTGTAATGAAGAATTTATGCAGAGCAGTGATTTCCTACAATCTCTTATAAAAATATGATGATTAGGTTAACAACGGTATGTAATCCAAAGAAGGAAAAAAAACTGTCAAAAGGTTCAGAGCTCAGAATAAGTGCATTTTACCTGTGTGTGCTGCATAATATATTCTTCCCCTTAGATCTTCTTGGTATTAGTTCAT
Organism: Erpornis zantholeuca; assembly: GCA_013400515.1. Lineage (NCBI taxonomy): Eukaryota > Metazoa > Chordata > Aves > Passeriformes > Timaliidae > Erpornis > Erpornis zantholeuca. The sequence continues at coordinate 20,849 of VZTN01018820.1, read as the reverse complement.
GGCACTGGTGAACTTTCTGCATCAGTGTAGCTGTATACGGACATTAAGTCATTCATGGCAGACAAAGACAGTGTCTACAATGCCATGTAAACAAATCTTAAAAATAAGGAACTTGAACTTATTCTTTCCTAGGGAAGAAGTGTGATGAATTACAATATATCTGCATACATATAGTCAGCATCTTGCGCAAAAGGCCAGGATTTTTAGAACCGCAGAGCGATCCTTTTCTGGGTCCCTGCAGTCTGAATAGAAACCCCCACATCCTTATTATTTGCATATGTCCCCATTATGCTTTGGAATTCACAGAAGACTATTCCACACTGAGAAACAGATATTTTTTTTCTTTTCTTATGGAAATTACTGTTCCTCAGAGTGTCTAGAAGTTACTGAGCTGTATTAAGCTATGTTTCTCTTTTTTCTCTATAATACTATACAGTTTTTCCTGTCTGTTCTTTTAATCCTACATATCACATCCTCCTTCTGTTTCTAAGGAAATATGATCAGTTTTATAGTAACTTTTTGCTGTAAAGTGATCTATCTCCATAAGAGGTAAAAAGCCTCTATTGCTAATTGAGCTTTTTAGACAGGTTTTATTATAAGGTTTTGAAGCTTTTTTCTCATTCAGCCTTAACCTTCTGAGAACATTACACTTAAACCCCTAGTTTTCCATGGAAATAAAAGGTAAATATTGATTAATCTTTTACAAAATGTAATCATCTGCTCTGTCACAAAAAAAAAAAAAAAAGCACCACCATAAAGCTTTAATGATATGGTTCCTTAATGCGGTTTCAGTGAGCATCGGTAAAGAAAATTTAAATGAAGTATGTAAAGGGAATAAAATATTTTCATCTCAAAGATAAAATGAAAGGAGGAATCAATCTGTTACTGAGATACAGGAAAGCTGGTCCTTACGACCACAGATTGACTGCAAGATGCTGTATTAGAGCTTCACATGAGCAATATTTGAGGTAGTTTGAAGGAAACTTTCAGTAATCAGGTTTAGAGAGAGAAGTCGAGAAACATCTCAAGAAAGAAAAAAGTGCACGAAGGATAGTTCCTCACACCTAAAAAAAATTACATATCATCTAATGAAATACCAGAACTACAGTTCCTGCCTATATCAAACGCTTGCATCCATTGAAACACTCCATGATGAGTCATCCAGTACCGATAGTACAACATGACATGGTGCCATGGACTGGGAAGCATTTAGATCTCCCCAGTCATTCTCTGAATAAAGCCAAATATTTCTTAAATTGTATAGCTTCTGATTTTCCAGGGATAACACGCTCAAACACAAAAGAAATACTGGTTGAATAAACCTCGGCCGAAAAGAATTCCGAAAAACATGGATATAGCACCATCTACTGACATTATGTGTCTTTGCAGGTGGATGTTTTTTAAAAATCGGAAGACCTACGGGTTACAATAGCGCAGCAGCATTCGCCCTAACTGGCAAGGGATCGGTTCCTCTTTCTGTTTACAGTTCTGTAAACTCAAGATAATGCTGATCCTTGCCTCAAGGGTTTAGCAGCTGAAAATGAGACTAAGAAAACATGGTATATGAATAGAAAAAAATGAGGAAAAAAAGGAGGAAAAATGGGACCAAAAATGAGCAGCTGAGTGAGTCGAAGTGTGTCCTAGAGCAAAAGTAGGATGTTGCTAGTAAAAGGAATAATTTCTCAAGATGTCAGTTGAAAGCCCCAAGACTTTCCTTTCTTTTGGTTTTGGAGTGCACTCTCCTTTGGGCCATCCATACGGTTTATCAGAGTCAGTGCAGCTTACTGTTAAAAGAGCTTCCCCCTCCTTTGCCCCATGTAATTTTTCTGCTGGTGAGACAGGCTGACAGGAGCAAGGGCCTGCTTGAAGACCATAGCTGGTATAGACAGCCAGGTGTGTGGAAGAGGGTAGCATTGTGGTCATACCGAAGCACTATCACATTGCCTCAGTTACAACTTGTAATTTCATTCTTCCTCAGTTATACTTAGTTCATTGACTTGATTTATTATTGTTATGTAGACATAGAAGAGAGTGTGCAAACAGACAAGATGGAAACTCGTTAGGTAGGGTGAGCTCAGCTGTCAAAGGAAACTGATCCTGGAGCTGCAGAGCAGGTTTATTAAGCAGAGTCTTGACAGCAGAGCAGTGAGAAGAGGCTCTTCTCCCACCTCCTAGCCAGGGTGTCCCCATGGCATATATGATCTGTCTCAGCTGCTGAAGCAGAAACAGCATGCAGCATGGATTGCTCTGCTAACAGGGAGGAGCATGGGGAGAAAAGCAGGGCAAGAAATGGACCAGGGATAAATTGATCAGGGCAGGACGAAAGATTAATACTTTTGCTATCAACTTTCGAAGCCATAGAACTGCTGCTCTTTTGGAGTTTCATAGAACCACAGAATGGTCTGGGCTGGAAGGGACCTCAAAGATCACCTTGTTTGAATGCCCCTGCTGTGGACAGGGACACTTTTCACTAGACCAGGTCCCTCATGAGTTATATAACCTTATATTTTTGTAAATGCAACTGAGATGGTCATCCTGCTACATTGATTCATACCAGTCAGCTGATCTACTTAGCTCTCCCTTGTAAGAAAAAATCATGTCATTATTCCTTGTGAAGCACTTCCCCAACTTTTTGACCTGGATTCTTTGGACCTAATAAAATGCATCAGCAGTAAATAATAAATATTAAAAAAAGCAAAGTCAATCTTGATCTGATGGAACAGCCCTGCTTCTCAGGGGCTGCTCCAAGAACAAACAAAGTCCATAGATTGAGTGATTAGAAATCAGAAGGCTTTAATAAGATTATTTAGATGAAACAGAGATATGAAGAGGAGAGGAGAATCCCCCCAGCCAGCTCGGCTTCTGGGGTCCTCTCTCTCTGTCTGTCCGTCTCTGTCTGTGAGAACAGAGCAGCAAGAGGTGTCTGTGTACAGTTACAAAGTATGAAAACAAATCCCGAAATAGAAGTGTTTTTCTTTGGCCAAAGAAACAATTCGAGATATATGAAAAAGAGTCCAAGAAGAGAGCTGTGATGTTTGCATATTATCAAACTGAAAACAATCCGACAACTTCAAGGCTGTAAGAAACAGTGAGGCACAAAAGTGCCTAAAGAAATCTTCTCAGGGTTAGCAATACAATCTGTCACCAATTTTTTTTCCATAAAAATAGATGTTTGCTGAGTGGAATGGTATGTGATACTGAATCCAGACTGTGCACAGAACAGGATGCTAATGCAGGTGAACCCCTAGAAATCAGTTTTCTGTGCGACTTTGTCTTTACCCCTTCAGCATGACAAAGTTGGTGTTTAACCAGCGGTCACATACTCTTTCTCTGTACCTCGTAAAATACTTTTATTTCTCTTGACTTCAGTGGTAAGTCAGTATTTTGGATGATGTTGCACATATCTGTATCAAGCTAAAAACCGGTTGCATACATGAAAGTTCTTTAAAGAACAGCTCTTAAAATTATTTACAAAATGCATACTAAATACATTTCTCCATACTAAAAACAATTTCCAAGAGAAAATCTCCTTTTCTGAATTCCAAAGCACATTTCTAAGCAGTATAGAGTTCAGAAAGCATTATCTTCACTTATTTTGAGGCTACACGAACACCATTTCCCAAGGCGTAGTTTCCTGATGGGCTTAATTCCACCTAAATACACGGTGCTGCTGAGGCAAGCGGTGCTCCTGAACCACTAGTGCTTGTGTAACTAACTATGGACTTGGCTAGGGAGCCAAGGATGGAAACTACGAATTTGTTGCAGGATTAATTTGGAGATGGGCTGGTGATCTCCATGTGAGTGCAGGCCCACGGGAGGGCTGCTGTCCACACCTGCCCGCATCCCTCGGCAACACCGAGATAGGAGTGTGCTGATCATGAAGCCCCACCCCGAAGCTGTTTCTTGGCCTTTCTAGCTCTGATTCACACAAAAATGCAGTCTCAGGCATGGACTCCCTCCATGCTTACATCCGGTTTAGTGTGCAGATGCTGACCTTTTCTACTGTCATTAGACAAAGGGGCATTTAAAGGCTCCATTCTTTAGTGTGAAATAGGCATTTGTCAATCTTAAAGTACATAACTGCCCGTAAATCAAAGCCGTATCATAAGCCTTTTAATTTCTCGCGCTCTCGTTGCCCAGTCTTACACCCAGGCCTGCACAAACGTGCGAAGCCCATCTCCCGCACGAACGCCGGGGAGCAGCACAGGACAGCGCGGCGGCCCCGGCCTGCGGACAGAGCTGCGAACACCCCCGCAGGCTCGGCGCACTGCTCTCGCCGCGTTCCACCGAACAAAGCCGCTCCCCCGCGCTCCTGCGCACGGGGCACGCCCAGCGCCCTCACCACCCGCTCCCCGGCGGCGCT